>CM048651.1:23951461-24278961 GCA_026413185.1 Pueraria montana var. lobata
CATTAATTTCAATAAAAACAATGAAGGGATAGGTGTTATCACTTGTGTGTGTTACTTTGAAAATAGGGGAAAAGGTCAATCGAAATAGTTTACATGGCATTCGAAATGGTCAAAACCGTTATGAACAAGCAATTTCTATTATCGAAAAAACTTTATCTGCTTTCGATGAAGATAACTAGATTCCTTGTTTTGGATTTGGAGATGGTAATGTCAGATATGAAACTAATTGCTTTAATTTCAAATGAAGTTGTTCTAACTAGTTTCCAAATTGTAACCATGATTTGTGTTTCTCTCTTTGCCCATTTTCTTTTAGTGTCTACACACACACACACACATACATACATACATACATACATACATACATATATATATATATATATATATATATATATATGTGTGTGTGTGTGTGTGTGTGTGTGTGTGTGTGTGTGTGTGTGTGTGTGTGTGTATATATCTTAAATATGTATTTAGTTTCTATTTACAAGAGAGGTTCTACAATGCGTTTGAAGAAGTCCTGACATGGTACAGACAAATTATTCCTTACCTCAAACTTAAGGATAATGTTATGGAGAATGGTGACAATTCAATACAATTTGCAAGTTTTACTTCAAGAAAGAAACACAAATCTAGAGGTTGTGTAGTCCAAAAGGATGTTGTTCTTATAAATGTTGTCTAAAAGGAAAAAGAAAAGTTTTCTATTCGCTGATGGCATCAAAGGATTGTGTTCAGATACTCACATCCTTTGATTACATAGTTAATAACATTTATTCAGATAGGTTCAAGGAACCAATTTTATGTTGTTGTCATTGTGCAAATGGATACATGGATGGTGAGAAATGTGCTTCCACTGTTAAGGATGGTGGGAGAATGCATTTAGCAACATTTATTCATATTTTGGTGTCATTTTTCAAATGTTGCTAAAAACACCTTTTGTTGTATATGACATTCTCCCACCATCCTTAGCAATGCAAGTATATTTCTCACAATCCATGCATCCATTTGCACTGTCCAACCACATTGAATTGACTGCTTGAACCTCTCTAAATAGATGTCACCAACCAAATAGAAAACTTTTCTTTTCCTTTTGAGACATCATTTATACGAACAACATCCTTTTGGACTATACAACCTCTAGATTTGTGTCTCTTTCTTGGAGTAAAACTTGCAAATTTGTCCTGAATTGTCATCATTCTTAGATAAAGAAATAAATATATACCACATAAAGAAATGAATATGTATCATAACCACCTTATAAAGAAAAAACACAAATTAAAAAATAGTGTGATTTATTTATCACAAAAAGAAACAAATCTAGAATGTTATGATTCTTCAAATGCTCTTGTCTTACCTATTTTGCACAACCAATTAAATTCCTACATATGCAAATTATTGTTATATATTGGTATTATGATATATTTTTGGGTACACGTACATTGATCACATCTAACTTATATTATATATTAAATAAAACTTACCACCTATCACAAAAGAGTACAGAACATAAGTATATAAATAAAGAATAAAGATTGTTTTGTATTTAAAAGGAAACAAATAGATGTTGTGTTAAGGTGTGAATGTATAGATTAGGATTTAGGACTAATGTGGGAAACATGAAAATGACAAGCAAAACAATAGGCCAACTGCAGCCAAAATTATATAAAAGGGGTAGGGATGAAAAAATTCATACCAAGTGATAAGTGAAAACTTGAAAAGAACATAGTTCCTCATCATTCATCAACAACTCAAGCTTATGCAATAATACTTGAAAAGCGTGAATTTAGAAAAATAAAGAAATAATTTAACTTATTGAAAAGAAAAGAGTGAAAGCGTATATTATAATGATTAAAATCAAACATGTAACAAGCGGTCAAGGAGGAGCAACACATATGAGTTGATAATAATGAATTTTAAAATGAAAGGTGAATTAAAATTATTATAACAAAAAAGAGAGTTATCTGATAGTTAGAGAGACTAATTGTAGGTAAAAGAAACATGCATTCAGCTCGTAAGTAGTGTGTTAATCAAAGTACTTTTTATAGTCTTACTATATCAAGTCTCAAATATCACTCAGACACCACTACCACATTAGAACACACAAAAAATATTATTAAAATGTCGTGAAAAAAGAAAAGGATAAAAGGCAACAGAAACTCACAAAAAGAATTAGAAGCCTCTTCAATAAAAGGAAAAAGAAAAGATAGATCCACCATTTACTTGAATCGGATACCACCCGCCAGCCCTGCAAATGAATTTACAAATTCAGATCTAAGGTTCAATTTGAAGAATTTTCTACACATTCCATATCAAAGGTTTGTGAGAGAAAATCGATAAGGGAATAATTGTTAGGGTTTTACTGCAGAGGATGCACAAGTCGTCATTTAGGGTTTGGGATTGAAGAATTATTTGACCTTCGATTTAAGCTCACAAACATCAGCGTTTTTAAGATTCAGCAACAAAAAAAAAGGATCTAAAATAGAATGAAGAAGTGCAAATACCTTTGACTTTAATAGATTTGTGAGCCAAAGTCCTTGCGAATCTCTCTTATGTTTAGTATAGAACTGGTTCCTTTGACAAAGGGGAATGGAGCATTATTTTGTCAATTACAGCTTGGTATGAACTTTGTCAGCAAGTGAACATGATATTAAGGTGGACCTGAGTGATGATATGTATAGTTGAACAACTTCTTGGTTGAACTTCTTGTTATGTGCTGCACTTGTCTTTTCTACAATATGCTTTCAATTTACATAGGTTTTCCGTAAGATGTTGACATAAAATGTTAATTAAATGTAACTTTTTATAATTTTAACTAGCATTTAATTTAACCCCAGCAAAATTATAGAGTAAATTATTTATAGTATATAGTACTCCTTGGGTTTTAGTTTATATGATATTTAAGGTTTTGGCACAAGTATGAAGGAATGCAATTAATTTGTTGAATTTCTTAGAAAATATTAGGGTAGTCTTGAAAAAAAAATATTTAATGCAGCATTGGTTTTGTAAAATGACATCTATTTTGGAACAATTTTTTTCTCTAAAACTTCATATAAATTGGAATATAGAGAGTAATTATCTATATCTATATCATGGAGTATTAATGTAGCATTTAATGTAAATTAATGTTTTTATTAAATATAAAATAGAATTAAGTATAAAAATTAATATCATTACATATTATATTAAATTTGTTGACTATAAAATATTAATTACAAATTAATGTATTTATTAAATATAAAATATAATTAAGTATAATAATTAATATAATTAAATAATATATTAAATTTGTTGTCTATAAAATATTTATTACATGTAATAAATGTATGACTTTTCATATACTCTCTCTTTTCCATTTTATATGACGTTTAGGGCCTATTTGGCACAAGTATTAAGAAATACAATTAATATTTTAAATTTCATAAAATATATTATGTAATTCCCTAATATACCATTTATCTCTCTAATTAATTAGATTTTTTCTTACTAAGGGTACTCCATGGAAAAAAGAAATCTAATACTTCATTGATTTTGTAAAACGACAACTATTGTGGAACAATTTTTTTTTTGTTGCTAAAACTTCGTATAAAATGGAACAGGAGGAATAATGTTTTTTTGGGAAACCATGTTATTGATACGAAGTATCCACATACTTTATTGCTAATGACTAATCTCCACTAGGGAACCTAACTGACCACCTTTAATGGGTCTCCTCTCCCGACTATGTTATTTTTTCATTCACAAGACTTGAACTAAGATTAGGTTTGAAGTCCTCGATAATTAATACAAGACATTATTAATTAGTCATAAGTATCCAAACGAAATGATAAGAAAATATCAACATATTATAAGTTATCAATACTACTATAAGTAAAGTAGATTATATTAGCAGGTGAATTTAAAAAAAGATTCATACATGTTGGTGATAGAAAAACACTAGCATTAATTATAAGAAGGATATATAAATATTTTTAATATAGACCAAAATTCTAAACTTATATTTATTTAATGGGTGATTTACTCAAACTACACATGCAAAATAAAAATAACAAAGAGAAAGATCAACTATCACTCTCGTATAAATAACAATATTATTGAAATCAACAATAAATTCTTGACACAATTAGAGGATTGACAAATTAATAATTAACTAATCATCTTTCTTCTATTTTATTATGCACAATTAAATATATATTGTTTCAACTTCAGTTAAATAAAGAGTTGTGATTCCTATTGTTGTGCAAAATAAGAAAAATATACAAATTACTTTAAAAATGTAATCCACAATGAAGTGTTTAATAAATTACAGTTAGTATATTAGTAAACTAGACAATGTTTAATACTAGGAATGTAGTTTTATATAGATATATAAATAAAAATATTTTTATATTGTGTTATTTAATGCATTTATGAAATATAAAATATAATTAACTATAACAATATCATTAAATATTATATATTTATTGATTGCAAAATATTTACTAAACAAATATCATTAAATATTACATATATAATATATGTGTGTGTGTGTGTGTGTGTGTGTGTGTGTATTTATTGGCACGTTGATCCTGATGCTTCTCCAAAGTTTCTTTTTGCAACTCATACAGAACAACTCGAAGACATAGCATCAAGTGGGTCTCCTCACCAAGTGTTGGGTAGAAATTTTTCCTTATTGAGCATGCTATAACATCATCAAAGTTGTAGAACTTGCAACCCTTGGACCTTGTTAGTCCAATTCCTCCAATAGGAATTTCAGCTTTCTCTTCATCAAACAACTAGGAGCTTCCAACTTCTTTGACAAGGTCCCACATATGTTGCTGCCAAAACTTTCTAGCATCATCCTCATAGAAAGTTTGGTTGAGCCTTCTGGGGTTCCATACTTGCTCAATCATCTTTAGAAACTTCTGGAATTCAACTATGGCTTTCATGGGCAGCTCGGGTGCTTTGGGCTTAGGGATCTTCTTTCTGTTCATGTCCAAGATAGGCAATCCATTGCAGATTCTATCTGGATAGAACTTCATCTTTGTTTATTCTTTGATGTTCAAGGTTGGAGGGTAAGTTAATGCTTGCTTCTTCACCCATAACTGAGCCTTGACCACTCGTGCCCATGCCAAAGCTTGCCCGTCAAGAAAGAAACCAGCTTCCATATGGTAAATAAGTTTGAACTTCAGGTTTGCTAGCCTGATAATCACCCTCTTCTCTATATTTGGATTAGTGGAAGTGGTTGCAAGGCTTCTAAATATTGCAGTCTCTATATCATCAGTTTCTTCATCAGAGTTGGACACAATATTTCTGGTCTTTTGTTGCTTGCCCTTGCCTTTCCTGGATTGCCTCTTTCTCTTCTTTGTAGCCTGTCTGGACGTAGCAGTTTCACCAATGCTCCTTCCAACTACTTCCTTCATATTCTCTTCCTCTTCAGGAGTAAGAGGAATTATGTGTTGGATGATACCTGGATGTTGAGTCTAAGGTACTGTTGGTCTAATCACAACACTTACTCCTTCTTCTATCTCAGGGTACATCCTCCTCGTCCATTTTGCATCCATAGAAACTATTGTTCCCTCAAATAATGTCCTGAACTCCTCAGAGCCTTGATGCTTATATCCTTCATATTTCTTCCATTTTGGAGTAAACACCATCTTCATTGGGTAAATAGGCTTCTTGAAAGGCCGTTGGCACGAGGTCAACTTCGTTCACTGTGTTCTGAGCATTCTCTTTAATAGCTAGAAGAGGAAACCTCTTCTGCACCTTCTTCCATAGCTCAAATTTGTTAGCACAGTTCTTACTCAGAGATCATCCTTGGACGGTGGGGAATGGATGTTACTGTAGGAACAAAGTGTGGATCATCCCACACACTCTGTTGCTGAGTGGCTAAAGGTTTAGTCTTAAGGTGAGAGGGGTGTAAAGGATATGGTATTATAGGGGTACAAAGCCTTCCTCACTAGAGAGTTTGGCTTGTGTGTCAGGTTGGTTAAGGACCTCTAGAAATTTCTTAGGTATCTTAAAGATAATTGGGTTCCTTCTAAGAGGATTGCCTTGAGAGTCTAGGTGGCAGTCCCTTCATCATCAAGAACAATGGGTCTAGGGATGACATAAGTATAGATATCTTTGTAAACCTTTTTCTTTTTGGGTTCAGGTTGGCTAGTGTACGATTATTTTTGGGATTGAGATTCAGGTTGTGTTTATGGTGAGGGTGAAGGTGGTGGTTGGTTATGTGGTTGAGGTTGAGGTTCAGGTTAGGGTGATAATGGTTCAGGGTGAGAAACAGAAGCATTAATGGGATTAGCACTTACTGTTTTAGGTGATGAAAGGGATTATTTATCCAAGTTCTCTTGAGGCAGAATTAGCCTTCTAGACTTGTTTGCAATTGTCTTCCTCCTCTTTGGACGCTTTGCTAGATGGAAGATGGGATTTTCAGCAGTTAGTCCAACCTTTTCCCTTCTTCCTTCAGCTTCCTTCTCAACTTCCTCCTTAGCTCTTTTCCTCTTCATTCTATGGCTTAAAGGCAGGTTATCATCATCTTCAGTTTCACTGTTATGAACTGGTGATTCATAGTGTAGTGGCTTTAGCAAAGTAATGCTTGCAATGACTTCCCTTCGCTTCCTTATTGGGACCCCTTTGGGGAATTTTTCTATTTCTTTTCTGATGGTCTCTAGGATGGCTTCATATCTCTTAGCAAGAGTCTTCTTTTTCTTTTCTTGCTCCCACTGCAATGTTCACATCAAACTATGAGCTACTTCCCATTGAGAGTGAACTCCTCCAATGTCGTCGGCGGTTTAGTGCTGCCGACGCACTCTACTTTGCTGAAGCCATAGCCAGCAGTGGCATAAGAGAACTTTCAGTCAGAGTCTTGACCACAGAGGGTTCGTGCCCATATCCAACCCGACCATGACTTCGGGATTTTTATGGTGCTCGATTTTCCGCTCTCGTAGGTGAATCTGGTGGTGGGAAGTGGCGGCGAGGCGACGCCGGAGAGTAATCCTGGCCATATCATGTGACGACACTTGTTCACAATCTTGAATGATGCTAATTGTACCTTTGCAAGTTTAGCACCCACACAACACGAAGTGTTAAAATGAATTTATTTATATTTTTATTTTTTTGTTTGTTTTTGTTGAAATTACCTGAGATGAAAGATAATGCGACAAGGCTGAGAATAATGAGAAAGAGAAGAAGGCCGACCATGTGGAAGACAAAGAATAACAAAAGAACAAAGATTGATTCAGTTCGGAAAACACCAAATAGGTTCTATTTCTTGTGTAGCTATATGTGTGGTGGTGTTTAGTTCTTCTTTTTTGCTTTGCTTTTCTTTTTCTCACCTTTCTTTTTTGCTTGCTTGTTAGTTTCTATTTTCACCAGCTGACTCACTTCTTCACTGTTTCTTGTTCCAATAATATCCCTTACTTCCAAAAAAAAAAAATTCCTTTCCTTTATCTTTTTTAATATATATTTTTCCCTCTTAGCTTTGGCAGCATATAACCGGAGATCATACACTAGTGTTGCTTATGGAATAGAACTTGTGTGAAACATGAACATGATTCCACTATACATACATATTGCTAACCTTCCATCTTTTTCCTTTGAAGGCTAATCCTACAATTCTTACCTTAATTAACATTAGCATCTATCACCACACCTAAACATCATCGGATTAGGCATAATTCAAATTTTGTGCAAAATTGCATTTTCATAAATAATTTAGGGATCTGCTAAGAAACACTTGAGGTTTGTACTTGTAGCCATTATATTCATTAATTTGCAATGTGGTGGGTCTGGGTTATTATTATTATTGTTTTAAAAAAAATGAACAAGATAGCAAATGCGCAAACACATAACAAAAGCACAATCCTACTCAATATGGGACCCCATGTCATTGAGCTATGTGTTCTTGGTTCAAAGACATTGCACGTTCACTTGTAATATGGGACTATGGTATAAAATATAACATAATGTGTTTTATTTATTTATTTATTGATCATATAGAATGTGCTTTTATTGAAAAAGGGGGAATCTCACACCATATATACCATAAAGGCATATTATTATGATGTAAATTAAAGTACAAAAGTAATAAATGTGTAGGGAAATGGTTTGAAGAAAAATGCCAGACTCTTCGCGCTTAAATCATTATAAGATTTATCTAAGATCTGCCTGCAGTAATATGAAAATTAAAAATATTGCACACATGTTACTCTGAGTGCCAGAGAGACCTTAACCAGGTTAAACGTCTAGGCCCATTTATTGTCATAAAAGCAATAGCATTTTTGTCATCCTTAAGTGCATTAACAGCCTTTGCAAACTCATTGTCATCTAACTCCTCCAATTTCTGCAACTCCTCCAAACAATTCTTGTACATTGTTGAATTGGATGCATTTCTTTCATTGGCTTTGATCTTGGCTGCTGTGAAAACCTCATACAATGTTTTCTCTATGGTTTCCTCAATTTTGAGGAGTGATCTTTTCTTCTGAATGGACTCTGTTGGATTGGCAAATTTATGCTTCTTGGTTAGCACATCATTGATGCGAACTACTGAATTAGAATTCACTTCTTCTTCTTCTTCTGCTGTGACCATTGCTCCACTAGGAAATTGGCCTTTTGGAAATCCTTTTTCGCCTACATTCAACAAGCAATGAATTAGTATCTAACTATCTATGAAGCACCAATACTTCAATTTGCTTCACATATTCGTATCTGATACATATTCGATATCGATACTCTTGAATATTTCACCGATACATATCAATGAAGTATCCAAACTTACAAAGCACTCATACTTCAATTTGCTTCACATATCCAATATCGACACTCTTTGGATACTTCACCGATATTCATGAATGAAGTATCTAAGCTTTTAAAGCATTTTATGAAAATCCAATACAACATGAATGACACAAGTAAAATATAGAAACATAGAAATATTGGCCCTTAATAACCCAAAAATGGAAATTGTTCACTTTGTGATTGATTTAAAGGAAGGAGATAGATAATATTGTTCCTATATATAAATATTAGAAAGTAATTTATGCTGACTGTAATTTTTTTGTTTTTAGTAATGTCTAAGAAGGCAAAAGCGTGTTTTTAATTTGGATTTGCATATTTGTAACTATATATTTATTATGTTTTATCAATTTTTATACATTTCTAAACATGTATCTTACACATATTGTATCCTATATATTTTTAAATAATCGTATCGCCATATCAAATACGATATGTAACCGATACACGTATCGTATCTGTGCATCATAGCTAACTATCTATGCAACCCCAAAAACACAATACATAGATTTTGTTAGGGCTTCACCTTCAAATATGATGGACATTTGTTTATATAGTGGGAAACTCTTGAGTCGAAAAGGTCTTGCTTCACATCTTGCCTGAATGTAGTAACACAAAATTTCCAATGAGCAAAACATAACACCTTTTGTATTTTTGTGTATAAGAAATAAAGTTGAAAAAAAATTTGATACATAAAAGTAAAACATATGCTTGGTAGATAAGTTACTTGCCATAATATAACTGTCCCACACTCTGTCATCAGCCATTACCATGTGTTGCGTTTCATCCCACGCAAATTCCTTGTGACTAAGAAGTGTCTTGACAACACCATAATCTTTCTTCATAACTTTATAGCGATTCTTTATCTGATTGTTTTCCAAGTTCATGCCAAACTTTTTGTTGAACTCCCATGTGATAAACTTTATCACTTCATTTTTTAATTCATTGTAAGTCGTTCTTCCATTCTTGCGTTGCTCGATGAGAAGTTCAACCAAGTATGCATCACGTGTGGGTGTCCATTTTGCCTTTGGTTTGCCTAGAAATCCATCGTGTCCATCTGACATTTTGTCTGGAGAGACTAAGAAAGTAGGGTTAGGAATAGGGATAGAAAGAATACAAATATAAGCCTCTAAAGTAAAGGTAGTCTCCTTTTTGGTATACTTAAAAGAAATATCAAATATGTTACACTACAAAATAACTCAAAAAAAATATGTGGCTTTTCCCTTTATTTACTTAACCTCACTTGCTATTAAGTATATCAAAATGCTTATCACAATAAAGAGTAGTGAGCAACTTCTGCAGTTCTATCAACAAGAGGCAAAGAAAATCTTGAAGCTACAAAGAGTTATAGTGTCTTCAAGGTGAAAAAACAATTGATTCTTTAACTACACCACAAAACCAAACACACATGTAATGTAGTGTCTAGTAGTGTCCATGTTCATTGTTTTTAAATAACTAGTATGATGTTATAACTACAAAAGTTATCCCACATGGAAAATGCGAGGCATCTTTGAGTGAAATTACAATTCCAATTTCAACCAAAGAAAATAATTACGATTCCATAGGCTCACAAACAATTTCAAAATCATATCAACCACTAGTAAATGTAGAATTTCTAAAAGAATATAGAAGGATGAATCACTAGTAAGTACCTAACACAAGTCACAGCGTATGCTGTTTGATGCAGTACTTGTAACACCTCGGGCAAATCACACCGGAATGAGAGGGATCCAAAGGCTGTATAGGTATGGGACTATACAATTAAGGATGGATTAAAGGAAATAATTGATATTACCTATACTAACAAGATGCATTTACTTTTCGATAGCTCATCACTTAACAACTCCACAGTTAAGCGTGCTTGGCTTGGAGCAATTATGGGATGGGTGACCTCCTGAGAAGTTTCCAGGAAGTGTGCGAGTGAGGACAAAGCATGTTGTGAAGTCTCGTGTTGCTTTGTGGGGATAGTCAACGATCCTAAAAGCAGTCAAGCTGGTTGTCGATGTCTCGGAAAGGGCTACCTACGGAGGGTTCTAATCGGTGAAGGGTTCTGACCAACAAGGATGTTGTGTGAAGTGAGTGCCGTAGAGTGTGAGCTGTCAAGAGTCGACTCTCAGGGGCATTACAGTACTAGTAGGGTGGAGCTCAGGTCATGGGAACCAAAGAGTGAGGCACGTAAGTAAAGAATTCAACTACAAAGGCACAAGATGATGTTATGGCAAAACAGAAGCCTTTCCTTTCCACAGGAAATGACAAAACTTATGCAATGTCTCACAGCATAAGCTTCTTATATATTATAGGCACCTGTTTGCTTCTAGTTTGACTATGACTATTATTTTTTTGGTTTACAATGGTCAAAGGTAGTATATGGAAACCAAATATTAAAATTTTAACTTTGACTATTATTTTTTTGGTTTAAAATGGTCTAAGGTAGTATATGGAAACAAAATATTAAAATTTTAAGGAATTTCAAGTACATAGAAATTTAATACTTTACTTAAATTTCTCTTATTTTTCAAACATGTTATTTAGGAAAAAAAATTAATTCTTTATATTTTAAATTTTTTGTTTAAATAAAATAATTCATTTTTAATTTTACGTAGAGTAATTTTTTAAATATTTGTTTAAAAAAATGAGATTTCAATAAAAAGTTTTACTAAAATAATTACTAGTCAACTTTTAAATAATAAAAATGCTTAAAAATAATTCAAAATTAGGAAACTTTCTAAAAAATGATTAATTATACCATTTTTATATAAATAATCAATAACTATACAATCAAATATTATGTACTTGATATTATGATTTAAGTTAATTTGTAACTATGAAAATCTTGTATAAGACAAAAAGTAAATATTGATATTTTATTTTTTATATAATAAAAAAAAAGCAGTCTGACTTTGCTTTTTGACTTAATTTTCAAAAATGTTATTTAGAAAAACTAATTTAAATTATTATTATTTAAAAATTTTTGTTTAAATAAAATATTTCATTTTACATTTTATGTAGAATTTAACTTTTTAAATATTTGTTTAGAAAATATGATTTCAATATAAAAATTTTCTAAAATAAATATTAGTCAACTTTTAAATAATAAATATGCTTAAAAATAATTCAAAATTAAAAACTTTCTAAAAAAATTATTAATTGTACCAATTCTATATAAATAATCAATAGCTGTTAAAATCAAATATTATGTACTTGATATTATGATTTAAGTTAATTTGAAACTCTGAAAATATTGTTCAAGACAAAAAGTAAATATTGATATTTTATTTTTATAAAATAAAAATGGAAGTTTGACTTTGCTTTTTGACTTAATTTTTTCTGTCCAAACTTATAAGCTTTTTAGTCATTTATTTTTTAATTATATTATATATCATTTATTTAATAAAATTAGCATTAATTATTAAAGCATTAAATAGGTAGTGGGTTTTTTAATGAAAAATTTATAAAATGTTTTAATTTAAATTTTTTAATTATTAGATATTGGGAGAAATTAATAACTTTTAATATTTTCATTAATAAGTATTTGAATTCATACATTCATTTATTACTTATTATACATTCATTTTATTATTTAATGAAATATTGAAAGTATTTAATACTATTGAAATTTATGGATTCTATTTCTAATATTAATTATTTAATTTGATTTTCAAATAATGTAAGAGACTTTTCTTTAATTTACATTTTTATAGGTCATTCAAAGTCTTCATTATTATAATTAACGTATTATATTAATGTGTTTTTAAATGAAAGACTTTTTCATATTCTTCATTTTATTTATTAACAAGTCTTTGAAAAATATTTATTATTATAATTAATACATTTTATTTTCAACAAAAATATTATTTAATGATAATGAATTACATTCATTGAAAAATGTGTCCCTCTTTGTAAAAAAAAAAAGTTTCACTCTGACTATTGTAATTAATACTACGTTCAAACCTACATTTAATAAAAACACATAATTTATCAAGACCAATAAAAATAATTAAATCAGTTAATTTTAATTAATAATGTCACAAATTTAAAATTTATTTAAAAAATACACATAAAACTAATTGATTTTTGTGGTGGTTATATTTAATGACAATATTCATAATTGAAGGAACAATATTTTAACTAATGAGTATGAGTTATATGGTTAATAGCTCAATAAATTCATTCACATTCATAAAATGAGTAATATTTCATTAATAGACTACACACTAAATTAAGAATATAGAAGAAAATTAACAATTAATACATTTGAAAATTGTCATATGTTTCTTATTATTAGGATAAAAAATACTACCACTTGGTTGTTACATAAAAGACCAAAGGTAGTATTTTAAATTAAGATAAATGTTAATCAGTGTCTTTATCAAGGATTAAAAAAATGGAACGTTTTTATTGAAAATTGGCATTAATGCACATCTACTATGATTTTCAGTGCATTTCCAATGTGAATTCCAATAAAATAAAAACTTGACTTAATATATAATTTTTAGGTCCCTGATAAATTTTTGAATTTTACTTTCGGTCCCTGATAAATTTTTTCATTGTTTTGAATCCTTGATAAAAAAAAAAAAAAAGGTTTCTTTTAGATCCCTGCCGTCAATTAAGTGATGACGTTGCAGTTAAAAATTTTAAAATGCAAATTCTGGCGGCTAAAAAATTGTCACTATTTATTTTGAATTTTAAAATACAATTTCTGGTGACTAAAAGCCGCCAAAATCAATTAAAGAAGAAAAAAAAATTGTATTCAACCCTGACGACATCGATATTATATCAAACACGTTCTCCCCCCATTTATAATCGTCACAACATACAAATCAGACTCGTAAACACTCTCTTCCACTACCCCGTTTGCTTTCAATAAATTTGTATTTTTGAACCATTTGTCATCGCAGACATTTTTCCAATGTAATTCGCGTTTTAGGGTTCGAGTCGAGCAATTGGTAAATGAGGCTCCGTGCGGATTTTGAGACCACAGCAGAAACTAATAGTTGCAATAGGAGATTCGACGACACATGGCCGAAATGTTGGAGTCATGGAAGGGGAGGTGACCAGCAAAGAGGTTGTAGAGGATGACACCGCTGAACAAGCGCTACTTTAATTTGGCCATGGCAGTGATGCGTTTGGGAAGATGAGTTGCCGCAGCAACAAAGGAAGAACTGAGAATGAAGAAAGGAGCATGGCACAATTTTCTTATGGTCGCTGCTTCTTGCGCAATAACAGAGAGAATCCCATTGGAGGATCTCGTTGTTAAAGTCTGAGACGCTAGGGTCTGTTTGTTTCGCATTTTAACAAATCACCATTCATTCACCTTTTGTTTCTTTCACTTGTTTATGTGTGCAGTCTTAATTAATCATATAGTTGAGAGGAAACTTAAGATTAATGATGTTGTTAAAGTTGCAATTAATCATTGGTTGAATTGATAGTGTTTCTACATTGGTTGATGGCTGTTTGAGGTTTGTTGTTAGTCATTTCTGTCGAAGAAAGTGGAAACTTACTAACTTCTTGCGTGCTTTATTTCAGTCATAATGGGTACACTAGAAGTGTTATAATTACTCCAAACATGATTTCACGAAACATCAACTCCATATTTATGCATCCAAGAAATCATGGAGAAAGCTGCACTGTTCATTCATGCTAATAAATTACTACTACTTGTTAGTGAATTGGATGGTGCCTGCAAGCTGCTTGTGAAAATGTCTGAGAGAGGATGCAAGTTGAAGTTGCACAATTAGATCTATTGTTTTATTTTTTTTATTTTGACAGTTTTTAGTCGCCAGAAAATGTAATTTAAATTTTGAAATAAATAGGGGCAATTTTTTGAACTGCCAGAAATCACATTTTAAAATTTTTAACTAACACGTCATCACTTAACTGATGTCAGGAATCTAAAAGAAAACTTTTTTTTTTTGTATCAAGGACTCAAAACAACAACAAAAATTATCAGGGACCCAAAGCAAAATTTGCAAATTTATCAGGGACCTAAAAGTTATTTAAGCCAAAAAACTTTATATTTTGAATGCGTGGTGGTGTTTGGTTCTTTTTTTTTTCTTTGATTTTCTTTTTCTTCCACTTCTTTTTTGCTTGCTTGTTAGTTTCGATTTTCGCTAGCTGACTCACTGTTTCTTGTTCTAATAATATCCCTTACATCCAAAATAAAAAACTTTCCTTTCCTTTTTCTGTTTTAATATATACTTTTCCCTTTGGATCTTGCTAACCAATTGACGACACTGGTTAAAGAATTAAAAGAGGAAAGTTTTTACTGAAAATCATCTGAAAGCATATTTAAAAATTATAGGGAACGCATTTTTGTGCCTCCCAATAACATACTTTTCCCTTTTACTTCCTAAACCAGTATTCTTAGGACACTAGTTAGCATTTGCCTTTCCCTTTTAACTTTGGCATATAGCTGGAGGTCATACGCTCATGTTGCTTACGGAATAGAACTCGTGTAAATCATGAACATGATTCCACTATACATACTACTATAGCACCATTTTGCTAACCATTAATCTTTTCTTTTGTAGGCTGATCCTACAATTCTTACGTTAATTAACACTAGCAGCTACCACCACACCTAGACATCATCAAATTAGGCACAATTCAATTTTTGTGCAAAATTGTTTTTTGATAAATAATTTAGGGATTTGCTCCTCCAGGTATGTTCTAAACTCTTGAATAAGTACAATTGGAATAAAGGGGACAAGACAGTTGGCTATGCTCCTCCAGGTATTTTCTAAACTCTTGAATCAGTGGTTCTCTCAATTCCCCTACTTTTGATGAAAACTTGATATTTACTGATTACAAAGTCTTGACAATTTTTGCTATATATTCTTGTGTTGGAAATGCTTACTGGAATAAGACCCACAGATGAAATCTTTGAACATGGTCCCAAAATTTGTATTTCTTTGCAGAAAATTCATTTCCTAGTAATCTTTTACAGATTTTGGAGCCACCACTTGTAATAAAGCATGGAGAGGCAACAATAGAAGAAGCATGGTCAGGGATGGATCCAGAAACCTATTAAAGGGGGGCTGGATTTTTTTTTTCTTCCTTTACAATTGTTTAAATTTCTAACTTTTAATAAATAATAATTTAAAAAATATATTTACTATTTTTACACGTAAAATTGAAATTAATTTTTATTTTAAATGAGAATAACATTAATCATTACCATAATAACAACAAACACATAACTAGTTTTACATAATTTTACACCGGTTATCATCTTAACTATTATAATAATAACAACAAACACAACTAGTTTTACATAATTTTACATTAGTTAACCTTAACTAGTATTATAATAACAACATACATAATTAATTTTACACAATTTTACACTAACTAATTTAAATATATATATATATATATATATATGTATATACACAAAAAATCCCGATGGAGGAGGGCTGGGGCCCCTACTCGCCCCCCTTGTATCTGTCCCTACAAACAGTCAAACTCTTACTCCAACTGTTAAAAAGTGCTTAGTTCACTGTTTAAGATTGGATTTGCTTGTTCAGTTGAATCACCAAAAGAAAGATTGAATATGGTGGATGTCACTAGAAAGCTAAGCAAAATCAGAAAAGCCTTTCTTGCTGGTAATATAAAAGGAAAATGACTTAATTCTCCGCGTATTACTACAGAACAAATGTAAATGTGTCAAATTGCTTTTTCTGCCAAATTTTAATTAATAGCAGTTTCATTTATAATAATATTCCTTTGTCCTCTTTTTTTTTTTTTGAATTATTTCACACATATTAGTTTTCCTTTTCAAACTTAACAATACAATAAAATTGATATTTCTAGATGCTTCATTCTGTTAATTGCATATGCCACTGGCTTTGGCTCTTACCTTATTAATTGCATATGTAGCTACAATATTTCATTTCCACTATTTGGATATGAATCTCATAATTCAAAAACTACAAAGGTATCCGGCTTCTTCTTAAATTTCAGGTGTTGACACTTATGTGTTTTGCAGTATGGTGTGTATTGTTTAATTATTTTACCCGAGTTATCTGCTCATATATGAATGCATCAATTAATTCATCCTTCAAGTAACATCTATCATATACTTAATGCTTGTAATACTCCATCTAAGTAGTGGACTTGTCGTACTTCCTTTACTTCTATTTCCCATGATTTTCAAAACTTTAATGCACAGAATCAAAATGCTTGTAAATCGATAATCACCATACCAATTTTTTATTTTATTTTAATGGGGATCCATAAACTTGTCTTTAATATTAAGGTGCTAAATAGCAGGGAATAACTTTGCTGGTTTTTGAGACATGAAATAATATTTTATATGAAATATTAAAATTAATCAGTATTATTGGTTGATGTAACACCCCGAAAATTACAACCCAGTAAGTAAGAACATGATAGATTTAATTAGAATTAATGGAAATCTAATTGTTTGTTTTAAATAAGAAAAAGATATTTGCGCCAGATTTTATTTTTACTGCATTAACAGCTGATAGGGCTCAAGTTAGCTTCCCTAGAGGCTTTTAGTTGTTCTTTCTCATGTATTTCATCAAAAAAAAAAAGATAGATTTTGTTTAATTAAAATATAGTTAGTAATTAATTGAGTAATGAAGAAAAATGAAGGAAAGTAACTAATAAAAGTATTTCTATATAATGGTCAAGTAGAAAAATTTATAAAATCAAAAGATATAATATTCTCGGTAATTAAAATCTATGTGATTAATTCAATGAAATTAAGAGCTTGAGATAAAAAAAAATCCTCTGTGAATAACTCCTTGTAATTAATTCTCTAGAATTAATTCTCTGTAGTTACTTTCCTATATATTTGTCTGTAAGCCGCCTATAGACTCTGCGTGATTATGTTAACTGTGTTATTTTATTTATTTCCTTATGTGTAGTGTGATAAGTATTTGAGGTTTAAATACTTAAAATTATCTGTGAATGATTATCTTATATGTCTGCTAGTAATTAATTGGGTTGAAATTAATTACTAGTAGTAAATATTAAAAATATCTATTGCTATGCACTAATTAATTTATTGGTTGCAAAGTGATTTTAATTATTTTAATTAAATTAAATGTTAGTAACTTGCACGCCAAGTTATCTTTCATAAAAATTCATCTGTGAGCAATTACTCTACAAAGAATATTTTATGAGAGTTATTAAAAAGTTTCATTTCATAAGTTTTATAAAAATTAAAAAATATATATTATTATTAGATGCTTAAAATATTGGTTTTAAAATTAAAATCGTGCTTCGTTTCAATTACACAGTGCATTCCTACACTGCGTAAATTAAACTCAGTACCTAAACTATTAAATCACATTCCCTTAACCAATTGAATTTCATGCAAAATCCTTCCCATTCTCAATAAAATCCCACAGCCTCACCCCACTCACTCTCTCACTTAAACCCCAAAACTTGGTGACCAAGCTAAAAAAAATAGGGGAAAACCACTTCTCTCTTGCTTCACTCCACGGCAGCACGAACACACACACCACTCAAAACCTTTTCTCACTCACTAACACATACACTCACTCACGTACACTTTCAACTTAGCACCAAGTAAAAAAACCAAAATCTCCTTCCTCTCTTCTCACTCACTCACACGGACCCAACAACAAGATGCAACACCCAAACCCTTTTTGATTTTCTCTCTTCTCTGTCTTTCTCCTCTCCTTTGGCTGAGACCCCATTGAAGGGAAGGAACCACAGCTGTGTGTTGGACCTTGCATGCAAGCCAAGGAGCACCTCCACGGCCCAACCACCCCAAAGGTAAGGGAAACTTCTTTGTGGATTCAGTTTTTTAGTTAACTGTGGTTGAGAGTTAGGGGGCTTAACCACACACAGCATGCATGCTCCTCATCTGGACTGTTTGTGTGTTGTGTTTGAAATGCTTGCATGTGAGAAATTTTAAAGGGAAAGGTTGAGTCTTTGGCAGTGGCTGTTTGAGTGAGTGCATACATGGCCTTGATGGAGTTTTGATCTCTTTAAACTGTAAGGGATGGTTCCTAGAACGAGGGAAGCCATACCCATTTTCTACAAAACTCGTTTTTGGGTGTTGCATGTAGAAGGAGACTCTAAAATCCAAGTGACAATGGCCGTAGCTTCGGGTTGCCCTGGACAATCTCCACTGTTTCGTTAATTTTGGAAGATCCAACCGTTGGTTTTTCACAAAATTTATTTTAAATAAAATTATACACGAAAAGGAACAACTTTTATTTTGAGACCGTGGAGATAAAACCTCATCTTGAACTTCATCCGTGGCTTGAAAAATGGATGTTCTGTTTTCGAGTTCCCCTGGAACATGTCTCGGTTTTTCTTAAATTTCTAATTGTAAACTTAATTTTTTGTTTTCTTTTTTGTGCCATCATAAACTAGACAGAACAAGATTTTTAACCATGTAATTTACAAAAATTATCAAGCACAATTTATAAATCAATTTTTTCGAAGAGAGACTGAGCAATGGTTTTGAAGCTCTGTCTGGAACCCGATTTTTAGGCTGTACATAAAAATTTTCTGGAAAATATTGGGGAAGAATTGGAAGGCATGGGATACCATTTTGGAAATACCCAGATGTTATATTTATGCTATAAAAATTTTAATTCAAAATTATTTTAGGAAGTATCCGAAAATAAAATTTCTTCAAAACATGTTTCTGGAAAGGATTTGACTAACCTGTCCACTTGTGGAATTTTTAATAATTTTTTTAGCTTTTACTAATTAAGAGGGATACCAATAAAAAAATAGACTTCAAGAGCTTCCATTTCATATAAAACTTTCCTTGTTTTGAGGACATTTAATGCAATCAATTTGATCTCACATTCAGTACTGCGAAAGGGGAACTTTCCCTTTTTAGTCAAATTTTGTTTTAATTTTTTTTAATGTTGCTGTGATATAATGTGTGACTTGTGTGAAATGTTTATGGTTATTTTTGTGAATGAAAGGGGAAATGTATACCATGTATCCAAGTACCCAATTTATGATTTTAAGTCCCAAAGAACAAAGTTCTTGGGCAGTGGAGACTTTGAATGATTGTGTTGAATTATTCCTTGAGTGTATGATTTGTCTCTGTGATGTGTTCGCAAGACTCGGGCGCGAGTACTTGCGATACTGGAATTTGATTCCAGTGATTATGGCAGGATCGCCATTGAACAATAATGATAAATGAAATTATAAACATAGAGTATTATTAATTTGCTTCAAGATTTTATTTCATTATTTAATTTTTTTATAGGAATTATTTTTAAATTAACTCTTTATTTTTATGCGTTGGACATAGAAATAATTCTAGGGCCTTTGCGCGGAGGAATCGTCAATGAATTACTAATTAATAAAAATTTTAGAAATTGAGAGGGTAAGGCAAGAATAAAACTTAATAATATTTGTGATGTGCATTGTGAAGTGCATTTTTCTGAGGGTTGTGCAATGGAACTGCGTGTGCGCGGCGATTTGTGGAAATTACAAGATGGCAAGAAAGTCGCCTGGGGCATTCCAGCTGTGAGAATACCAAAGAAAGGGGGCGGAGTTCGAAAGGCGTGTCACGACGTAATGTGACGGTCACCCATAGAAAGGTGATGGAGGCAATGTCCTCGTATATATATATATATATATATATATATATATATATATATATATAATTTTTTAGCTGAGACAGAGTCTCAGGCTCGGCATCTATTCGACCATCCAGTACCATGTGCAGCGGAACCCCACTGTGATGAGAAAGAATGATCCCTGTGAGGAAGGTTATTGAGGAGTCAGTCCTCGGAGTAATGGATGACCACAATTGGTAACTGGGAGATGATCGTAAGGTAGGTTGACCTTGGAGGGTAAGGCACTGAGTTGTGATGATAGATCACATAGCTGACTTGGCCACCCTGACAAAAAATACTAGACATCATCAGTTGGTGAGAGCCCGCCATTGTACCATGGTGAAGGGTGTACTCCCAACAGTCATCCAACTCAAAAGTACATAAGACCACTGAGTTCTGGGAGTTCCAGTGGCAGCTGGCCAGTGAGATACAATTTACAGAGATTAGTTCTGAGAACGAGTAGGATCCGAGTGTGATCGTTAGAAAAACCCATCGTAGTGGTTAGTAGGATTGTAATGTGACTTTTAAAGTTGTTCTATGTGTACTGCTTGATGAAGCAGGAAGTTTACCCTTTTTTTTTAGGAGTCGGTGGCAGTACCTGTGGAGATCGCAAAGATGTTATTGTCATCGTCTTTCTCTTTCGGAGAGTCTTCGAAGGGGTCATCTGTGCCCCGTTACTGTTCCCGATGTCACACCATCCAAGGAGTTCACGCTTGGTCCGGCTCTTCCTACCTTTCGCCTGAACCCTTTTTTATGTTAAGAATTGGCGGCGTATTTGGGTGAGTGCCCGTCAGGGGGGTCCACTGCTAGCCATGAGCTTAGGGAACGGTGAGTCGAGGTTTTTAAGAAGGATTTGGAGAACTTTGAGGAAGATTCCGTGAAAGATCCTATGGACGACGACCACTAGATTTCTTCTTAGGAATCTTGTCAAAGGCCCTTTACTATCCTATTTCTGGGATTAGTCTAACATGCAGGGTTGGGTTTAGAGATGAATGCTCTGAGACTAGGTTTTCCCCTTTTTATGTATTTGGATATGGGTAGACCTAGGTTTCAGATTTTTGGTATGTACATTCAGCTTTCATACTCTATTACCCCATGTATTTGTTATACACTTTGGGAATGTACATATTACTATTACTCCGGAAAATATTTGGGTTATGAAAATCTTTATCTTATGTATATATGTATATTTTATAGTCAGAGCTATTTACTTTATTTATTCCGTTTTACTCACTTTAAATGTATATTTACAATTGAGGTGATGATACGCAACTTCCGAAATTAATTAATCAAAAGTTTTAAAAACTTAGTAAAATTCTGATCTATGTTTCATTAACTTCACAGTTTTTGGAAAATTAAAATTAGTTAACACGTTTTCCAAATAATTAAAGGATCTTTTCCTTACCTTTTTCCGTAGATTGAATAAAGTAACACGCCTATTGAATTAAAATAAGTTTAAAAGGAGAATATATGTAAAACCGAATTTAGGGTGTTACAGTTGACATATTGGTATGTTTAACCACACAACCACAAACCATTAATGACAAACTAAGGATCAACATAAACAATATTTATAGAATACTTCCTAACAAAACAATTGACAATGACAATGGTAATATAGAACCATGTAGAAGATGTAAACTGCACCTGATGATCTTACTGAGCTTAATTATGCTATTCATGTCAGTTTAACTGCATCGATAACTTTATGCTGGTTTCCTATTTCCTAGGATGCCAGAAAGTTTCAGTATGCTTATATATTAAGTTCAATACCTGTATGTGGAATGGGACCCATTACGAGTTGAAGTAATCCAAAAGGATCTAAATGGTAATTTATTCAAGCAACTTTCGCAATATAATGGGTGCAAGGGAATGACTTGTTGACTGGCTCGCCATTTATTGTGTTTACTTAATGCTTCCTGTAAGTGTCTTCTAGTTGCTTCCAAAGTCTATATTTTTTACTGGTAAATGTATAACTAGCTTCCAACCTGAGTATAATTTGTTCCAGAAAAACAGCATCAACAATTAGGAGAAAGGGATATGAAAAATATACAATTAGATTTTCTAGAAAAGAATTTATCATGGTTCAGCATGTATTTTTTTCATCATCAAGTGCGTTTGGGTGGCTCCAAACGCGTTCGACCAGTCCAGACTTTTTCCATGTACAACCTTTTTTCGCTTTTTATTTTTATTTTTTATCATATTGTGTAAAATTCTGGTTGCTTTTGGTTATATTCGCCCTTAGCTTGTAATTCTCAAATTATCATATGCATCATATACCCCAAAAAATATACATTAATGTTGATGGATTCAGGGTTTATATTTATTTTAAAGTAAATACACCTTTAATCTTATTTGTTCTCACTTCTTTTCATGTCAAAGTCTGGAACTGATACCAAGCGGTGATAAGATATATAATATGCTTTAATCCCATATTCTCTGACATATATAAATGAGTCCCCTGTGTAGCAAAATCAGTCCACATAGCTTTATGAAAAAAAAAAAAAAAAAGAAATTGATCTAGCCATGGTAAAATAGACAGGTACCAACTTTTATTAAAGGTAATAAATTAAAATCGTCAAGACATCATATGATAGGGACTTATATAAAGGTGGGCATGTAAAGAGTCATAGTAGTCATGGTAAAATAGACAACTTATATAAAGGTGGGCATGTAAAGAGTAAAGAGTCATACTAGTCATGGTAAAATAGACAACTTATATAAAGGTGGGCATGTAAAGAGTCATACTAGTCATGGTAAAATAGACAGGTACCAACTTTTTTCAATAGGAATAAATTAAAATACCAACTCCTTATGTTACATGCATTTTGGTCTATATATGTCAACCTGTTTTCTTTCTTTATGTTAAACTCACTATGCTTTATCCCAAACATGACTTCCTTTGCATCAGGAAATGAGACTGATCATTTGGCACTGCTCAAATTCAGGGAATCCATATTCACTGACCAATATGAAATCTTGCTCTCTTGGCATACTGTTAATCACTTTTGTAACTAGCATGGAATCGCATGCAATCCCAAGCTTCAAAGAGTTACACAGTTAAACTTACGAGGATATTTTAACCTTTATTTTTTGTCCACACTTCCTCTATCCAATTTCATTTCTCTACTTTGGCTCCATTTGAATACACTACTCAACTAACACTTATGGAAGAAAAAAATAAAAAATTAAAATGAATTAAACTTCCCACATAAACTAAAATTAACTTATGGATAAACTAATTTATAGAATCTCTTCCATTTAACTTCTTCAAAAGCTAATTTTAAATTATACATAGACTATTTTTAACTTGTTAAAATATTTTATTTAATTTATTTTTTTATTTTCTTCTCTTATAAGTATTTATTTGAAAATTTATCCATAATGACCTGTACCTCAATTCAAACTATGTATAGTTTTAGTCCTCATAAACGACCCATTTATGGGTGTAGCAAACTAGCAATATCAACTTGTGCGCAGTGGTCCACATAACAAACTAACATTGAACAAGGAAATCTCACCCTCCATCATGGAAGAAACAATTGCCAATTGCCAATGACGTTTTGTTTTGGGATGCTTGATTTGGAGCGCCATTTGTCTTTTATTAATTAGGGATGCTTGACTAGCAATGACGTTCTTTGGAGGAAGCTTGTCTTGCAGTGACATTTTTTTTATGCTTTACTTGTAAATAATGACTTTCATCGCTAAGACTTTAGCAACTTATTATAGAAAATTCATTTTGAAGTAGTAATACAATATTAGGCTAAAAAAATACAAATACAAAATATATATATATATATATATATATATATATATATATATATATTACATTTTTGGTGATGAAGACAAGTATTTAAGAGAGGTTAGTAGCTAATTACTAAAATTTCTCAAATTTCAATTATATTTGACCTTTTCAAACTGCAGTAATCATGTTTTATTATATAAATAACTTGATATCTTTAATCTTTTAATTTTACATAATAATATATTATTAAGATATAATTATTTTAATTTATTATCTATTTATATTATAAACTCAACATGATTAAGTAAATGTCAAATTTTATTCCCTTTTTATATCTCTCTTTAGTTCTTCAAAGTTCAAATAAGAATACGTTAGAAAAAAATTAAGGTATGATTAATAACTTGAATATTATTAATATTTTAGTTGTTTGATTTCATCTTCATTTTTTCGATAGTGGATTTCATTTTCTAATTATATATAGCACAAGCACTTAAGTTGCTAACTATTAGTTTCTGTTTGAGTATTAAAGTATAGTTTTTTTTAACTAATTGATTCATTGGGGAAACGTCAAATTGGTAAGTAGACTTTAAATTTTGTGCGAAAAATAATAATTTCCAAATTGAGAGATAACTTTTTTTTTTTTTTGAAAGTAAATTGCGAGTTAACTCTATATCAAGCTTTATTGTCAAATTGAGAAATCATAATTTTGTCCCAAAAGATAGCTTTATGTTTAACAAAAGAAATTGTTTGATTTTTGGATATCGAATGTTTCTTACGGATAAATTATTTCTTAGATTTATTTTCCTTCTATATAAATTCTTAGCAATTGGCTATTCGCTACTGACTTGACAATAATTTGTTGAGTTCACTTGACCTTTTGCTTAGGATATATGAAGGCTTTTTCTCTAGAATCATTGGATATTTCTCACAGACAAGGTATTATTTCTTAGAATTATTTCCTGCCACAAAAATTATCTAGAAAATTCGGCACTTGCAATTGGCTAATGACTTTACTTTTTTTTTTTTTATTGTTGTTGAGTTGACTTGACCATAACGATGGTAATTGAATCAAAGTAGAGGAAGGAACATGTTCTTCTCTGATATCATCCAACTACAACTTTTATATATAAAGCTATCTAACAATAGAAAACATTTATATCTCTATTTATACTATTTCGCAAAAGCTTTTGATTTTTGGGTAATTATTAATACTAATAGGAAAACGCTAGGATTTTTCTCTGGAATCATTGCATGTTCCTTACGTTGAAGTTATCATTTATTGGATTTATTTTCCTGCATATAAAGTATCTGCCAATTGCCGATTGGTTATTGACTTGACATTTAATATTGGTAATCAAAGTCAAGCACCAGAAGGAACAACAAGCACTTCTTCTCTATATAAAGCTATCTAACAATAGAAAACATCACCATCTATCAGCCTCCAATTCCTTATCAAAATGAAGTATTTTTCACTCATGTTACTTGCATTTTGGTCTATATGTGTCCACCTGTTTTCTTTCTTTACATTAAACCTGTTTTCTCTCTTTACATTTTGGCATCTTTAATTTCATTTTTATGGATAATTGATTAATAACTTGGGTAGTGGGTTTGTAATAAAAGTCTTGGTTAGTATGTAGGGCATTTAAACCAACAAAAACTATAGTTAAGTGATACATTATATTATTGATTGATTTTTTCTTGTTTAAAATCTTTCTTTTATATTAATTTTAAACATTATATTTAAGGCTAAAATATTTGTTGGTGCCTAAAAATATCTCACTTTTTTCTTAGTTTATGAATTTTTTTTTTTAAATTTTCGTCTTTGTAAAAACATATCTCACTTTTTTCATTTTTAGGCCTTGTAATTTTTTTTTTCATTTTTAGTCCCTTTAACATCATGATGACGCAGCACTATGTTGATGTGGCATGTGATTACATCATCAAGACATCATCTTTTGCTAATGTGGCATCATGATAACATCATAATGATGTCATGTTGATGTCATCTTTAACATTTTTTTAACGGACCTTGGCGGCAGGGACTAGGGGTGTCCACAGGTCTAGATCGATCTGATGACTCAATCAATCCAAACCCAACCAAAGAGAAAAATTCGAGTAGATTCAAGTCATCGGTTCAGTTTGGATTTTGAAATTATGAACTTGACGACATCGGTTCGAGTATCGAATTTGAGCATGTAGAACCTGAACCAATTCAAACCAATTTGTACTCTTACTATTTTAGAAAACTTTTAATTTTTTATGTTGTGGAATTTTATAATTTTTATGTTGTGTAATTCTATAATTCCCACTTTTAATATTACCCATTAGTTTTCTTTCATTTTATTATGAATCTTTTATTTTTTCTTATTATTTTTCTATTTTTATTTATTTTAAATTTTTTATTTTATTAGGTGACTGATGATAGTAAGGTGTGGATGACAGCATTTTCTAGCGGACTAGGCGGAGGGGGTGCTGCTAGAGGTGGAGGTGGAGCGAAAAAAAAACTAAAAAGACTGAAACGTCACCGTCGGAAATTGCCTCCGGCGGCGGTGAACGGTGATCGGAGATGAAGGGTCTAAATCTAATGTAGAGGGTGTAGGATAAAACTGTAGGGATTAGATGAATCTAGTGGTTCTTAAAAATGGTGCACCATGAACCATTTGCACTACTGGTCCATGCTAGAAGCCGTCTTTTTACATTATCATCCAATCATGGATTGATATCCTTGGTAGGATTGTCAACTTTTGTAAAGATGACTTTAGGATTCAGGTTGAATCATTAAGAATTAATTTCATTCAAAATCTATTTTGCAACACTAATTCAAACAAACACTTAGTGAGAATAAAAAAAACACTTAGTGTCATATTTAGAGTGATTCCTAATTGATTAATTGTGTAAAAAATGTATGACAGTGTGCCAAAATTAAACTCTTTTTTAATGATTTGACAAAACATAATTGTAATAAAATCAAAATTAAACTTCAAAATCAAAGGTGCCATGTGCATTAGCTACAACAATGGAGAAATTATTTTATGCATAAAGTTATTATATTCAAGTACATCAGGTTATTATGAAACATAAATATTATTTTGAGAAAATTTACTTCTACACGTTTTTTATAATTTTTTTACAACTAGAAAAAAGATAAAAGAAAAAAAAAGAAACTTGAAATAAAGTGAATAATGCAACCGAGAGAGATAGAAAAAAAAAATGTACCCTAGAAAACATGAGTGGAATAGTATAACTCTAATAATTATTATTGTGGATATAAATGTAAAAAAACAGAACTCGCTATCTTTTATTTTGAACAATGGGACATTTTGATAATTGTTAAACTATAAAACATCATTGAGAATTCCAAACAAATATAATCACCTACAACATCTTTTTTTTTATTTTTAAGATTTCTAGTTTGTATTTTATTTTAAAATAGTTTATAGAAAAATTGAGCCAAAGCTAGCGTTATGTTATTTTTAATGTATTCATAGTTGACAAAAGCTGTTTGATTTTTGAGTGATTATTTAAAAGAATAGGAAATCGCTTTGGTTATACTGTAAGAAGGTTGTTTTCAGAATTATTGCATTTTTTTTTTTTTGAGGAGGCATGTTTATTACGTATACATCACTTATTGGATTTATTTTCCTGCTATGTAAATTTTCCAAAACTGCCAATATATTGGTTATTGACTTCACCTTATTTTAATGATGCAATCAGAATGAAAGTAGAAACAACATGCATACTTCTTCTCTGATCCTGTCCCGTTAGCAAACTCTATATAAAGCAATCAAACCATAGAAACACTACCACATCTACCAGCCTTCAATTCCTCATCCCAATGAAGCAATTTTCTCTCATCTTACTTGCCTTTTGGTCCATATATGCCCACCTGTTTTCTCTCTATACATTCTACTCACTATGCTTCTTTACCCCAAACATGACTGCCTTTGCATCAGGAAATGAGAATGATCATTTGGCACTGCTCAAATTCAGGGAATCCATATCCACTGACCCATATGGAATCTTCCTCTCTTGGAATACTTCTACTCACTTCTGTAACTGGCATGGAATCACATGCAATCCCATGCTTCAAAGAGTTACACAGTTGAATTTGGAAGGATACAAGTTGAAGGGATCCATATCTCCTCACGTAGGCAATCTCTCTTATATGAGAATGTTAGACCTTGGAAACAACAGCTTCTACGGCAAAATCCCACAAGAATTGGGACTGTTGTCTCAACTGCAGCAACTCATTGTCGTAAATAACTCATTGGTAGGGGAAATCCCTACAAACTTGACAGCTTGCACTCATCTCAAAGTCCTATACTTGTATGGAAACAATCTGATTGGGAAAATACCAATAGAAATTGGCTCACTTCAGAAGCTTCAAAGTTTGAACGTTTCTGGAAACCAGTTAACTGGAGGAATCCCATCATTCATAGGGAATCTTTCATCCCTAACTGGTCTCTCGGTGGGGCATAACAACTTAGAGGGAGATATTCCACAAGAAATATGCCGTCTCAAAAGCTTAACATTTCTATTATTTGGTGTCAGCAAACTGAGTGGAACATGGCCTTCTTGTCTTTATAATATGTCATCTCTTACTGCAATCTCAGCTACAAAAAATCAATTTAATGGCTCTCTCCCACCCAACATGTTCCACACCCTACCCAATCTCCAAGTACTTCTAATTAATGAAAATCGGTTCTCAGGTCCAATTCCACCTTCCATCACAAATGCATCTATCCTTTCAAGACTTCAGCTCCATGTAAACCATTTCGTGGGACAAGTTCTAAGTCTGGGGAAGCTACAATATCTTTATCAGCTATATTTGGGTCATAATAATCTAGGTGATAATTCAAATTATGATTTGGTGTTTTTAAAATCATTGACAAATTGTAGTAAGTTGCAATAGTTATCTATAGCCTACAATAATTTTGGAGGTCATTTGCCAAATTCCTTGGGCAATTTATCCACCCAACTCAGTCAACTATGGCTTGGAGGAAATCAGATATCAGGAGAAATCCCTGCAGCAATAGGAAATCTAATTGGCTTAACTCTCTTGACGATGGAAGAAAATTGCATTTATGGGATTATCCCAACAACTTTTGGGAAGTTTCAGAAGATGCAAATGTTAGAATTAAGTGCAAACAGGCTGTCAGGAGAGATAGGAGCCTTCATAGGCAACCTTAGTCAATTGTATTATTTGGGTATGGGAGAAAATATGTTAGAAGGAAATATTCCTCAAAGCATAGGAAATTGCCAAAATTTACAACATCTAGGTCTTCGGCAAAACAACCTTAGAGGAACCATACCCATAGAGATTTTTAATTTTTCCTCTCTAACAAACTTGTTGGATTTGTCACATAACTCATTGAGTGGTAGTATACCGAAAGAAGTGGGCAACCTAAAAAATATTGATTGGCTAGATATGTCTCAAAATCATTTGTCTGGTGACATTCCTGGAACCATCGAAGAATGCATAATGTTGGAGTACCTCTATTTGCAAGGGAATTCCTTACATGGAATCATACCATTCTCTTTGGCATCGCTCAGAGGGCTTCAACGTTTAGACCTCTCACAAAACCATTTGTCTGGATCAATTCCTAATGCTCTGCAGAACCTTTCTTTTTTACAATATTTTAATGTATCTTTTAACATGTTGGAAGGTGAGGTACCGACTGAAGGTGTCTTTAAAACTACAAGTGGGTTAGTGGTTACTGGAAACAGTAAGCTTTGTGGAGGTATTTCAAAACTGCATCTGCCACCATGCCCTGTCAAAGGTAATAAACTTGCAAAACACCACAAGTTCAGGTTGATAGCAGTGATAGTTAGTGTGGTTGCCTTTCTTCTCATTCTGTCAATTATTCTAACTATCTACTTGATGAGGAAAAGGAGTAAGAAACCATCTTTGGATTCACCAACAATTGACCAGCTGGCTAAAGTTTCGTACCAAAGCCTACACAACGGAACTGATGGATTCTCAACTACAAACTTGATAGGGTCTGGAAATTTTAGCTCTGTCTACAAAGGAACTCTTGGGTTAGAAGACAATGTTGTTGCCATAAAGGTCCTAAACCTTCAACAAAAAGGAGCTCACAAGAGTTTCATTGCTGAATGCAATGCACTTAAAAGTATTAAACATCGAAATCTGGTTCAGATTTTAACATGTTGTTCCAGCACAGATTACAAAGGTCAAGAATTCAAAGCTCTAATTTTTTAGTACATGAGAAACGGAAGCTTAGAGCAATGGCTGCATCCTATGACACTAAGTGCAGAGCATCCGAGAACATTAAACCTTGACCAAAGACTAGATACATGATTGATGTCGCTTCTGCATTAAATTATCTTCATCATGAATGTGAGCAATTGATCATCCATTGTGATTTAAAGCCAAGCAATGTCCTTCTTTGATGATGACATGATTGCTCATGTGAGTGATTTTGGCATAGCAAGACTTCTCTCAACCATCAATGGTACCACTTCTGAGCAAACAACTACAATTGGAATAAAGGGGACTGTTGGCTATGCTCCTCCAGGTATGTTCTTAAATTTTGAATAATTAGTGTTTTTTACAATTCTCATATCTTTTAGTCTTAAGTTGTTGTTTATTAACATGTGTATTGACAATTTTTGGTATACATTTCAGAGTATGGAGTGTATTCTGAGGTGTCAACTTATGGCGACATGTACAGCTTTGGGATTCTTATGTTGGAAATGCTTACTGGAAGAAGACCCACAAATGAAATGTTTGAAGATGGTCAAAATCTTCATAATTTTGCTGCAATTTCATTTCCTGATAATCTTCCGCAGATTTTGGACCCACGACTTATTCCAATACATGAAACAACATCAAAAGGAAACAATTGGAATCTTAATCCAAATGTTGAGAAGTGCTTAGTTTCACTTTTTAGGATTGGAATTGCTTGTTCTATGGAATCACCAAAAGAAAGAATGGATGTGGTTGATGTCACCAAGGAGCTTAATCGAATAACCACATGACACAAAATGGTTATTGTTCTAAAAAAATAGTTTTATGTTTCAAAAACAATTTGCATATATAATTTATTCTTTTGTCCTCTGTTTTTTTATGAATTATTTGATAAGTTTAGTCAGATTGAGGATTTTACATGCTTTATAGAAAAATTGAGGATTTTACACGCTTTATGTTTATTCAGATTTTCATTAGAATAGAACTTAAGGAATGTTTAGGTCAAAGTCAAAAAAATTCATTTCACAATTTTTGTTGTGACTGTATAACTGTCTTTTAATTGATAAACACGTCCTTAATTACTTGATTTTGTTTATGTGGATATTATTTGATTTTTCTGTCCTCCTGCTATGTTTTTCAAAATTCAGGTTTTGACAGTTGAGAAGAATTAAAGCTGAATCAAATGCCACAGTCATTTTGGAAACGTGTATGCAATATGATATGTTGCCTAATGTCAATAAAATTAATCTGGCTGCCAGATTGTCTACTATTTGCCCCAATTTATTTAGTTGTCTAAATAAATCAATCCGTCCTTCATGTAACATGTATTACTCATGTAAAATTGTCTACTTAATGGATGTAATTATCCACCCAATTAAAAGACTTATTGTACTTCCATATTTTTATTTCCTGTATGATTTGTGATTTCCCAAATTTTGCTGGAAAAACATCATAATGCTCTCAAACTTGCCTTTTGAGTTCGGTGGAGTCCATAAATTTGTCTTTAGTAACTTGTCTTTAGTAGTAAGTGCAGAAATAGCTAGCTGAGATTTTTTTAAGCACTCCTGTTTTTGTAATTGACAGTATTTTTTTCTTTGCATATTTCAGTGGCCCAACTTGTCTTACGTCACTTATGGAGAATGAGAATAACAAAGAGTTTCAATGTTTGAATATCAAAACATCCACACCATAGAAGAATTATACCATATCCAATTATCTTTATCTCTTACTTTTTATCTTTTATATATACATATATACACCACAAAATTAAAGGAAACAATATTTTATTTCATTTTGTTGTAAACAAAACATTTTCCTAAAAGAAATCCCTGTCATGCAAGCAGAGGATGATACTTGCTTTATCCTTTCCAATATTGTTTTAGTTTCCTTTCTTATCTCTGTTGCTCACTTCTCTGATTCCAAACTACGTGAGACTGAAACCTTGAGATGATCTGGTTCGATTAAGTAACCCACTGCTCCAATGATTCACATAACATGACATGAAATTTTCACCTTCCACTCCCCATAGAAACAACAGCCAGGACCACAAAAAAATAGTAAAAAGTTAGAGTAAAAAGAAAAAAAGTAGAAATTAATTTGTGTTTGTTAACAGCTAGCATTTTTTTCTTTTATTTGTTGGTCCTTGCATTCAACATCTTTCAATTTTTGTAATTGACAGTATTTTTTCTGCTGCATATTTTAAAGTTATAGTAAAAAGAAAAAAAAATCCTACTTTAAAGGATAGTAACTCAATGGCCCCACTTGTCTTGTGTCTTTTCTTATGGAGAATGAGATTAGTAGAAACAGTTTTTTATTTTTTATCCATATAGTAGAAACAGTTTTATTGCGTGAATATCAAAATATTGACACCGTAGAATTATACCATACACAGTTATCATTGTCTTTTACTTTTTATCTTATTTATATGCACATACACCTCAAAATTAAAGGAAACAATTTATTTTATTTTATTTTATTTTGTTGTCAATAAAACATTTTCCTAATAGAAATCCTTGTCATCCAAGCAGAGGATAATACTAGTTCTATACTTTCCAATATTCTTAGTAGAAGTTTACCTTCCCATATTTTTTTAATCGAGCAATATTTAAGTCCATCAGACATTCTCCATACCCTTATGCCTACAAATACAAAGCTTCACTGTATTAAACTTACAATTACAAAAACAGCCAGAGCCTTCTTGATTATTGTGTTGAAATATACTAACAAAGTCAATTCTTCATTTGTGATTTTCAAAACATACGGATGACAAACATTTGGTTTGTGCAAGTTTTCTCATTTGCTCTCCCCCGAACACCGTTCTCACTACATGCAGCTTTCCATTGTCCCTTCCCAGTTTGAGAATCTTAAAACATGTGCTAACATCAAATTTAAAATTCTTGATTGTTAAGTCGGTTGACACGAATCTGGAAATGGGACGGATCGCCTTGAAAAATTCAGATTTTGGAAATGGGTTTTAGTTTTCTATTAGAGAAGGATATTGACGCCACACTCAAGAAATAGGTGAGAAGGTGAGTGATAAGTCATAGGATTGATCGCCACAAGTTTCCTTGATAAGATAAGATTCAATTCTTTGCCCAAGAACCAAGGGAAGCTCTCACAAATGGAGAAAACTCAAATTTCTTTCCAATTGAACTTGCCTCAAAGCTACAAAGTTTCCCTATTTATAGGTTAGGCTTCCTTCTAAACTTTCCACTAAGCAATTAATTCCCACTAGGAAATTAATTCCCACTAAGCTTTTATTTTCCATTAGGAAATGAATTCCACTAAGCATTAAATTTCCACTAGAAATAAAAACCCCACTAACCATTATAATGGCTTAGGAAGCCTAAAAAACACAAAAATTGACCTAGAACATATGAAAAGTCATCTGAACTTCTTACAACAAAATTAAATACGAAAATTCATGGAAAATTAGAAAATGGGCCTCAATTGGTTCTTTAGCCCAAAAGCTATGTCTTCCATCGAAATAATCTCCAGCCCATAGTTGCATCTTCAATAAAAAGTGTTGGGCTCATTGTGCTCTCCAAATTATTGTCTTTAATTTTGTTGAAATTATCTTCACAATGTAGATATGAGACAATTCCTGATTTGGACACTTGTATCCATTGAAAAAGATATTTGAAATAATTAGACCTTGACGGGATCCTATCATCAATCCTACAAAACCTCTCAAATATAAAAACCACAATGTATGACCAAGGATTGTGTATAGTTAGATATAAAACCAACCAAAATTTATGGGAAGGCAAACCTACCAGTTTGCTTTTGTTCTTACTAACACAAAAATGCCACTATCGGGAATTTATGGGAAAGCATGCCATGTTTTCATAACAATAACATTAACAAAAGCCGCTAAACAAAAGCCAGTAAGCCACTATCGAGAATTTTGAGAGACACTTGCACAAGCCTCTCTACTATTACTGAGCTGGAATTGACATCCATTGAGGAAAGTTCTAAATCAGAAGTACTATCACAGCTAGAATTACAACATTGTCCATCAACCTTGTTCGTCTTATCAAGTAAGGACGGCCTGATATGTTAACCAACCACCCAAGTTTGAGAGAGATTTATCCCAGGAAAGCAATATATCTCTTATTCTAGACAGTATGCTGAAGGATAAATTTGCTAGAACTCTGGAATATGCTTCCAAAATGGAATGTGCAATATCCTACAGAAACAGAAAGAAACAACAATACCACTGAATGTATGCCATAAATCGCATAACTTGAATATGACAAACTTTTCGCCCTCAACAAATTGGATACTTTTCCTTTGCTTTTTTATTTACCTTTTCCTGTTCTCTTTTTGGTTTGAAACTGAATACAACATGGAATTTTCAGACTTTCGGGGGTAGGCAGCAAGCAATGTAAATGAGTAAGATAAAACCAAAAACAAAAGGATTTAGTGTGTCTTCTCCAGTTAGAACTTGTTCTGCAATTCTCTCTTTCCATGAGAATATAGCACCTTCCAGTCTATTAACAGTCTCAAGGACAATATGTCCAGATTTCAAGTTGACAGATTTAAGCATGCCTTCCCCAGAGCTTGATTCATCTGTCAAAACCTTGTGCAGTTCCTGTCCAGGGTTTGCCTTTCCAGACTGCAACACAAACAGATTTACTGATTTAGTAATCATGCAACCAATATCACAATTTAGTTTATTTGTCAGTTTTGGCAATTTTTGGTTCTTAATCTGAACTGAACCAACTTTATATTGCATCTGGGTTGGTTCATGTTGGGTCATGGGGTCACAGAAAAAAATGAATTTCTTTAGAAAAGCTATTTAAAAAACAAATAAAAAATAATAATATTTAGAGACAAAAGAAGAAAAAATGGTAGTTGAACAGGTTTGAAATTTATCAACCTGAGATCCAACCTGAACCAATCATATTAGAAGAATATTTACCTGATCCAAACCGAATACCCAATGCAACTCTGATTTTGTGTTCAGGATGGTTTGGTTTGTTTTGTGATTATACTGGGTCCTGTATGTGTCCACCCCTAATAGCGAATTCACTTTGGTTAAACAGATTAAAATGCAAAAAGGAAACTGAATGAAATGGCATAAGGTTCTTAATTATGCTTTTTCATACATGATTAATGCCTGAATGAATTGGAGTTTCAAATGATTGTAAGGGCCTGTTGAAACTTGAAAGTACCGATGAGTACATGGTGAACATGTTCCTTTATTATTAGTGGCAGATGTTGCATCCTATGGCAGAAGCATGGAAGTAGCTATATAATAAACATATAATATAATACACAAATAAACATTTAACAAGAACAGTAAACAAGAAAGATTGTAAGATATAAACTTCACCGATAGTATGTAACGATTGACAAACTTGGGATAGATATCATTCGCTTCATAGCATAAGTTCAGAGAGCACAGAACAGAGACTGGTAGAACAGAGAGAAATAGAGACTCAGAAAACAGAGGAATAGAGAACACGGAGAAATAGAGAGAACATAAAATGAAATGGAGATGCAAGGAATACAGAGGAACAAAGATTCAGAGAAAGGGAAGGAAACAAAGAAATAGAGACACAGGAACAGGGAGGTTACCTGAGAAAACCAAATGAGTCATTTGCCATAGATGGTGGAGGTTTTGGTCTAGTGGGTCTCATTCCAGTGTTGGCTTTGCTTTTACAGAATAGAAGACGTGAACAGAGCATGATAGGATTTCCCATGTTAAAATTTGTTAAATGCACATTGACTAGTCTCTTTCATAGCCCTATGATGGTGTTTTACTAGAATTTGGCTGTGCCATGGCCTGGTACTGGAATCCTCTAATTTCAGCTTTTAAGCATATCTGCAGTACTGATGATAACGATACTGGAATAATGTAATTATATGTTGTCCTGGTATTTCATTAAATATGAAGTCGTATTCTGAACAATTACTAGTCATGAAAATAGGAACTTCTGTTATTTGGCTTCCACAAATGACCTTGGAGTCAGATATCTAGATATAGAGAGGTTCAATTAAAAAAAGCTTGGATTTGTGGTTTTTTTAGTCCAAGCTTTCTTCTATTCTGTTTAAGTCCTTTTTGCCAGTTCCACTGAAACATCATCTTGAGCTTGTTATATGTCCCCCTTTTCTAAGGTCTAAGATGCATATTATAATATTTTCTTTTAATCTAATATACTATTACCTTTTAAGTTGATGTACCAAATATAACTTACAAGTAACAATTAACAACATTGGCATGTATGAAACAGGTTTTGGAGATGATTAGCAATCCGCACTATTTGTATTATTAGAGTATAATGTAATAGATGCAGTTATTCAGCTGCAATCTAATATAGTTAGTTAGTAAACTGTTAAGACAGTTAGTGAGTTGGTTATAACGGCTGTAACAGCTGTTACAGACTGTGACTGGCTGACAGCTGAGTCTATAAATACATAATTGTAACCTTCTGTTAAAGTGATCAATAATATTCAATCTTTTCTCTCTCAGTTTATTCTCTTTTAAACTCTAATATGGTATCATAGAGCTCAGTGAAAATCGATCATGGCTAATCTTCCCACCTCCTCCACTCCTCCAACTTTTTCTCATTCAATCTCTGAAAAACTCGATGATTCAAACTTTCTTCTATGGCGATAACAAGTCGAACCAGTCATCAAATCTCATCGACTTCAACGATTTGTGGCTAATCCTTCGATTCCACTGTGTTTTCTCTCTGAAGCAGATAGCGAAGTCAAAAATGAAAATCCTGCGTATTTTACTTGGGAGCAGCAAGATCAACTTCTGATAACATGGTTTCAATCGACACTTTCTTTGTCGTTCTTGTCTCGTGTTCTTGGATCGGTTCTTTCGTATCAAGTATGGGAAAAAATTAATTATTATTTTAACAAGCAAACGCATGCCAAAGCTTGACAACTTCGGACTGAGCTACGATCTACAAATCTCGACGATAAAACTGTGCGTGAGTTCATATTGCAAATCAAAGCTCTCGTCAACTCTCTTGCTTCTGTTGGAGAACCTGTTTCAACTCAAGAACACGTTGATGTGATTCTTAAAGGTCTTTTGCAAGAGTTTAGTTCTGTTATCTCTATTATTGAAAGTCAATTTGAACCACTTTCAATTGAAGAAATTGAGGCATTACTTCTTGCACATGAATTGCGTCTTCAGAAGTTTTGCAAGAAACTTCTCTCTGAACTGCCCTCAGTTAATCTGACGCAAGTGACAGTGAACCCTAATTCTTCTCAATTGACAAACTCTGAGAATCTTGTAGCGACGAACAAATCATCACATCTACCAGAGTCGGACAATTTTTGACCAATCCTCATGGCAGTTTTGCCCATGGAAGTGGCTTTAGTCGTGGTGGCCAGCACGGAAGAGGTCGAAGCCATAGAGGTCGTTTCTTGAACATTCAATGTCAAGTGTGTCTCAAATTTGGACACACTGTAGCTTTATGTTACTATAGGTTTGATCAGTATTATCAACCAAATCCATCCTTAACTCTTCAAGAAGCTTCTGGTCAACAATTTTCTCAGAATTATCCACCTCAACATCAGCAACTGTATAAATCTTCATCTCTAAATAATTCAGGACAACATAATGGTTATCGTCCTAACAACACTTAGATTAATAATTCTCAAAGACTGATGAATAATAATCAGTATCAAAATTTTTCTAATGCCTCAATGGTGCCAAGTGCTATGCTAACCAACACTAATTCTCAGTTGAATATATCTTCAACCTGGGTTCCAGATTCAGGTGCTTCTTTTCATGTGACAGGAGATTCACAGAACACCCAGCAGCAGGGACCTTTTGAAGGACTTAATCAAATCTTTGTTGGCAATGGCAAACGTTTGCAAATACACTCCTCTGTTCATCAAAATGTATCTCTCCCTATAATCCTAGAGTTTCTTTTTCCCTTAATCATTTGTCGCATGGCCATCCATAACAAAGAATTTAATTAGTGTTAGCAAATTTGTTGGTGATAATGGTGTATTCTTTGAATTTCATCAAATTCTTATGTTGTCAAATCACAGGGTTCCAATGAGGTCTTGCTACAAGGTTGTGTTAGCCCTGATGGTCTCTACTATTTCCCAAATCTCATGCTATGCAGTTCTCCTACTGGCTTAGCTTCCTATTATGTTTCTAATTCTGAACATTCTGATGTAAATACTTGTATTAAATCTAACACCCTATGGCATGCTAGACTTGGTCATCCTAATCTTCATGTTCTCAAACTTGTCTTACAACACTGTAATATACAAGTTATCAATAAAAATGTTGTTGATTTTTGTTCTGCATGTTGTGCTGGAAAATTACATAGGTTACCCTCTTCTTCATCTGATACTGTTTATCATTTTCCCTTGGAATTAGTGTACAGTGATCTTTGAGGCCCCTCATATATCCCTTCCACAAATGGCTTTCTCTATTACATCGCCTTTATAGATGCCTATTCCCGGTTTACATGGATTTATCTCCTTAATTAAACATAAGTCAGAAACTTTTACTATTTTTCTTAGTGTAGGGATACTTCTTCATCCTCCACAGTTGTAAACCTTCCTCTAGCCTCTATACCTATTGTTTAGCCTATTGAACTGACTGCCCCTGCCCCTATGTCTCCACAGATCACTATTACACCTAATTTCAATATCTCTCATGAGTCCAATAATTCTTCTAATTCACAAAGTCCTATTTCTCAGTCAGATAATGCTCACCATTTTTCACCCAATGTCTCTAATACTGATCCAGCATCCTTAGTCTGAATCAAACATTGATCAGCCTTCTTCTTCTTTAAATACTACTCGCTCTCCTCCTAGACGTCAAAACACTCACCCTATGCAAACTAGATCAAAGTTTGATATACATCAAACCAGGATATATCCTTCCTTGTTTTTAACTCACTATGAACCTAAGAGTGTGAAACATGCCTTGTCTGATACTAACTGGTTTTCGGCTATGGAAGAAGACTTTACTGCTCTTATTAAAAATCATACATAGGATTTGGTTCCTCTACAATCTGATAGAAAGGCAATTGGCTGCAAATGGGTATTTAGAATAAAAGAAAATGCTAATGGGTCCATTAATAGATTTAAAGCCAGGTTGGTTGCAAAAGGTTTTCATCAAGTTCATGGGTTTGATTTTCATGAAACGTTCTCCCCAGTTGTAAAACCCGTTATTATTCGGCTTATCCTAACTCTCTCTCTCTAACAAATAAATGGGATTTGTTTCAATTAAATGTCAACAATGCCTTTCTTAATGGCTTTCTTACTGAAACAGTATATATGACCTAACCCCCGGGTTTTGAAAGTTCGGATACTTCCCTAGTTTGCAAGTTAAATAAAGCTCTCTATGGGCTTAAACAAGCTCCTAGACAATGTTTTGATCGTCTACAGTCCACACCATAGTAGTCAAACTCGAGATTCTACCCCAACTCAGAAAGGGGTCATAGAATCGTAAATCGTGAAATCGTAACTCGAAACGTAGATTCTACAAGACTTATAAATTTGTAATATATGCATATAAATTCTTATATATGCATGTAAAATATTAAAGTTATGATAAAAAAAAAACTTATACCACACATCAAATACTTAAATAAGCTTAAATTCATAATCAAATTTATAAGCATAAGTCATAAGTGCATAATTGCATAAGTCAATGAGTAAACAAACTCCATACAAAATGCATAATAAAGTAAATGACAAAGAAGTAAACAAAACAACTTGAAATATTGCACTAATGCTTAGTGCCTACTCCTAGTAACAAAACACAAGACATGACACCTAGGATAGACCTCTAAAAACTAAAATAGGTCATCTAAATTAAAATCATAATCACTTAAGATGTCCACAATTCCTCCATCCTCTCCGTCTGCTAGTTCTTCATCAACCATATTAGCAAGATGAGTCTCATCTAGGGGTGGTACACCAAGAACATCATCTCTTGAATGTAAATAGGGAATTTTTTTAATTTGCCAAAAATTTAAATGTGATTGACATTTGAATGTAATTAAAGTATGTTCTAAATTTTAATGTGATTGACATTTGTTGCTAAAAATTAAATACATTTTTCATGAAAATATCAAGATAAATTTATACTTAACTCAACATATAAAATATATAAAATATAACATACGGGATGAACATTTTTTATAAAAACAAGTAGGAAAATTTATATTTAGTTTAGGGCAATAAACTTTTTCGCTAAAGATTTTTGTTTAATAAAAATTAATTTTTTACATAATTAATATATATATATATATATATATATATATTTAATTACATAACAAAAACCAAATTAAAATCAACATAATCACTATTATTTTCTCTATGCAAAATTAGTGTCAAAAATTAACTTTTAAGCAAATAATTATTCAATTTTTTATTTATTATCTTCTCAATTAAATAAATTATTCAAGATTTTCTTCTAGCCAAACAAATTTTAATTTTCTTTTATTTGTAGATATGTATATGCCAAAACATTAAAATAAAAGTTATATATAAAATTTAACATGAAGGGCTTAATTTGTTGTTTTTGTTATAAAAGCAAGTATAAAATTTTGCACTTATTTTGGATTAGTGCACTTATAAAGTTAATTACTAATTATTTTTTTGATAGAAAATGCATAGGAAATTATATTTAAAAAATTGACCCTAATCCTTAACAATGCAAATATATAATGGTTTAATTTTTTTTGTCTTTTTCTTAATCTTATTTACTTAAATATCTATAGCTTAATTTTTTCTGACTTAATTAAAATAATAAATTTTATAACAAATTTGTTTGTGCATTGTGTTATGTTTTTTAATACACAATTCACACAAATAAAAACATATTAAGATAAAATTTATACATATGAAGTGAAAAAACACAATATAATTAATTGAAATCTTTATTTTTATAATTATAAAAGTAGTTGTCATGAGTAACATTGTAATTTTATGTTTTCTGCTTTTTTAAGGATAAATAGGTAATTACATTATACATTTTAATGATAATCTTTATACAAATATTATTTATTTAGAAAATTTAATGATAATTAATTTTGGCTCCATTTTAATCATAAATTACATCAACATGGAGCTGAATTTCAGTCATCATTTAATATGAATTGTAATTATAATAAATTTTATTATATTTAATTATGATTCAAATTTATATATAATTTAATTTTCTGATATTAATAATTGCACGGTTTAAAATAAGTATTTTTTTAATTTGCCAAAAATTTAAATGTGATTGACATTTGTTGCTAAAAATTAAATATATTTTTCATGAAAATATCAAGATAAATTTAGGCTTAAGTTAACATATAAAATATAACATACGGGATGAACACTATTTATAAAAATAAGTAGGAAAATTTACATTGAGTTCACAGCGATAAACTTTTATTATCTTAAGGACAAACTATGTTTTTCATCCTGAACTTTTTCCTATTTGTGATTTTGGTCCCTAAACTTTTTGACGACTAGTCAACATCCTCAAACTCTTTTTTTCCATCATAGGTTTTAGTCATTTCCATTTATTTTGGCTGTTGAGTGATGACGTGACATTTATTTTATTATTATTTTATTACTGTTCGTTTTCCGGTGACTAAAAACTGTCAGAAATTGAAGAACCCACATAAAAAATTGTACCCAAAAATATAGAAATTAAACTTACATTATCTCCTTTAAAGAAATTCAGCTAATAGGTCATACCCATTAGGCCATTACATCCCCAGAATCAAAACACCCTGATGCCCCAATGTACATTAGTTAACTGGTTTGCTCGAAAAGAAAATTGAAATAAAAACCCAAAAGTCATTGTGTTGAGAAGAACTTTGCACTAGCCATTATTTCCGGATCAGAACCAAGCACCACCGTCCACAGTGAACTCCACAATCACAAACCCAACGACAACACAGCTACGTGGTGCGACTATATTTTGAGAAAACCAGATCTGGAGTCTGATTGGCCTCGTGACGGCGCCAACAAACCAGATCTAGAACCCGTGGTGCAGAACAAGATCTAGAACCTGGGGCGGCGGTGGCATCGGGACCATGGGGAAGAAGAAGTTCTCGTAGTCAAAGGGATTGCTTGGTTACCAAAACGACGTCGTCATCACAGTCCTGAGGGATCCCAACTCTGTCTTTAATGTCGGGTAGCCTTAGTAGAAGTGGTTGATGACAGAGAGGTTCTGAGCATGCTCGACGACGCCTCTGTTTCCGTTTCTGTTGGAATCAAAGAGGAAGAAGGTTTCGTTGAACGAACCAATTTAGAGCCTTATTACGGAGACAACAATGATTTCTTTTTACACCTCCGAATGTGTAAACTTTTTTTTCGCTACCAAGTCCGAAGGTGTAAACTTTAATATTCTAAAATATTAGATTTCATATTGTATCGTGTTTATTGTGTTCTTTTTTTATTTTTTTATAAGTTTAATGTGTTCTTTGGTTTATTTTATGGCCCGTGTTCAATGGCTTTATGGTTTGTGTTCAAGTCAACCTTCATTTTAATGTTTAATGGGTTTGTGTGTTTTGCTGTTGTCGTGCTTAGAGGCAAGAAAGCATTTGGTTTTTTATTTATTCAAGATGCAGCAATTTGTGGCGGCTAAAAACCACCACAAAGTATTTAGTCCTTTAAAAACATAATTTTTTGGCAGTTTTTAGTCGCTAGAAAATGAATCATAATAAAATAATAATAAAACAAATGCCACGTCTGCACTTAACGGCAAAATAAACGGAAAGGACTAAAGCCTATTATGGAAAAAAAGTTCGAAGATGTTGACCGGTCGTCGAAAAGTTTAGGGACCAAAACCATAAATTGCGAAAAGTTTAGGAAAGAAAAACATAGTTTACCCTTATCTGAATGATGGGGTCTCAAAAGAAATAATTTCTTGCCCAAAATGGGGGCATTTTTGTATTTTTTTTGTTGAGATCTCAAAAGAAAATATTTTTCCGCTCAAAACATGAGTGTTTTTGTATTTTTTTTTATGTCAAATAGTCAATTACATGAAAAACATTCACTATTCACTTGAAGATACACGAAATTCAAAGAAATGTTTACTGCAAGTAAATTAGATTTGGTATAAAAATAATGTTTACATTTATAACACATAGGATGAATATTTTTCACAAAAGTATGAAGAGAAATCCAAACTTAAATTATTCTTTATAACACATGGGATGAACATTTTTTATAAAAATAAGTAGGAAAATTAACACTAAATTCATGGGATAAACTTTTTTACTAAACATTTTTAATCAAAATCAAAATTTATTTTACATAATTAATATATATTTAAGTACATAACAAAAATCAAATTAAATTAACATAATCATTATTATTTTCTCAATGCAAAATTAGTGTCTAAAATTAATTTTTAAGCAAATATTTATTCATTTTTTATTTATTATATTCACACTTAAATAAATTATTCATGATTTTCTTCTACCTGGATAAATTTTTACCTGAGGTCACTTCAATTATTATGGTGAAATTATATTTTTTTATTATAATAATTTTAATTATGTATTTTTTTGTGGCAGTCTCTTTCTTGATTTACATAATTTTTTGAATGTTTTATTTTACGTACATAGAAATTATAAGAAAATATAACAAATGAGGATGAATATTTTTCATAAAAGTATCAAGATAAATTTAGACTTAACCTAGCATATAAAATATATAAAATAGTATAACACACGGGATGAACATTTTTTTATAAAAACAAGTAGGAAAATTTACAATGAGTTCATAGCAATAAACTTTTTTACTAAAGATTTTTGTTCAATCAAAATTAAATTTTATTTTACATTATTAATATATATTTAATTACATAGAAAAACCAAATTAAAATCAACATAATCACTATTATTTTCTTTACACAAAATTAGTGTTAAAAATTAATTTTTAAGCAAATAATTATTCATTTTATTTATTATCTTCTCAATTAAATAAATTATTCAAGATTTTTTTCTAGCTGGATAAATTTTAATTTTCTTTTATACTTTGATATGTATATGCCAAAACATTAAAGTAAAAGTTATATATAAAATTCAACACGAAGGGCTTAATTTGTTGTTTTTTTTATAAAAAGCAAGTAGAAAATTTACACTTAATTCATGAGAATTAACAATTTACCATAAATCACATTAATATTTTATTATGGTAAAAATATATTATTTTATTATAATAATTTTAATTTAAATGTATTTTTTATGGTTGTCTCTTTCCAAATTTAAATAATTTAGTGAATGTTTTATTTTATGAACATAGAAAGTATGAAAAAAAATATAACAAACAGGGATGAATATTTTTCATGAAAGTATGAAGAAAAATTTAGACTTAACTTATCATTTAAAATATGTAAAATATAACACACAGAAATGAACATGTTTTATAAAAACAAATCTGAAAATTTAAACTGAATTCATGTGATAAACTTTTTTAGTAAAGATTTTTTTTATTTTCAATCAAAATTAAATTTTCTTTTACATAATTAATATATATTTAATTACATATCAAAAATCAAATCAAATAAAACATAATTACTAATATTTTCTCCACACAAAATTAGTGTCTAAAATTAATTTTTAAGCAAATGATTATTCATTTTTTATTTATTATCTTCTCACCTGAATAAATTATTCATGTTTTTCTTCTACTTGGACAAATTTTAATTTTCTTTTATACATTGATTTGTATATGTCATATATTAAAATAAAAATTGTATATAAAATATAACGCATAGGGATGAATTTTTTCACTTAATTCAAGGGGATGAACAATTTACCTAAAGTTACCTTAATATTTAAATTATTAAGGTGAAATTATATTTTTTATTATAATATTTTAATGTATTTTTTTATGGCTGTTTCTTTACTTATTTAAATAATTTTTTGAATGCTTTATTTTATGAACATAGAAAGTATGAAAAAATTATAACAAACGGGGATAAATATTTTTTGCGAAGGTATCAAAAGAAATTTACACTTAACTTACCATATAAAATATAACACACAGGGTTGAATATTTTCTTTTTATATGAACAAGTAGAAAAATTTATACTGGCAATTTTTTTTTTGACAGAAAGAGGCTTAAGCCATTTCATTAATAACCAAATCAGCAATACCATGAGGAGTATTTGTGAAAACTGAAGGAGAAGCATGAGATATGGATGCCCTTGCAAGAACATGAGCCACCATATTGGCTTGCCTCCTAATAAACTTTACTGTAAAGTTTTGATTCCTAGCTAGGATATTATTACATTCAGCTATAATCCTTCCTAGCTCAGAGACATCAGGAGACTTATCATTCAGTTTATCCACCACTGGCTTGCAATCTAATTAAATCACCAAATGATTATAACCAAAAAACATATCCAAAGAAGAGCCTGCAGTAGTCCAATTGCCTCCCCAAGCACCACATCATAGCAGACCTGATGCAACAAAGTTTGTGCACTTACAAAACAGCCCTCACTGTCTCTAATACACATACCCCAGCCCATGAGGTTGTATTGTGACCAAAAAGCTGTGTCCACATTGCATTTAACCGTACCAGTTTGCAGAGCATGCCAACGAGGAATATCGAATACTCCTAACTGTCAGAACAGGATCCCCATCTTCTTGGACCAATGATCTAGCAGCTTTCCAATCACCAAGAACAGTGTCAGCTCTGGTACAAACACTGTTACTAGCCACATTAGCATTCTGCCATAATTTCTCATTTCGTGCAATCCACAAGCTCCAAATAACCATAGCAGCTCGAGCTTGATTATCTTTTTCTAATTTCTGCAGCAGCAGAAACCAAAACTCAGAGAAAGATTCACAAGTATCCAAAAGTGGAATAAAACTGCCCCAAAGATATACTTCCTGCAAACATCTTTGGCTGATTATACATCCCAAAAATACATGCCAACAATTTTCGAGATCATTATCACAAAAAACACAGGTTGATGGACATGCAACACCTTTATCCCTCAATCTAATCCATGTTGGAATAACCATAGTGACATAATTCGCAATACGTTTCGGTACGGGTACGGGTACGTGGACGTGGTACGCGGTACGCAACCTTACAAAGTATTGGTACGTGAGGGGTATACATAGCCGCTACGTTTTGGTACGCTATTTAAAATTATAATAAGTTCTAATATATAAATTGGTAGGCTGACAATAAAATTCTAATTCTTATAAAATATTGAAGTAATTAATATTTGCTAATAATTGAGTTTAATATTGTTTATTTGAATATTATTCTATATTCTTTCTTAAAATATGTTGATTAATATAATTTTTCAATTCTACTTTAATCAATAGATTGATTATTTTTTAAGTTTCTATAAAAATATAAATTACCTTCTTTTTATAAGTAATTTTATTTTTCTAATTAAAGTTTTAATTACCTACTTAACTTTTTCTGAGAAAAGTGGTTAACAAAAAAAGTGAGTTAAAGCGTCAGTCTAAAAAGCCTAATAAATTAATAGTAATATTTTGAAACCCGCATAAGCAACACTTCTTGAAACCAGCGCCCATTTATTAAAGCAGGAAAACAAACGGTCATCTTCCTCTTTTCTGGTCTTCTGCCTTTCTAACTTCTGAGTGTTGTTTTTACTTTTCTTTTCCTATCTTATGTCTTCACGCTGCTGAAGTTTATCTCTTCTTTTCATTTCTGTTATTCTTCCTTCTCACTTCTCAAGTGATCTGTATTATTGGAGTTACGACTGCAATTTTTTCCATCGTTTTTGGTTCTTCTTCTTCACGAATTCATGAACGAATTCTGACGAACTGGTTCAAAAAAGAACCGTGAATTCGTACGCACGAACCAATTCGCAGTTTGATGCGTAAAAATGCGTTTGCAGAGGGCAAGGGTACCCTACGCAGTAGTGACAGTGGACTCTAGGAGTCCGGATATCGAACCCAAGGGACCAGTCGTGTTCCCAAACAATTAATTTTGCAATGGTTAAACAATTCAATCAAGAATCAAATTTGGAGAAATAGAGTTCAATTGTTCAGTTCTTAAGAGCTAAGAATTAAGACAAGAAGATTAATGTGAGACAATAAGATTGAAACGCCAAGGATTATGATTTTGCATTCATCCCTTTTTCCCTCATCTTGATCTCATTGAATGCTCTAATTAAGTTAATTGTCAGTCCTCTTTAAATTCATTAGTAAACAATTGATCGTAGCTTACTACTGCTGTTTCCCCTAATTCAACTCCCAATTGGTCATAGGTGAATTAAATTAGGGTAAATGATAATACTCAGAGAGGTTGATTAATAAAATTAATCCACTGGAAATTCACACAATTAGTTTGATCATGCAAATCATATGAATTAAATCACTTTACAGTTCTGTCAATCCCAAGCAATTGATCATAGACAAGGGACTGACTAATATTTAGAGTGATCGGTTCTAATAACAAACGAAATAGTAAAGAGATTCAATAACTGGAAACATTGAGACATTCATCGATAATCAAAGATGGGGTACAACGGACACAGCTACATCATAATCCTAGGCTTGGAGAACTAGCCTCTCATGTTCATGAACAAACCAGAAAACCCCATAGAAAACATAAAGATTACAAAGGGATAAGAAATTTTACAAGTAGTATTCCCAATGACGATCTCTACGTCTTACAGCAGTCAGACTCTCTCACACGTTTTCTATCTCACTCAAAACCCTCAGTATTCAGAAACAGAGAAAAAGATCCCCAAAAGAGGGTTTTCAGCACTTATTTATAAAGTTTCAAACTGCTGACGCACTCACCACGGCCGTGCTTATCAGATGACCATGGTCGTGGTCCTTGCATGGTCTGGAGGTCCAATTTGCGCATATTACGAGCATGGCCGTGGTAAATGAACCACGGTTGTGCTCGTTACCACGGCCGTGCTCGAAAAATTGACGCTGATGCAAAACTTTTAGTGATTCCTGCTTGGCTGTGGTTATTGCACCACGATTGTGGTGACTTAGCACGGCCGTGCTAAGTCTACAACGGCCGTGGTATTCCAGACAAAGGCAACTTCGTTCAATTTATTTATTTTTAAGCTCTTTTCTTCAAGAAATCCTTGAATTGCCTGTCTTACACAAACTAGTAACAAACCACGAGTTCTGCCAACAAACTAAGCTCAAATCATATGCAAATGATATCCAAACTAAGATAAAAATATAGTCAAAATCTGGTTTATCAAACCTCCCCACTCTTGAGCATTGCTTGCCCTCAAGCAATTATTCTGAGTTAGACATCAAAATTGATTCTCCCTAGCCAAGAACTTGTAACAGAATTTCCAATTTATTTATGACAAGAGCAAATACAACAGAATGCAGCAGGCTTCCTCTCGTCTTAGGCCTAAACCTACACAAAAATTGATTTCCCAGGAGCCATGGTTCACTCATCTCTTCTTCTCTCAGTGTTTCAGGGTCAATAGAAAAACTCTCCAATCATATTCAAATGAACATATTCACTAATCTATGAATCGATCAACTCAACTCAATCGAGTTTTCACAAACAGAACAAATGAGGCATGACAGGGTGTAATGGGGCCAAGTTTATAATGATAGGTAGATGCTGAAAGGAAAGGACAACAAGGGGCTCCAATGACAGTTCACACTTAGTGATCTAAAATCAAAGGGAGCCAATGCCTTCTTTCATCCACTTTTTCACTACCCATATTTCAGCTCTCACTTCATCTCATGTTATTCTATTTTTCTTCTTCTTTTTTTTTTCTTTCTCTTTTTTTTAAAGGTTTTTTACCTTATTTTATTCAATTCACAGGAGAGGAAGTTGAGAGACACTGGATTCTTTTTTTTTTTTTAATTGGATGCTCTGCATTACATTGGCTTTTCTCTCATCCTTCAGATCACCAAGCATAAACAAATATACATAATTTCACAGAGCAAGGTGACAAATGAATATTTAATTAGGCTTAAAACAGGCAACTAGATGAGGATGTAACACAAAATCTGAATCCAGAAAAATGCCTAATCAATGCCTCAACAGTTTCAGAAAGTCAAAAGTCAATCAAGGATATGTATGTCAGCATAGAAAATAAAACATGTCACCTAAATTGATTCCATATCATATTGAAAGACTTAAGACTCAAATCTCCCATCTCTATGTTCAAGCTCAAGGGAAATAATCTATTCGTCTAGTTTTAGTGTCAGTGTTTCCCCTTTAGTGACCCTGCTGCTATCTGATTTTTTTATTTATTTTTTTTTAAAAGGGAAATTCTGCGACACAATTCTACAACTATTGAGGATCTAAAAATCACATCAGAACACAGAAGTAACATAACCACACAATGTCTCAAGAATGGGGAAAACAACTGTGACTCCCTTCCCCACACTAAATATATGCAGTGTCCTCAATGCATCCAAAATAGAAATGAAAACAGGGAACAATGTATGGAAAATGAAAGAACTAGTAGAGTATGGTGCCATAAACAAAATAGACTGACAGAACAAAATAAAAGGAAAAGAAAACAAAACCTAAGGAAATAGAAAAGCTCCTCAAGAAGGAGGAGGATCTAGGAAGAGACGATCCTAAAGCTGCCTCAAAAAGTCCATCTAAGCAGTGAATTGGTCAGCTATCATCTGCTGCTGTGTCTCAAATCGGGTGTCATGATCATCCAACCTCTGCGTCACCCTAGTCTCCAAATCATCCAGTCTCTGGAGGATCTGGCTCATGTCAAATGTGGGTGATAGCGGTGATGCCCGATGCTGCTCTGTTGGCTGATCCTCCATGCCAAACGGCTGCTCTGGCTGCTCTGCCATGCCTGGCTCCTAGGGCTGGATCTCTGGCTCATCCTGATGTGGGTTAGGCTACTCAACAAGGAAGAACTGCTGGCCCTGGCGTCAAAGGATCCCCAGAGATACCAGAGTGGATCTGTCAATGTAAGAAACAGTCGTCCATCCTGGGCTGCCTGCATGAAGCCAAAGTGAGTAGCCAGCCTGGTGATGAATGATCCAACTGTAATGTGGCCAGTTTGGCTCTGAGAAACTCGTAATCCGATGGTGCGGCAGTGTCTGATAAAGAGGAGGCCGACATTACAACGCCTTCCCCTAACCATGCACCATAAAGGGAAGAGGTCCTTCCCAGTAATCGTGCCAGTGCTCTCCTTGCGGCCATAGAGGGTCCCAGATAACCACCGATGGCACACCCGAAGTGCTGGGTCTCTGATGTCGCTGGCCTTTGAGGTGCCAGGGATGAAGCGAGCCTGTCCTATAATCTCCCTCCAGAAGGTTGCTGGTCTGTAAGTCTTCGGGTGCCATCTCAAAGCACCCCTATACTCATCTGTCAGGATGGACTCCGGTGTCTCGAAACCCAAGACGACGTTGAAATTTGCCAACGTCATCTTCCGGACCTGTCCCATCATGAAAAAGGAGACCATGTGCGGAAGGGCTGGGTCATCTATCTGTGTCACCTCCTCATCCTCCATGTCATCCTCATCCGCCTTCTGCTCTGGTGCAGGTCGGGGTGCAGGGTCCCACTCTTGGCAAGTGGAGATGAAGTCAATAGTGGGGTGTCTGTATGCCTGCTCTGTGATGTCCACTATCCTCTCCCATCCCACGACTGTGAGGTATGCCATGACCCGTTGCAGTAGACCATGCTCCTCTAGAAGTGCTGTGTCTAGGGCTCTGGTGGGATAATAGTCAAAGGTCCTAAGCACTGTGTACCGGTCCATGTGCTATGGTGGTACGAGAGTATCATAATGCACAGGCTGAGCTCCAAGGTGGCGTCGAGGTGGGGGGTTAGACGGTGATGACGTGGATCATGTGGAAGATGCTGCACCCTGTGGTGGCTGAGCCTGTGTGGTCCGAGCACGTTTCCCACGAGTGCAAGATGGACCGTCACCTATCATAACTGCATACAAGGAGCATAACCCAAAAAAAATGAAGCAGTATGGGTTAGAGCAACAACAAAAAAATGGCCACTGTGTGGCCGACCATGGCTGTGGTAACATTTACCACGGCTGTGGTTCATGTGACCACGGATGTGGTTCACATGACCACGACGGTGGTAAAATTTACCACAGCCATGGTGATAGTCAGAAACTTTTTTTTTTGTTGAAATTAATACGATTAAAAAAAATAAAAAAGGAAATAACATATGATCAATGAAAATGCATGCTGACAAATCATGAAAAGCTTACTCTAATGCTAGGGTTGCCAAGGATAGGGGAGACAGAACAAAGAAAGCAGGAGAGAACCACGGGTGGTGGTAACTGACCACCCCCGTGGCTATATATAGCGATATGCGGACCACGGCCGTGGTGATCCTCTGGTCTCTCTCTTTTTTTTTTTTTGCTCTTCTTTCTTATTTTTTTTCTTTTTTTTTTTTTAACTAGAGAATTTACCACACCTGTGGTCATTGACCACGGCCATGGTCAATTTAGCACAGTCGTGGTCGTAAATGACGTTATTTGAGGATACTGGGAGCACAGCTGTGGTCAAATATGACCACATCCTTACTTCTACCACCATGGCTGTGCTCAATTTAGCACGGCCGTGGTCCCCACATGCAAGAATAACCAAAAAAAATAAAACAGTTCCTAAGCTCTAGAATGCAAAATAAAATAATTAAAAGGATACAGTGGGTTCATGAACCCACTCTTCTCAGGTTTCCTCCTGAGCAGCGCTTGTTTAGTGTCCCGAGCCTGACGGATGAAAGGGAAAATCAACCTCCCTCAAACAGGGTGGTATTCCCTTCTTGCAGTAAACCCTCAACATGTCCATCCACTCTATAGTCAGGAGCTTCCTTCCCTACACTTGGGTGAAGCTCAGCATCAATCATCTCCACCTTGTCAATGGCTTGCACAAAATTACAGGAAGGGGAAGAGGAAGAGCTTTTTGCAGTATCATACACTTTAATCACTTCCTCCTCATCACCTAGCCTCAAAGTTAATCTCTCTTTTCGGACCTCAATCACGGCATCTCCTGTGTTGAGGAAGGGTCGTCCCAAAATAATTGGGATTCTCTCATCCTCTTCAATGTCCAGAATCACAAAGTCTGCAGGAAAAATAAATTTCTCAACCTTAACCAGCAAGTTCTCCACTATTCCTCACGGATAGGTGAGAGTCCTGTCTGCAAGCAAAATAGATATGTCAGTGGGTTGGGGTTCTTGTAACCCTAACTTCTTATAAACATAATAAGGCATCAGATTAATGCTAGCACCCAAATCACACAATGCTTTATCAAATTGCAAATTGCAAATTGCCAATAGTACAAGGAATTGAAAAACTCCCTGGACCCTTAAGCTTAGGAGGCAATTTCTTTAAAACCACAGCAGAGCATTCTTCGTTGAGGCCTTTTGTAGCAAAGTCCGCTAGCTTTCCTTTATTTGAAAGAATTTCTTTTAAATACTTGGCATACTTTGGCATTTGAGTAATTGCCTCAGTGAAGGGGATATTAATATGCAAACCTTTTAGCATCTCTACAAATCTAGCGAAATACCTATCCTTACTCTTGTTTTTCAACCTTTGGGGGAAAGGAACACTTACTTGAGGAGGTGTCAGTACCCCCATTTTCCTTCTTCTTCTGCTCAATAGTTGGGTTCTCTTCAGTAAGAACCTCCTCTTCTAGAGTTGGAGCTGACTCTTCCTTCTTTTTCTGCTCCTCTTTAGCCTTCTTGCTCCTAGTCATCACAACATTCGCCTCCTCCTTCTTAGGATTAGTTTTAGTTTGAGAAGGAAGGGTACCAGGAGCTCTCTGGGATAGCAAAGCTTGCATGCTAGAAAGTTGAGACTCCATAGTCTTCATGCGCTCATCACTCTTGGCTATATATTGCATCATGACATCCTCCAGTGACGACATTCTCTCTTCTTGTCTTGACCTCTGATTTTGCATATGTGGAGGCCTATACACATTTTGATTCTGCTCCTGCCTAGGACCTTGGTCCCTCTGGTCTCTCCAAGAAAGGTGAGGATGATCCCTCCATCCTTGGTTGAATGTGCTGGAGTAGGGATCATATTCTACTCTCTTTCCACCGGCATATTCCATAGCTTGAGCAAGTGCATTAATCACAGGGCATGCTCCTCTATGGGCTTCCCCACACTTATCACAAGTAGGTGGTGGAAGAGCTGCAGTCAGAAGCTGTACTTGTGCTTTCATTACGGTCTCCATCTGCTTAGATAACTTCTCCAGCTTCTGATCAATGCTTGAACTAGATGTTCCAGCTTCCACTAGTTTCACAGGTTTCATCAGAATACGCCTATCTGCAGTGTGGTTGTAGGCATTGGAGGCCATGGCTTCGATAATTCTTTTTGCCTCTGTTGGTGATTTAGCCATCAAGGAACCTCCACAAGCAGCATTAAGGCTAGTCCTATTATGGCTGGACACACCTCCATAGAAAATCTGGATGATTCTCTGTTGGCTAAACCCATGATGTGGGCAACTCCGAAGCAGCTCCTGAAATCTGTCCCAGGATTCTAACAAGCTCTCCTGCTCCCTCTGAGCAAAATTGCCTATCTCTCTCTGCATCTGGTCTGTCTTCACTACAGAATAGTACTTCTGGAGGAATTTGTTGGTGCACATCTCCAGATAGTGATGTTGTTGGCTGGAAGTGAGCACAACAAATTGAGAGCTTTCCCGTTGAGTGAGAATGGGAAAGTAGCCAGTCTGATATATTTCGTAGACACCCGAGGATATTTTACAGTGCTGGCCATCCTCATGAATCTTCTTAGATGCTCCACCGGGTCCTCAGTAGCAAGCCCATTGAACTGGTTACTCTCTATCATCTGGAGGAAGCCATGTTTCAATTCAAAATTGACATCCCCTAGTGTTGGCAATAAGATGCTGTTAGCTGCCCCAACTTGAGGAGTGAGATAGTCTAACAGAGACTGCTCCACTGGTGGGTCATTTTCTTCAGCCATTACTCTTCTTCTGTGTTCCGCTCTATTCATCCGAGCAAGCCTTTCAATCTCAGGTTCGTTCACAAGCTCTGGTCTCTGGGACCTAGTTAGCATAAATTGTCAACACAGAAAAAGGGATTAAAACACAATTGGCAAAAGAGAATGAATAATTAAAATAAACAGAGTTTTTTTTAATAAAAATAAAATAAAATAAAAATTCAGAAATTAAACAAACAAAAACAAAAAAAAAATAGATAAAAATAGAAAATTAAAAGGAACAAAAACTATGCACTATATGAACAAGAATTGCTTATTTTTCACAAAATAAATTATCTGGGAACTACACAACTAGTCCCCAGCAACTGCGCCAGAAACTTGATGAGTAAAAATGCGTTTGCAGAGGGCAAGCATACCCTACACAGGAGTGACAGTGGACTCTAGGAGTCCAGATATCGAACCCAAGGGACCAGTCGTGTTCCCAAACAATTAATTTTGCAATGGTTAAACAATTCAATCAAGAATCAAATTTGGAAAAATAGAGTTCAATTGTTCAGTTCTTAAGAGCTAAGGATTAAGACAAGAAGATTAATGTGGATAGTAAGATTGAAACGCCAAGGATTATGATTTTGCATGCATCCCTTTTTCCCTCATCTTGATCTCATTGAATGCTCTAATTAAGTTAATTGCCACTCCTCTTTAAATTCATTAGTAAACCATTGATCGTAGCTTACTACTGCTGTTTCCCCTAATTCAACTCCCAATTGGTCATAGGTGAATTAAATTAGGGTAAACGATAATACTCAGAGAGGTTGATTAATAAAATTAATCCACTGGAAATTCACACAATTAGTTTGATCATGCAAATCATATGAATTCAATCACTTTACAATTCTGTCAATCCCAAGCAATTGATCATAGACAAGGGACTGACCAATATTTAGAGTGATCAGTTCTAATAACAAACAAAATAGTAAAGAGATTCAATAACTGGAAACATTGAGACATTCATCGATAATCAAAGATGGGGTACAACGGACACAGCTACATCATAATCCTAGGCTTGGAGAACTAGCCACTCATGTTCATGAACAAACCAGAAAACCCCATAGAAAACATAAAGATTACAAAGGGATAAGAAATTTTACAAGTAGTATTCCCAATGACGATATCTATGTCTTACAGCAATCAGACTCTCTGACACATTTTCTATCTCACTCAGAACCCTTAGTATTCAGAAATAGAGCAAAAGATCCCCAAAAGAGGGTTTTCAGCACTTATTTATAAAGTTTCAAACTGCTGGCGCGCTCACCACGGCCGTGCTTATCAGATGACCATGGTCGTGGTCCTTGCATGGTCTGGAGGTCCAATCTGTGCGTATTACGAGCATGGCCGTGGTAAATGAACCATGGTTGTGCTCGAAAAATTGACGCTGATGCAAAACTTTTAGTGATTCCTGCTTGGCTGTGGTTATTGCACTACGGCTGTGGTGACTTAGCACGGCCGTGCTAAGTCTACCACGATCGTGGTATTCCAGACAAAGGCAACTTCCTTCAATTTATTTATTTTTAAGCTCTTTTCTTCAAGAAATCCTTGAATTGCCTATCTTACACAAACTAGTAACAAACCGTGAGTTCTGCCAACAAATTAAGCTAAAATCATATGCAAATGGCATCCAAACTAAGATAAAAATATAGTCAAAATCCGATTTATCAAGGTTCTATGCGGAACTGAGCGAATTATGTAACTATGGGAATAACATCCCTACATACCCTCCATAGAAGGAACTTTACCTTAGCTGGAACTTTCAATCTCCAAATCAGCCTCCATTGTCCATCAACATGTAAGTGAGAGTTATCCACCACCTCTTCCATCAACAATCTTTAAGCTGATTGAACAGTATATTGTCTAGAACGCTTAGGGGCCCACATTCATTTATCTTACTCCACTAGATTAAAATTAAACAAAGGAACCTGCAAAATGGATGCAGCCAGCTCATCAACAACTAAGTCATTAATAAGTTGCATGTTCCAGGACTTTTCAGTAGGCATCAACAAATCACTAACATGCAAATTTTGTATGATGGGAGGATAATGCTCATTCCAACCAACCCTGCCACAATCCTTCAACCACGATTCTCCCCACACTCCAATGTGTTCCCAGACCCAATGGACCATCTATAGCCTTGTTTCAACAGCACTTGTGAAGCGCAGATGCTACGCCAAGCATAAGAAGGGTTATGACCCACCACAGCTTCTAAAAAATCCCCCTATGGGAAGTATTTAGCTTTGAAGATCTTAGACACCATAGCATCGGGGTAGGAAATGAATTTCCAACCTTGCTTTCCTAGCATTGCTAGATTAAAGCCATGAAAGTCCCTGAATCCTTGACCACCTAACTCCTTCAGCACAGTTAATTTGTCCCAAGATAACCACTTAATACCCTTTGATTCCCTTGAGAAAGAACCCCACCAATAAGAATTCAACATTCTTTGAATTTCCTCACATAAAGATGGTGGAAATAAATAAACACTCATGCTATAAGTAGGAATAGCTTAAGCAACAAATTTAATAAGTACCTCTTTACCAGCAATAGACAGAGACTTCCCTCTCCACATATTCAGCTTCCTCCCAATGTATTCTTTCACATAGTTAAAGGTTGCCTTCTTACTTCTCCCAATACAAGCAGCTAGCCCTAATTATTTACCAGAGCCCAGGCCTTGATGAACATTAAGAACATCAATGATGTCTTCTCTCAGTTGATGGTTAATGTTCCTACTAAACATAACTTCAAACTTCTATAAATTTATGGCCTGGCTAGAAGCCTTCCCATAGGTGTTAAGAATCTCCTTCATGGTAGCACTCTCCTGGACAAATGCCCTGAAAAAAAAAAGGAAATAATCATTTGCAAAAAGCAGATGAGAAACAATGGGAGCTCCTCTACAAAATTTGATTCCGTGTATTTCACCCCGACCCTCACAATTTTTAATCAAAGAAGATAAACCTTCTGCAAAAATACTGAAGAGATATGGGGATAAAGGAACCCTTGTCTCAATCCACTCCCTGGTTTAATCGGCCCCACCTGATCTTCATTCATCAAAATTGTATAGTTCACACTGGTGACACACATCATGATCCACCTAATCCATTTCTGATCAAAACCTATATTCTGCATCATAGCCTCCAGGTAGCCCCAATCTACACGATCATATGCCTTGCTAATGTCAATTTTCACTGCCACTGCACCATCCTTACCACGATTCTTGCGCTTAAGATAATGAATTATCTCAGTAGCCACCAGAGCATTATCTAGAATAGATTTTCCTTCCACAAAACCAGACTGCTCCTCAGAGATACATTTAACAATGACACCTTTGAGTCTAGAAGACAACACCTTCGCCATGATTTTGTAAACAACTTTGCACAAAGAGATGGGTCTTAAGTCCTTCATAGAAACTGGAATATCACACTTGGGTATAAGAGCAACCATAGTGTCATTGACCATAGCAGCCTAGCAGGCAAAGAACCAGACTCCAACTTTGTCCAATCAAAGTTAAAATTTCTTTTTTCACAATTAATATATATTTAATCACATAACAAAAATCAAACTAAATCAACATAATCAATACTATTTTCTCCACACAAAATTAGTGTCTAAAATTAATTTTTAAGGAAATAATTATTTGTTTATTTATTATTTTCTCACTTAAATAAATTATTCACGTGTTTTTCTCTACTTGGACAAACTTTAATTTTCTTTTAGACATTGATATGTATGTGCCAAAATATTAAAATAATATGATGTATAAAATATATCTCATGGTGGTTTTTTTTTTTTTTAATAAAACCAACTAGAAATTTCCACTTAATTTACGGGATGAACAATTTACCTGAAGCCACATTAATATCTAAATTATTATGGTGAAATTATTTTTTTGTTATAATAATTTTAATTTGAATGTATTTTTTTATGGCTATCTCTTTTCTAATTTAAATAATTTATTAAATATTTTATTTTACGAACATGAAAAGTATGAAAAATTATAACAAATGGGAATGAATTTTTTTATTAAAATATGAAGAGAAAAAATATAACAAATTACATTATATAATACAAAAATTAAAAAAAAGAAATTTAATCATCTTGTTTACCCCATGCATTGCACGGGACAAAATCTAGTATATTAAAAATAGATGATTGAATTTGATTAACAAATTTTGAAAACATCAAGCTGACACAACTTATGTTCTTATAAGTTTTAAAGAAGAAATAAATGTCACATCTAATCATTCCTTTTTTATTTAAACGAAAATGCAATGCAAATAGCTTGAGATCTTAATGACACTAATAGCAATAATAGGAATGAATCTTTCAAATTAACACACGTACCAATTTACACAAATCTTGTTCTAGTATTAAGTGATCATTCAATGTGTTCTTATTTGAAAATTTGACTTTAGACGTATGTTATCTCTAAAAGAAACTAGTGCGTGTATCCCATGCAAGGTTATTATTTTATGAGAGGTGAAGTAATTTTTTTAATTTGTATATAATAATATATAAATATATAAAAAAAATTTATATATCCAATTTAAAAATATTTGATATATGATCATCTTTTAAAAAGTTATTTATTAATAATATGATTTTATAACTATTAATTTAACTTCAACTATTTTTAGTTTCAAAAAGCATTTTATAATAATTTAAAATATCAAGAAGTCAGTTATAACAAATATTAAATAATTAAAATTAGAAAAATACGAATTTAATAGTTTAATCCCAACTATTATCAATTTCAAAAAATAATTTAAAACATTTTTAAAAATGTTATAAATTATTTTTTGAAATTGATAATATAAAATTTTAAGAATGCATTATAATAGTTTTTCAAAAATTAACAATAGTTAATTTGAAATTACTTATTTAACCCAAAAAATCATTTATTATTTCTTTTAAATTGTTTTCAATATCAAGAAAACATTCCTAACAATTTTAAATGATTAAAATTAATAAATTTGAGTTTAATTATTTAATGTCAAACATTCATAACTTCAATAAAGCATTTATAACATTTTAAAAAAAGTTTTAAAATTTTACAATAGAAATTATAACAATTTTTAAATATTTAAAGTTATTATGTTTTAATTTAACTATTTAATTTCAACAATTTCTAGTTTATTTGTAATGTTTTTTTTGAAAAGTTTAGAATTAAAAAAACATATATAACAATTTTCAAATAATTAAAAGGTTTAATTACTTTTTTGTCCTCTAATTTATTTATTAGGCTTAATTTGGTCCCTTTACCTTTTAAAGGTTCAATTAAGCCCCTTAATTTTTAAAATTGCGTCAATTTGGTCCTACCGTCCAAACAGAGACTAACACGGTGAATTTTGGTTAATTTTTTGGTTGACATGTGTCCTATTGCATTAACATTGTTAGTCTCAATTTGGACAACAGATTTAGTCTCAATTTAGACAAAAGGACTAAGTTGAACCCATTTTAAAAATTAAGGGACTTAATTGAATCTTTAAAAAATAAAAGGACCAAATTGAACAAATAAATTAGAGGATCAAAAAAGTAATTAAACCTAATCAAAAGGAATCATTTTTTTCTTAAAAAACTTACTTTTCTCATAAGATCATTTATTTTTTTTATTGCAAAATTTTTATTATATATAATAATCATAATGATAACAATATATATATATATATATATATATATATATATATATATATATATATATATATATATATATATATATACACACACACACACACACACATCAATTATTATAATTATTTTTACTATAAAATTAAAATAATTGTCAAGAAATCAAATAAGTTTATATTTTAATTTTAAGCACAACCAAGTTAATAATTTGTTTATAAAATAAAATTAGAAATAATATGTGTATATCTGTAAACCTGATCACATTTTATTAAATGAGTTTAAAGAATATATTTGTGATTCAATAAATTTAAATATGACAATATATATATATATATATATATATATATTTGTTTTTGAAAATTTTATTTGTCAATACAATTAATTTTTTAATTAAAAAAATTTAAATTATAATATTTTAAATAATGGTTACTTAGATTTTTTTTTAATTTTTAATGTAACAAAGATATATAAAAAGATAAGTTTTTTTTTTTTTGATAAAAATGATGATTCTACACATTAACTAAAATGTTTTAGATTGTTTTTTTGTTGTTTTATTTTTCATTTATACTTTTATTATGATTTAACGTAATTGATTGATTTAATAAAAAATATAGTCATTTATATCAAACATTTATTATTATTTTATTATAAAAATTATATTAGAGGTTGCACGTACCTAGAAAAAAAAAAGTAAAATGGAATTGCTAGCATGGATTAAAATTATATTAATTTTCACATTCCTTCTATTAGGGAATTTATTCGTTACCTTTAATCTTTCATGAAATTATTATCCACCTGCATAGTTTCTCATTTTCAATGTTTAATGCATTTAATAGTATATATTGAAAGATTAAATGCAATGTGTGATTCAAATTTTCTAGATCAAAACTTTTTGCTTCCAAGATTAATGCATATTACTAATTTGTCTGCATATTTTCCTTTTAATGCATTTGATATTATTGAAAGTGTAAATGTAGTAACTTGAAAGAAATTGTAAGAATTGCACCAATTATAAATATTTACATTAATTTCTAAAATTTAATGTTTATTTAATCAATATTATTTTAATATTTGTAGCTGAATGATAATTTCGTAACCAAAAAGAAGCTGAATAATAAATTAATAAAATATGAACATTTTATTTAAATTTATAATAATAATAATCTAAAAAGAGTACAACTTGGTATCAAGAGTAAAACTACTCTTCACCACCGCCTCCTAAATAAAACTACAAACAGATCCCTCACATATTACATTTGACCAACAAAATTGATATAACTCATCTCCAAGATAACAATTATTTAGCGATTTAGTCTCTTTTTCATCATCTTATATCTCTTTTCCCATCATCTTGTAAGTCAATCTTTGTTCGTCCCCATATATTAAAGTAATTTTTTTTTTGCTTCATACTAATATATATTCACGATCACGAACACACTTAGTAGGTAGCCTCTACAAAAAACAAATAAAGATGATATTAAAAAATTTCTAAACAACAAAATGATTGCAAAACACAATAAACTAATACTCATTGAAAACTTACCGGTACTTGTTGTTGTTCCAATGCATCTAACACGTATAAGAAAAAGAAGAAGTAAGGATAAGAAAAACTAAATTAAATAAGAACACAAAGTTTTAAAAAGAAGAGTAACAAAAAAAATCCAAATGAATAAACAGTTGCAGAAGAATGAATAAGAGTATGGAAGAGGAGAAAAGTAAGGCAATCTTTGTTGAGACAATTAAGGCATTGCAAAAGAGTAGAGAAGGAGAAAAGTAATGAGTACAGACAATGCCCCAATATATATAGGATATATGAATGACTTTGTGCTTCCACGATTTTAAACAATGATTGATCAATTGTTATCCTTGACATTTTTATTAATTACTTTATTGATTTTAAATCCACCTTTATTTTGGAATTGATTGAAAACATTAATTACTTTCATTTAATTTTATTTTGAATTTTTGTTACTGTTTTAATTTACTTGAAATTACCAACTTGATCCTTAAAGTTTTGGGGAGGAAATTGAAATTACCAAAATGGCCAGTGTATATTCCTTTAAGTAATAAATGATACATTAATTTAATTTATTTTTGCTTCGTACTAATATATATTCATGATCATGAACACACTTAGTAGGCAACATCTACAAAAAACAAATAAAGATGATATTAAAAAAATTCTAAACAACAAAATGATTGCAAAACACAGTAAACTAATTCTCGATGAAAACTTACCGGTACTTGTTGTTGTTCCAATGCATCTAACATAGATAAGAAAAACAAGAAGTAAGAATAAGAAAAACTAAATTAAATAAGAACACAAAATTTTAAAAAGAAGAGTAACAAAAAAAAAATCCAAATGAATAAACAGTTGCAAAAGAATGAATAAGAGTAGGGAAGAGGAGAAAAGTAAGGCAATCTTTATTGAGACAATTAAGGCATTGCAAAAGAGTAGAGAAGGAGAAAAGTAATGAGTAGAGACAATGCCCCAATATATATAGGATATATGAATGACTTTGTGCTTCCACGATTTTAAACGATGATTGATCAATTGTTATCCTTCATATTTTTACTAATTAATTTATTGATTTTAAATCCAGCTTTATTTTGGAATTGATTGAAAACATTTATTACTTTCATTTAATTTCATTTTTCATTTTTGTTACTATTTTAGTTTACTTGAAATTACCAACTTGATCCTTAAAGTTTTGGGGGGAAAATTGAAATTACCAAAATGACCAGTGTATACTCCTTTATGTAATAAAGGATATATTAATGTAATTTTTTTTGCTTCGTACTAATATATATTCACACGATCACGAACACACTTAGTAGGCAGCCTCTACAAAAAACAAATAAAGATGATATTAAAAGAATTCTAAACAACAAAATGATTGCAATACACAATAAACTAATACTCATTGAAAACTTACCAGTACTTGTTGTCGTTCCAATGCATCTAACACAGATAAGAAAAAGAAGAAGTAAGAATAAGAAAAACTAAATTCAATAAGAACACAAAGTTTTAAAAAGAAGAGTAACAAAAAAAAATCCAAATGAATAAACAGTTGCAAAAGAATGAATAAGAGTAGGGAAGAGGAGAAAAGTAAGGCAATCTTTGTTGAGACAATTAAGGCATTGCAAAAGAGTAGAGAAGGAGAAAAGTAATGAGTACAGACAATGCCCCAATATATATAGGATATATGAATGACTTTGTGCTTCCACGATTTTAAACAATGATTGATCAATTGTTATCCTTGACATTTTTACTAATTAACCCCCTTTATTTTGGAATTGATTGAAAACATTAATTACTTTCATTTAATTTTATTTTGAATTTTTGTAACTATTTTAATTTACTTGAAATTACCAACTTGATCCTTTAAGTTTTGGGGGGGGGGGGGGGGGGGGGGATTGAAATTACCAAAATGACTAGTGTATATTCCTTTAAGTAATAAAGGATAAAGGATGTTGATTATTCTTTTACTTTTTTATATTTCCTTTTTTAAAAAAAATTGTGTGGTGATTACTATTATTAAATAAATAAATCATTGTTAATGTTAACTAAAAAAAAGAGTACATCAAGCTGTCACAACTAGTGTTCTCAAAATTTGTCAAAAAGATGTTATATCTAATCAAAGTCTTTTACTATTTTAAAAAATAGTTTTAAATAATTATTAGATTACAATTATTTGGTTTTTGACATTTTAATTTTCTATGATTTCAAAAAGGCTTTTTATGATTATTATTTTTTTAAGCCTAAAAGCTGAAATGCAAGAAAGATATATACACAAAACTTTAGAATTATATTTTTTATTTAATATTTTTATTTTACTATTTTTCGAATTTCTATTTTAATCCAAGTAAATAACAAAAGAAAAACATTACACAGCAACAAAATACAAAAAAGCAAAGAACAAAAAAATAAACAGAACGGGCTAGGCCCAATTGGTCACTCTTCAACCCACAACATATAATCAATATCAATATTCAATTTTTTTTATTTTGTTTTGACAGTTATCAATATCATCATCAATATTCTAAAATAAAACAAGTAAATAATAGAAAGTAATAAGGGAGGGAAAAGGTCTCAAAATCCCTAGAAAGTAGAAACAACATTAGCTGCATTAAAACAGAAGAGGGAACTGTGTGTGGGTGCTACTATTGGGATCACTGAAGAACACATAAATTGTTGTATTAAAAGAATGTGGGAATTTCTTACCAATTCTCTGTACTTTCTTCTTTCCTTGTTTTCTTGCTGCAATGATGTGTAGCTGAAATTTCAGATGATGGAGGCTGAAGCATAGGGTGGCTGGAAGCAAAGGTTGAGAGCTTGAAATGGAACCGAACAGGGGGCTTTGATAGGGTGGCACATAACATGGACTAGGGGTTCAGAACAGAGGATTTGAATTTTTAATTTAATTTCTCTTTGCCTCTTTTGATTTTTGTTTTTCTTTTTTATTTGTATTTTTTTTTTTAGAGTTTTGTGATTTTCTCTATTTTCTGATTGTATATCTGGACTCTTTGTTTGGCTTTGCTATTCTCATCCTACAATTTACTATTCTCACCACCCACGTGGGTGGTTTTTTATTGATTTCCCAAAATACCCTTGTACAATGGAATCGTGATTCCGTTGAAAAGTGTGCAACGGAATCGTAATTCCGTTGTACAAGGGTATAACGTTGTACAACGGAATCACGATTCCGTTGCACATATTTTTTTAATTTATTCTAATTTTTTCTAAGTTTTTTTTTTATATTGAGTAATGTTTTATGAAATGTATAAATTTAGGTTATAAAGACTTGGCAAAAACAAACATACCAATTTAATGCACATTGATTGATGTATCTTATAGGATTAATATAGACCGTTGGTTTTAAATACTTGGCAAAAAACAAACATACCAATTTAACATACTTGGCAAAAATCATATATTTTGTCTGTGCTATTATATTGCACATTGTTGTTATTGTTGTTTGTTCTATGATTTTAATAGAGAAATCGTTCCTTCTTTCATTATATTACCAGGCTCGCGCATGTTGTTTATAGAGTTTATAAAGAAAAATGTAATAAAATGAAAACATCAATATCATTTATATAATAAAATGTATATACAAAATAAAATTTTAGATACAAATATAAAAAAATACATCATAAATCAACCGCCTCTGCGGCCACCGCCCTCGGTCCTCCTCCTCTGTCTGCGTCCTTGGCTGCTGCACCCAGCACCTAAGCCACTCTGTGCTATGCGCAATAGCCGTTGCACCAACTCATGGTCATGTGTGCCCTTAGGAATGGCTCTGGTATGCAACAACCTTTCTGCAATCGCAGACATCATCCGGTACCGATCCTACATAAACGAAAATTAAAATTAATAATTTCAAATCGAAAAAAATGTAAACAATTATGGAAAAAGTGTTTGTATTACATTACCTCGCACGAGTAATCTACACCATCTACAAACTCTGGAAGAGGGTCACCAGGCTGAGGCTGAGGAATAGGGTCAGGCATACGTACTGGGCTCCGTGCTGCCTCTCCTTCCTCTGGTGGAATCACATATGGATGTGAATGCTCATAATACCACGCCAAGTAGTCGGAGGTGTAGGCCCATGGAGCATCCTCTGGCACATGCTCACCCAGCTGCACTCTATGCTGCTCCCACTCGGCCCACGTCTGAATGGATGTCTGAAATGGAGGACGAGGAGGTGGTGGTGGAGGGATCCCCTATACATAGCCGAACTACCTCAAAACCCTCTCTGGCAGATATGGTTTCATGTCTGTGCCACACCTGATGTGGCCGAATAGTATGTCTGCTCCAAGAAGGGTGTACCAGCGGCAGCCCTGTATCTATCATCATATGGGAACCATATGATGTCCTCCATATGCAACTGATCTAGCAACCGCCTGGTCCCCCAAGCCTTGTCGGTACCCTTCGTCATCTTCCATCTGGTAGCAAATGGAAGCTTCGGGTCATAGATGACATCCTCCCATCCGCCAACTGATGCCAGATGTGAAAACGCCCACGCCTATAAAATAAAGAAAGTAAATTATGTTAACATTTGTATTAAAAAATACACAAACAAATATTTAAACAACAAATAAATAATTCCTTACCATCAGTAGCATCATAGAACCTCCACACTGCTTGCTCTCACGCAAGCTCTCATATGAGAGATGGTCATAAAGATACGCCAACACAGATACTCCCCAAGCGTACTGGGAGCAAGTGGACAGATCGCTGAGGTAGCAGAGATAGAAAATGTTCACATGTGTGGAGCTCTTGCAGGCGAAGATGGAATAGCCGAGCAAGTGCTACAACTACGCTCGTGTGGCCCACACATATGAACCAGACTGCACATACCTCTCATATAGCTCCCTCAACCATGTGAGACGTACCCTAGCTCCTGCCATCGTAGCAGCATCTGCCTCATCGTCAGACACCAGACCTAGCATGGTCCTCAACAACATCCTAATGTCAGCCTTTGAAAAGGCAATTGCTGGGCCGATAATCTGCAAGCCTGTAATAGGCAACTACAGCAGACATGACACATCATCCAGAGTGAAGGTCATCTCTCCAACTGACAAGTGGAAGGTGCATGTCTCCTGATGCCACCTCTCAATAAAGGCATTGACGAAGCCTTTATTTGCGATATATCATGCTTGATAAAGGCCCGTCAAGCTAGACTGATCCACGTATGCCTGGACCTGTGGTTGGGTAGGGTAGGGAATCAACTTCCCAGTGTGGCTAACCACCTTCAGCTCCTCCCGAGGCTGATCAATCCAAATATGTCTAACAACATGGTCCTTGTAGGACCCCAACAGTGTATCAACTACAGGACCACCATGAAATGGCGGTCCAATGATTTGGTCAGCAAATGGGATCACTGGGGCTGCTGGCTGTGGTACCTCCGTTATCTCTGTATTAGGTTGAGGAACCTCTGGCTTAGGCAGCGGCACGTCTGCATAAGGCTGTGGCACGTCTACCTCAGCATGTACATGCTTTGCATCCTCTGGCTTATCGTGTTGTACTCCTCCAACAGCACAAGTATCATCTGCTCGACGACGACTAGCAGATGTTGTTGCACATCGCTGGTCTGCCCTGGATGGCTGAGCAGGCTTACCAGTATCTGCAACAGTGATGGAGAGGAGGAAGAACCACTTAGTGCCGGTGACCTCCTTATTGATGTTGGTGGCAACGGTGATGGAGAAATCGGAGATGAGGAGGTTGAGTTCATGACAGTGACCACATCGTCGACGTCAGTGGCAAAGTCTTTGAAGAGTCGAGACCGGAGAAAAGGGCACGGAGGGAGGAGTTGCGCGGTGGAGCAAATATCATATCTCAACAAAATAAGGGTCGCACGTAGTTAGGACTCAAGGTGGTTGTCACAATCAGGACTAGCGGCGGTAGTCGCAGGTGTGCCTTGCTGTAGTTGTCACAGTTGTGGCACACGGTTGTGTAGTCAGACTTCTGCGTCGCTAGTACCAAACTCGTCACCGTAATGGGAGGCGCAGTTGCTGCTGGAGAAGAATCGATGGTGCCACTCTTCTGCCTCTTCTTCCTTGCATCCTATCTCTCTTTTCTCTGCTAGGGTTTCAATGCATAAAAATGTTGCACATATATCCATAGGTTAGCTTTTATCCAGGGAATAAATTGCAAAATCCTAGCTAAATTATCACTGAGTTTCCGGTCTTCAATCCCAGCCTTTGAAATTTTTACTAATGTATCTAACGGCAACTAATAGTGGTCCACCAGTGGACCACTTAAATGATGGCCCACCGTAGAAATGACCATAATGGATAATTAAAAACTAAAGATAAGGGATAAGGGTGTACTTAGAAAAATGGGAGTGTATGTAAATAGCAAGTGCCTGTTATTTACTTATCCATTTTGTTATTTTTCTTGTTAAATGGGTTCTAATGGCCTAAAAAGAACAAGGAGAAAAATAGTGATAACCTGATTAGAGGATCTAGGCCCAAATGCCCTAATTGTGAAATTCATGATAAAAAGGAAATGAGAATTTGTTCTTGGTTTAAAATTGATTCAATATAGTTTTCATAAATGAAGAGATAATAGTTATAGGAAATAAAGAAAATTAAATAAAATCTATTTAGCATAAAGGAGAGGAAAGATATGGTAAATAGGGAGAGAAAGGAATAAGGAAAGAAAAAAATTGAAATAAAAGTATGTTGGGACTTATTTAGATGCAAAAATATGTATAAGAGCAAAAAAGGATGGAATTGGTATTAAAAGGGGAGACCAATTGGATGTTCACATGGAAAATTTGAACCTTTTTTTTAATGTAAATTTTAAATAATAAAAAGTGAAAAATGTAGGACAAAATTGGGTGTTTACTTTTACTCCTTTCTCATGAAGCATTGATACTTCAATTTACTAGCTACATGAAACATGTAAACATGTATATATAGAAACATAAAAGATTGTGTATTAATGAGCCAAAAATGAAAATTGTAAAAAATAGTATTTTATGGTGACAATGATTTATAATTTTTTTTATAATTTCCCAAAAAATATGTTCTTAATTTTGATTTATAAAATTGCAATTATATAGTATTTATAAAGTTTCAAGAATTTTCATAGTATCTAAATTTGTATCTTACATGTATCGTATCGTATATCTCTGGTCCTTATTATAAGGTCTAATTTACTAGGATTAAGGAATTCGGTTAATTTAGTTGAGAGCATTAAATTTGTCTTAAATTGATATATTTTCCCAAAACTACCCTTGTGAACAAAGCTAACAAACATTAATGAGTTATACTTTTCTCATGTTATGTTATTCTAGAATTGACTTTAATTAAGGGTATTTTTGTGAAAAAATAATTAATACATGAAACATTTTAGATTTTTTTTATACCATGATATAGGTACGATGTAACCCCCCTTCAAATAAATCATTATTTAACTATTTAATTTATATTATACATCAAAGTTCTAATGTATTCTATTTTACATCCAAAATATATCCAGATTTACAATAGTAAAATTTTCAGAAACGCTACTACAAAATAATTCTAAGTAATAAAATTATTATCTACCCAAAATATTCCCATCCTATAGCTCTGGTGATCTCTGCATCTTTATCTTCTAACTAATGTCCAGTCACCTGCAATTTAAACTTCCTTAGAATCTAAGGACAAAATTTACCGGATCAGGCATTTGATTTCTCATACAATTAAAACAATTTCAAACATATACATATCCGATACAAATTAATCCTTCACACACATAATTAAATGCAAGATGATTTATGCAAATGCAGTTTTGACTCAAAATCATTTTGACCCTGCTCCATGGAGACTTCCCTTTTGAGTGTTTAGTAAAGACAGGCCTACCATTACGTTCTGTAATTCAGCTAACAGTCCCCACTAAACGCGAATAAGCTAAACAGAATTAGGAGATCAGGATATCCAGGAAGGCCACCACGACCGCAACTCAGTCCAGTTTCCAGCCACATGTGGAATTGCCAATATCCTTCACCCCACAGACTATATAATCACATACTATACAGCCCTGTCTAACTTATTCTGCTCACCCCAAAGATTCAATTCTCATCTGTCAAATCATTTCTCATCTGTCAAATCATTTTTCATGGCTACCGCTGTCCCGGTTAGCCAACAAAATCATTTCTCATATATCAACTCGTTTCTCATGACTACCGCAATCCCGGTTAGTCAACATAATTCTTTCTCATTTGAAATCTTTATAAATTCCCCAAAAAGACTCATCCAAATGAATTATGTTAATGATCACAATTAAATAAATAATTTTTACACATTAACATACAAGAATACAAAAATTAAACATTTTACCTTATAACATTAGTATTTTAGTAAATTATCAATTAAATCACTATTAGCTAAAATTACTAAACTACCCTTAATCTTTTATAAAATTCCATTTATGTCCTAAATTTTGAAATGACCAAATTACCCTTACTCTTTTTCAAAAATTCCCATTGTGTCCCTACATGTAAAATGACCATTTTGCCCTTGATTTTACAAAAATTTCCACATAATATCCCTTGTATTTTTAGCTTGGCCGAATGGTATTCATACCATTTCCAACATGTTTTCCAAAGCCACAAATTCAAATTCCAACCAAAAATCAATCAAATCACACTTCAATCAAAATCAAGCAAACCAAAATTTCAACCATCACAACACATCAAAAATTCAATCAAACCTCATTCCAATCCATAATTTCCAATTACTAGCATCAAATACACAAAACCCCTAAATCAATTTAAATTTTTCATGATTCTAGGTCACATATTGAATCTAACCCTACAACATGTTTTCTCCTAATTCCAAGGGTTCTAAATTGAAATTAAATGCCTAGATCCTTACCTTGAACTCTTAATTTGATGAAAACTCTTGAATCCCCTTTCTCCCTCACTCCTTGATCTTCTTGAGATTTTTGAGATTTGCTCCAATTTCTTTCTCTATTAGCCGAAATAGCTTAGGGTTTAGGAAGTTTGGATGGTTTGGTTTCTTAATTTAAGATGAAAAGATGAAGTTAAGATGAAATAGAATGAAGAGCTGCAGCTGGGAAGCTCACGGTTCTGTTTTTTTTTTTTTGGAAAGGCTAGCTTTTTGGTGACTTTTTCCTTTTTAGCTTAAGTTTAATGCTTCATTAAACAAGTTATTCACCAAATTGAATTTCTTCTTCAAGTCCAGCAGCCCCTGCACGTCCAGAAGCTCCAATTGGCCAAGGGAGATCAGTTCACCAAGCCACTTGGACAGCCAAAGGAGTGCCTTAAGTGACTTGCTCACTTGCTTCCCCAAAAGTCAACATTTTCAAGAAACTTGTAGAAAATTCTAGAATATTTTTAGGGATCTTAATTATCTTACAAACTAATTATAATTTGAAGAAAATAACACCACCATTGAATTCCTCACTATCAAAAACCTTGGGGTAGTGTCTTACTTATTTCTTAATCCAAGCCTAATTAGCTTAATTTAGTGACATTAGAAACTTTGAGTTGTCACACTTTGATTGGTTAAGGTTCTAAATTAAATTTTTCTTGGTTAAACATTTTTAATAATTATTCTAAGTATATTACAATTATTAGATAATTCTATAGATATCATACGAATTTTCTCTAAATTTTCTGCCTTAGAATTTTACCGTAAAAATTTCTCAAAGTTCTAACTTTCAGAAAATCCTAACAATTCGGAATAAGCATTTTAATTCTTCAACCGTATATATTTTTAATCTATATTCAATTACCTTTTTATTAAGTTACAAATTAGTCCAAAATTCCACACTTGAAAATATATCCTAGACAGCTGTCTGACATAGCAGTCCAGTCAACAAGAAATTCGGCAAAAACAAAGACATTTAAAGATTCAGAAAATTCTTCTGAGTAGAACTGTATTAATTTCATTAAGAAAATATGTACATAAAGTTTCTATAAAATACAGTACATGATTGTTCATAATATTCATATATAAATACGTACAAATAGTAAAATAAGGATGTTACATACGAAGTATCCACCGGCTTTGCCGATGACTAATCTTCGTCGGGGATCCTGACTGGCCACTTAGTGGGGTATCCCCTTCCAACCACGTTTTTTCCAAGGCTCGAACTCGAGACCTTGCTTAAAGGGACCGAGTCCAGCACCACTCGGACCAACTACATGTTGGTGAAACATTTTAGATTAGACCTTATAAAAAGGATCAAATCACACTTTTAATTTGGATCTTATAATAATGACTAGAGGGAGTATATTTTTAAAATAAGTGTATGGTTGTATCGGATATCGTATTTGTACATCATTTCCCCTTCTCCACCGCTAACCGTAACCCACAACAACTCTCTAGTCACAAACCAAAAAAACACCAATCACTCATTGCATTGTTCTCACCCAACATAACCAACACCGGACACACTAGTAGAACTAGAGCCCACCATCAATCCCTCTACCCAAAACACGCACCCATTATGATTAAGCACCATTGAGTAGACGAGAACCCATTACACACACCCATGCATGCACCAATCACACACATTTTCTTCTCTCCAGCAGAATAAAAGCACGACACTAGAAGGGGGAGAAGGGTTCTGGTTTTTCTTTTTCCTCACTCACAACAATGACACTTTGATTTTGGTTGTTTCTCTTGACCATGGTTTTAAATTGCAGTCCGTAACTCTTAAAAGTTTTTTGACTCACCACCGCCACCATATCAACAACACTGTTTTTTTGCAATTTCTGACAACCACTGGATTTGAGGATAGGAGCTAAGGTTAGGTCATCATCGAGTTAGTCAACATCGGCTTGAGTTTGTGATTCTGCAGCTTCAACATCGTCTTCTTCATGCTCTATAACGGCTTTGGGGTTCACCGTATGAAATATTATGTTAGAGAGCCAAGATTGCGAAGCAAAGGAAAAGGGGTTTTCTTTAAAGTTGAAGAGAAAGACAAAGAAAAATACAACGAAGAGGAATTAAATAGAAGTCAAAAGATGAAATGGTTATTAGAGAATACGATTTTAAAGGAGTTTTGATAAAAGCAAATTCAAGAAAGATATGGAAGCTGAAGATAAATAATTTCTAAATTGAAGGAGGTATCTTAAATTCAAAATTAATGAGCCGTTGGAAATAGAAAATTAATATCTTATCAACTTCATTAAATCAGTTGATAGATATTGAGGGGCATTTGTTGGTAACCAAAATATCGGTTATCGGTAACTGAAGCCATTTTTTATTATAAGAAATCTGATTGGTTGTCGATTGGGCTTGAATGGATTCAGAAGCCCATAGTATCATTTTAATTAAAAATATTTAATTAATTGAATAAAGGTTAACGGAAATAAGGAGACCAAGTCAAGGAAGTTGAGCAAAGATAAGGACCAAAAAATAGGGATCATGGTTTGCAACTGCCACGGTATAGATTTGGTAGTTATTATAGATTTTATTAGAATTTATCAAATATTATAGATATGTTTATCTATAAATATTCGAAAATGTAATAGAGAAAGGACCTTCAACTCAAAATTCAAATCAATTCCTTTATCTTGTGTTATCTTTAAGCTTTTTTACTACTTTCTTTATTGTTTTCCTAATCTTCAACCATTTTGTTATAATTTTCGAATTCTAATTCTTGTTTCACCTACACCAAACACCTTCTTGAGTAGTTTGGGAATCCACAGTGAAGGAGCAGATTTTCCTTCTTCATGAAATCGCTTGATCATCATTTTGGAATTGTGTTGAAGCTTGTTTAATCAATTTGTTTGATTAATATTCACGCGCGACAACAAGTTAAGATTAATTACTCATTACAATCATTATATTTCAAGAAAATGAATGGTGAGAATGAGAAGTAACTCTCAAATTTACTTTTGGAGTAGATCCCTGCTCCTTTCTCTTTCCCTCTCTCTCTCTGTATATATGTGTGTTCTGGGGGGTTGCTAATGTCCACCCTACCTTTTTTTAGTTGGAGTGCATTGGCAACCAACACCAAAATATTTAGGACAAAAAAACCAATATTTTTTATTTAAAATAATTTGTTTAAAAAAAAATCTTTTCTCTCTCCTTTTTATAAATCATTTACGTATTTTAGTAAAATAATTATGATTTCAACACTACTCACGTCAATTGATTTGGTCTAGTAAAGCAGTTGCGAATGTTTTCTATGATTGGCAAGAATCCACAGGCAAGAGAATTCATAAACCATGAACGTTTATGCTTGCTACAGTCTTATTAAGATCCCTTCATAAATCGTGTTTTGATCGAAGATCCCCCTTACATGTTGTAACAAACAGTAATAGCCTGAAATTTTTTTGGAGGGGATAATGGGTTGTTACGTGAGAGAGGAGAGAGAAATTCAAATTAGTAAGAAGTAAATGTGGATTGAGAGAAAATAGGAGGGGAAAATGGGTTGTCACGTTACGTTGAGAGAGGAGAGAGAAATTCAAATTAGTAAGAAGTAAATATGGAGTGAGAAAAAAATAGGAGTAATATTAGGCCCTGATAGGGGAGAGAAATCATTTGTTTTTAATTAAATATAAAATTATTACCCTTAAAATAAATGAACTAAAACAAAATAAGTGAGGAATATGTTTGTCCTAAATATTTTGGTGGAGGTTACTAATGCACTCCAATTATAAAAGAAGAGTGTAGATATTAGCAAACCCCTATATATATATATATATATTGGGTGTTGGTTTTAAATATAAGCAGATCTCAATTAATTTTACCTCATTTAGCGAAACCATCTCCAAAATACTCTTCATTTAATAGGGGTCTTAATTCCAATAATGACTACTTCATATTCTTGATATCAAATTTCAATGAAGAGCAGTTTAGGAAAATAAATTACTATCTCCGTCCATATTTATATGATCCTTTTTAGAAAATTGTTTGTCTCTTTTTATAAGACCCTTTTATAGTTTCTAGATGCATTAATTATTTTTTTCCCTATAGTGCCCTTAATTAATTATTCTTTCACCAAACATTAATTAATTAGATGGAAAGCAATTAAGTGGAGAGAAATGATTAATTTCAGAAAAAGTTAAGGGCACTTTTGGAAGAACAATACATATTATTGACAAATTTAATGTGATTAACTAAATTAACTACTTTTCCTAAGTGGTGTGAATTAGTTAAAAGGGTCTTATAAATAGGGACGGAGGGAGTATTTTTTAATTGAGATTGGTATAATTAAATATTGTTAACCAACTTTCTTAATTAACGTAAAACTGTTTTTTTTTTTGCTTATATTTAAAATTGGAAAACTGTTTTTTTTTTTTTTGCTTATATTTAAAATCGGAGTAGTATATATATTCCTTACATAGTCAAAACTCGAATTCATACACATGATTCAGGGCACTGAAATATTTTTCCACTCTGGGTTCCATGCAATATAATGACAGGAAATGGAAAACGAGAAAAAATGGACTGGTTTAGACAATAAAATATTACAGCTTAGGCGAAATGAAGATACCCATTTCATACCACTTTGCTTGGGAGACTAGAAGCACTACTTTTGGCGTAAATATGGGGTTATTCTGTTATTGCCCTACCACTTTGCTTGGTACGTAGAAAAGGAAGCACTACTTTTTGAGGTAAATATAATATAATATGGGGTTGGTAGACAATAAAGAGTTACAGCCTGGGTGAAATGTGGATATCTTTTCACATCACTTTACTAGAGAGACAGGAAAGCACTACTTTAATTGCTTGGGACTTATGACATTGTAATGGGTTATATTTAATTATAAAGAAAAAGTAATCAGTGGAAATTTCCCATGTGGGACTTATTCAGTAATTAGATTAACTTCTTTTGATAATATAATTTCTGTTTTCTAGCTAATTTATTAAGAGAGTTTTTTCTTATAATTTTTTTTTCCAAAATTAGAGTGTGGCTAGGCATGCTTGAAGATACAATTCACTTAATAAGATGTATAAATTTGCTTTTGGGGGGAGAATTTTATATAGTTTCTACGTGATCAGCAGCACAGTGATCTTCACGACTTGTTTGCTTTTTGATGTTGATATACAAGTGTTTTATTTTGATGTTTATAATGTAGGAGAAAAAATTAATCACTTTCCATTCTAGTTAGTTGTGATTACTAGCCAGTTGGATTAATATAGTTGCAAATTGGACATATTAATGATTCTAATTTGCCTTTCTTTTGTACTGTATAACTCATTCTTTAACAATTGGATAGAAGAAATTTCCATGAAACCTCCGCGTAAGTTCAATGATTAACCAACAACTATAAATAAACTTTCCAAACCTAGTGGCCGACTGCCAATTAATTCTTGATGATATTGTGCCTTTGCATGGTCTAAGGTCAAAAAATGGGGTGCTAAGTTAGCTAATGTGGCTGTCGTGTTTTAATTTTTAATCTTCTACTATATGTACCTTTACTTATTTTTATAGCCGGAATGGTCCATTTGGGTTCATCCTTTAATTTGTTCAGGTAGCAAAGACTTACCGATATATGGGTCTACATCTAACTGCAAATGAGGCTGGATTTGGGCATACTTTGTGCTTTGTTAACAGATTGGCAAGCGTACCAAATCGCACAAGTAGTAAAATGGATAAGTCCAAGTATCGTTTTCCCAAGGGACTTACGTAATAAAGGCAATGTTCACACAGATATTAGCTAAGCCAAACAGATTTCACATGAAAGCAGTAAAAACACAAACTTTAGTTGGTTTTGTGGAACTTTAAAGCAAATCTAACGCATAACAGAAAATAAAATGATATTTTTTATGGTTTTATAATAGAACACAGCAGTAAACAGAGGTTAAAACATATATATAAATATGTTGCAGGGGTTAGATCTCACCAAACTCTACTCTCTTCTTGCATTAACGCATAATACATATTCCATTTGCATTTAGATGTTAAAATCAGCCAATAAAAACGTTTTCAGCCCTAATCCCTTAGGTGCAGAGAGTCTTAGTTCCTTCCCTAAGCCTTGATTCCTCAACAACTTAACAAAGCAACTAGCTTTAAGTCTAGTGACCACAAGATAACCCATGAACTAAGCTCCATTCCTAGACACAAAGTTCATGAGGTATATTGCTTCAGATCTAGACAATAAAAGTGTTTCCCAACAACAATCATGTCCAAAGATCATGCTATGGGTGGCCATTCCACAACAAGCTTTAAGTAAAGAAGCAAAATACTAACATTAAACACAAATCTGCAGAATATATATGTAAAAATATCAAAAGATACAAGAGAGTCTGAGTATGGTTATATCTAACCCCTTACAACTGAAGAACTCAGCCACTCATAGACATGAGAAGCTGCAAAATACACATGGAGGGGAAGGAGATGAAGAAGAACACCAAGAACACCAAGAACAAAAGGAGAGAGCTTTTCTCTCCAATAGAACAATACAAAACGAAATTACATAACAGAATGGAAGTGAGTCCTCAGACTACTGTCATACATGAGGGTCAGCCCTTTATATACATGTTCATAATTTCTTCAAGTGACAAATCGCTCAGCCAAGAAATCTGGCTTGGCTGATTGGCAAATTTTGCTACTGCATCAAAATGCTACTGCAGATGACCCTTCAATGCTTCAATAACATCATAATGCAGCTCCAAAATGTGTTCTACATCTTCAATCTCCTCTTTTTACAAAAAGTGGGGTAAATTACTAAGATATAACCATAAAACTAGAAAATTAAACTAATATTAACTAAATTACGAAATTAAAGCAAATTGAGTAAAACACCACTCCAAATAAGAGAAAAGGATAGATGATTGCCTTAAAAACTACTTGAAAAGTAAGAAATTATAGCAACTAACATGCTTCAACTCAAATCCTATAGTTTCTCTTTATTAATAAAAATTTTACTTGTGAAAAAACACGATCCAAACCTAAGGTGATAGTCTGATAGAAACAAACACTACTTGATCGAGGCAATGCAATGTTTCATATACTACATTTTCGACCTCACTTGCTGACTTGCTGTGTCAAACTAACAGAGCCACTAGATTAAATTGTTTCATCTTTGTATGACTACTAGAAAAGTTGTTACTGAATTCTTTTACTGCTTTTACAAATTACAAGTACTACCTCTTGGATAAACTGAAAAGTGTTATTTCCTTTGTTATCTTAATATTTAAACATTGAATTTACAACATGATTTTATATAACATCTGGACTAAGAAACAAGAAAATCCTTGACTAGAGAGATTGATTGAAAGTCTCCGTGAAACACATGCAGTCACGGCGTCAACTTATATTGTTGCAGTCCACTATTTATTATGGCCATGTATTTTGTATTTATACTCATTAATTTTATTCCACATGGAAGTTTTTATATTTTTGCCTTTATGAATTACAGGTCTCAAACCAAATTTAGAAAGAATTCTCTGCTATTTAGGCCCTGAATATTAAAGAAAAGCTTTTGAATCCCCAAAAATATAAAGTAAAATAAAATTTTGGTAAGGTGAATATGGATTTAGATTGAAAGCATTTTGATGCTCTGCATTAAAATTAGGAAAATCAGGGGAATAAAGGAAGTACATTTATCAAAAATAAAAGGGTTAATTATGTTTTTGGTCCCTGAACTTTTTTGAGTTTTCACTTTAAGTCCCTAAACAAAATTTTGACTGGTTTTAGTCCCTGAACTTTTTTTCCTTCAATGTTTTTAGTCCCTGAACTTTTTCGGTCAATGTTTTTAGTCTCTAAACTTTTTATTTGACCGGTTTTAGTCCCTAAACTTTTTTATTTGACCGGTTTTAGTCCCTAAACTTTTTCATTTGACCGGTCTTAGTCCCTGAACTTTTTTTCCTTCAATGTTTTAGTCCCTCAACTTGACCGGTTAAATAAAAAGTTTAAGGACTAAAACCAGTCAAATAAAAAAGTTTAGGGACTAAAACCGGTTAAATAAAAAAGTTTAGGGACTAAAACCGGTCAAATAAAAAGTTTAGGGACTAAAAACATTGACGAAAAAAGTTCAGAGACTAAAAACATTGAAGGAAAAAAAGTTCAAGGACTAAAACCAGTCAAAATTTTGTTTAAGGACTAAAAGTGAAAACTCAAAAAAGTTCAGGGACCAAAAACATAATTAACCCAAAATAAAATAAAAGAAGTACAAAGTACAAACAATAAATCTACTACATAGATACCGTCAAAAAAAAAAAATCTACTACATAGATGGAGTATTACATCCATTTGGTATATGATATATGCTACTTGAAGGTTCATTTATAAAAAATAAATAACAATAAAAAAAATAAGTCCACTACTTGAATGATGCATTCATAAATAGCTGTGACATTCGACCTCAGCTTTGAATATTCAAGTGCCAACACCTGAAATTCCAGAAGAAGCAGGTTACCTTTGTGGTTTTGGAATTTTGAAATACATAGAAAAATGGCAGAAAATGAAATTGTAACTACATAAGCAATTTATCAGGTAAGAGCTGAAGCCAGCAGCATATGCAATTAAGCATCTAGAAATTTCAATTTTATTATGTTGTTAAGTTTGAAAAGCAAGACTAATGTATGAAATAATTCAAAAAATAAAATAAAAAACAAAGGACAAAAAAGTTTTATTATAAACAGAACTGCTATTAAACTTTGGCAGAAGCAGTGAGACACATCCACATTTGTTCTCTAGTAATAATATGCAGGAAAATTAAGTCATATTCCATTTATCTTACCAGCAAGGAAGGCTTTTCTTATTTTGCTTAGCTCTCTAGTGACATCCACCATAATCATTCTTTCTTTTGGTGATTCTACCGAACAAGCGAGTCCAATCTTAAAGAGTGAAACTAAGCACTTTTCAACAGTTGGAGTCAAATTCTGACTGTTTTCTACTTCCATTGTTGCTTCTTCATGTTTTGATACAAGTGATGGGTCCAAAATTTGTAAAAGATTACCGGGAAATGAATTTACCACAAAGTTATGCAAATTTTGACCATCTTCAAAGATTTCATTTGTGGGTCTTCTTCCAGTAAGCATCTCCAGCATAAGAATCCCAAAACTGTACATGTCGCCATTCATAGACACCACAGAACCCGTTCCATACTCTAACACATATAGCGAATGTAGTCAATACTTTTGTAATTAGTAAATAAATATCAAGTTTTCATCGAAAGACAGGGGAATTCAAAGAGACACTGATCCAAGAGTTTAGAAAATACCTGGGGGAGCATAGCCAATAGTCCCCTTTATTCCAATTGTACTTGTTTTCTTAGAAGTGGTACCGTTGATGGTTGAGAGAAGTCTTGCTATGCCAAAATCACTCACATGAGCAATCATGTCATCATCAAGAAGGACATTGCTTGGCTTTAAATCACAATGAATGATTGATTGCTCACATTCATGATGAAGATAATGCAATGCAGAAGAAACATCAATCATGATATTTAATCTTTGATCAAGGCTCAGTGTTCTCTGATGCTCGGCACCTGGTGTGCTAGGATGCAACCATTGCTCTAAGCTTCCATTTCTCATGTACTCAAATATAAGAGCTTTGAATTCTTGACCTTTGTAATCTGTGCTGGAACAACATGTTAAAATCTGAACCAGATTTCGATGTTTAATACTTTTAAGTGCATTGTATTCAGTAATGAAACTCTTGTGAGCTCCTTTTTGTTGAAGGTTTAGGACCTTTATGGCAACAACTTTGTCTTCTAACTCAAGTGTTCCTTTGTACACAGAGCTAAAATTTCCAGACCCTATCAAGTTTGTAGTTGAAAACCCATCAGTTCCACTGTGTAGGCTTTGGTATGAAACTTTAGCCAGCTGGTCAATTTTTGGTGAATCCAAAGATGGTTTCTTACTCCTTTTCCTCATCCAGTAGATAGTTAGAATAATTGACAATATGAGAAGAAAAGCAACCACACTAACTATCACTGCTATCAACCTGAACTTGTGGTGTTTTGCAAGTTTCTTACCTTTGACAGGGCATGGTGGCAGATGCAGTTTTGAAATACCTCCAGAAAGCTTAGTGTTTCCTGTAACCACGAATCCACTTGCATTTTTAAAGACACCTTCAGTTGGTACCTCACCATCCAAAATGTTAAAAGACACATTGAGATAATTTAACAAAGAAATGTTTTGCAGAGCATTAGGAATTGATCCAGACAAACGGTTTTGTGACAGGTCTAAACGTTGAAGACTTTTGAGTGATGCCAAAGACGATGGTATGGTTCCATGTAAAGAATTCCCTTGCAAAGAGAGGTACTCCAACATTATGCATTCTCCGATGGTTCCAGGAATGTGGCCAGACATATGATTCTGAGACATATCTAGCAAATCCAGATTTTTCAGGTTGCCTACTTCTTCCGGTATAGTACCATTGAATGAGTTTTGTGACAAATCCAACAAGTTTGTTAGAGATGAAAGGTTAAAAATCTCTACAGGTATGGTTCCTCTAAGGTTGTTTTGTGAAAGGATTAAGTGTTGTAACTTTTGGCATTTTCCTATACTTGGAGGAATATTTCGTTCTAACATATTTTTTCCTATATCCAAATAAAACAATTGACTAAGGTTGCCAATGAAGGATCCTATCTCTCGTGACAGCTTGTTTCCACTTAAGCCTAACAATTGCATCTTATGAAAGTTCCCAAAAGTTGTTGGGATAATTCCATAAATGTTGTTATCGTATATCGTCAAGAGAGTTAAGCCATTTAGATTTCCTATTGCTGCAGGGATTTCTCCTGATAACTGATTACCTCCGAGATATAGTTGACTGAGTTGGGTGGATAAATTGCCCAATGAATTTGGTAAATGACCTCCAAAATTATTGTAGGCTATAGATAACCGTTGTAACTTACTACAATTCGTCAATGATTTTAAAAACTCCAAATCATTAGTTGAATTGTCACCTAGATTGTTATGACCCAATGATAGGAGATAAAGATCTTGTAGCTTCCCCAGACTTGGAACCTGCCCCGCTAAATGGTTTGCATGGAAATCAAGTAGTAAAAGGATAGATGCATTAGTGATGGAAGGTGGGATTGGACCTGAGATTTGATTGTCACCAATTTCAAGTAGTTGGAGATTGGGGAGGGTGTGGAACATGTTGGGTGGAAGAGTGCCATTAAATTGATTTTCTGGAGCTGAGATTATAATAAGAGATGACATGTTATAAAGACAAGAAGGAAATGTTCCTGTCAATTTGTTGACACCCAATGCTATCACTCTCAAGCTTTTGAGACGGCATATTTCTTGTGGAATATCTCCCTCTAACATGTTACTATCTACATATAGAGAAGTTAGGGAAGAAAGATTCCCTATGAATGATGGGACTCCTCCGGTTAATTGGTTCACATAAACGATCAACTTTGTAAGCTTCCGAAGTGAGCCAATTTGGACGGGTATTTTGCCTATCAAATTGTTCCCACCCAAGAATAATATTTTGAGATGAGTGCAACCTGTCAAGTTTGTAGGAATTTCCCCTACCAATGTGTTATTGTCAACATAGTGTTGCTGCAGTTGTGACAACCGTCCCAACTCTGGTGGGATTTTCCCATAGAAGTTGTTGTTTCCGAGGTCTAACATTCTCATAAAAGAGAGATTGCCTACATAAGGAGATATTGACCCCTTCAACTTGTATCCTTTCAAGTTCAACTCTGTAACTCTTTGAAGCATGGGATTGCATGTGATTCCATGCCAGTTACAAAAGTGAGTAGAACTATTCCAAGAGAGGAAGATACCATATGGATCAGTGGATATGGATTCCCAGAAATTGAGCAGTGCCAAATGATCAGTTTTATTTTCTGATGCAAAAGCAGTCATGTTTGGGGTAAAGAAGCATAGTGTGAGTTGAATGTAAAGAGAGAAAACAGGTGGACATATATAGACCAGAATTCAAGCATCATGAGAGAAAAATGCTTCATTTGGATGGGGAATTGGTTGCTGCTAGATGGTGAGTGTCTCTATTCTTAGATTGCTTTATATAGAGTTTGGATTGGGGAAGAAGTGCATGTTGTTCCTTCTGGTTCTTTAATTTTGATTATCAATATTAAAGGTCAAGTCAATAATATTCAATTGACAATAGCAGATACTTCATATGGCAGGAATATAAAAATCCAATAAATGATAACAGCTTATACGTAAGAAACATGCAATGATTTCCTATTCGTATTAATAATTACCCAAAATTAACCCGAACAACTTTTGTCAATAGATTTTTAGGAGCTTTGTCAAATATACAATAGGGGCAATCAAGTTTGAACTGCAATTTCACGCAAAATATACATACCTCATTGATTAGACGGATCGTAGTGGGTTTAACTTTTGTCAAATATAAAATTATATATCTTTTGACACAAAATTATGATTTCCCAAATTTACAGTAAAGCATCATATAAAGCTATATCAATTTGAAAATCAATTTTTTCGTCAAAATTAAAAGTCTATTTTCCACTCTCAACGAAGGACCAAGTATGATTGTCCATAAGACCATTGTACTCCTCGGTCATGGCTTGGGGCCTGTGAGGGGATTTGGCAGCATCAGTATAGCTGGTTGGAAATATTAATAATATTAAAGGTATTAATTAACTACCTTATTTTTTATAACATGTCCTTATTTTAAATTTTGAAGAAGTAAAGAGAGATAAAAGAAGGAGGAAAATAGATAAAATTAATTAAAAATAACATTTATATAATCAATTTGAGTTTATAATATAAATAGATAATAAGTTAAGAAATAATTATATCTTAATTTATTAAAATGATACTATATTTTTAACTTAATTATGAAAAATAAAACCAGTGCAGTGCCTTAAAGATATTTAGTTATTTATAAAATGAAGCATTGTAAGATCGAAGCAGCAAATCTAGAGGGAGGGTGAATAGATCTTTCAACTTTTATTAACAAAATCTCTTTCCTTTTTCAAATCTTCTATTTCACCTTTCTTCTTCTTGTAAAGAATCCAATTATTTCAAAGAAAGATTTATGAAATAAGTTGAACAGAGATTTTAAGATCAGGTTAAAAAATCAAAGTTATATTTCAATTAAAGAATGTTGATTAGGAAAACTTAACCAATTAACCTTGATATCTTGGATGAACAAGAGAGTGAAAATTAAAGAAAGAATGCTCAAGAGTTTTATACTGGTTCAGTCATAAAGACCTACATCCAGTTGATCCAACACTCTGTTAGATCTTTCACTAATTCAAATTTTGAGTTACATGCACACTACACAAACAAGAAATCTGAAATTCACGCTTTCTAGACTTGAACCCTACAAGTAAAGAAAGAAACTATCTAATAGAACACTACTATTGGATTCTAAAAAACCTTATTTCAGACAATTCAATCTTTAATAAAAAAAGATCAAGGTTATGGAACGATTTCACCTTTAGTGAATGATAGAATGTTTCAGCTCATTGAATTCCTATCATCTTCTTCATCAAAGTGTAACCTGTTAAATTGATCTTAATGATCTCTTGAAGTGATCTAGGTTCATTTTAATCTGTTACATACTCATGTAATCGATTAAACCGACCTTTCTTTTTTCTGAAACAACTTTTTGAATCCATAGTAATCAATTAAACCGTGTTGTAATCAATTAAAATAGAGACAGTGTGAATTCTTTCAGAAACAAGACTCAATGTCTAAAATGCCTTGTGTAATCGATTATCCCTAGGTGTAATCGATTATGCTTAGAATTTTAGCTTTTCCCAGATAAAAAAAAATGTGGTAATCTGTTACATCAATGATGTAATCGATTACTACAGTGAGTTTATCAAAAAGGATCAATCAATTTTGCTTTCTTAGATTTTTGGTTAAGACTCTAGGCAAGACTAATATTTAAAATTAATCACTCACAAGAATAAGTCTAAAACAATAAATTCAATGCCACATCTTTACATGTTTGGCATATCAAAAAAAATTTAAGACCAATTAAAACCAAAACTAGATAAAAAAAAAAACTAGGAGATCTAGTCTTCATGTCAACAAGCATGACTCCCAAAATTATTTGACACCCAACTAATTTCCATCTCACTAGGTCAACCAATTTTGAGAGTGGTAGTCTAGTTTTAACTTCATACCCAAGCCGATTGGGGGTAAAGAGGTATCTAGGTCGACTCCATGACTAGTGTCATTTGAAGAAATCAAATTAAATCCTGAAAATTGAAAGTTTTTAGCAAATACTAACCTCTCTTTAGCAATCTACTCTTCTAGTACGTATAAATAAGAACACAAAACATAGAGAGTGAGACCAGGGTCAGTCCTTGACATTGTTTGGAGGTGCAATGGTCCGGGACTAATGGTTAGAAGGGGTCCAAAAAAAAAAAACTCTATATAGTTGTATAATAATTTTTTTTATAAATAGATTGAAATTTTTGTCTCATTTCATGTCATTTTTTATCCAAATTAAAATTTAACAGGTAATTAGAAAGTATATGTCTCTTAGTTATTAGTTTTTTTTTTTTTTTTTATGTGTTACATTTATAAATTCATGTTAAATGAATTTTTTACCATAAATGTGACATATTAACATATAATGGTATAATAATGGAAAAATCATTTGTTTTATTTATGAAGATAAAAGGCACAAATCAAAACTCAAATTATAAAGAAAATAAAAATAAAAGTTAGTGTACTAGTTAAGAATAAAAAAAATTAAATTTCAATTCGAAATAATGAGAAATTGATAATTGTATATTTTTGGGATGTTTGTCCATCTTGAGTGGCAAGAGAAACAAGAAGAGAAAGATAAAATGTGAGGTGTGACAAAAAAGGTGATGAGAAAGAAAGAGATAAATAGAAAAAAATGAGTAGTTATTATAAATAAACTTATATATACATATATATATATATATATATATATATATATATATGTGTGTGTGTGTGTGTGTGTGTGTGTGTGTGTGTCCTTTGAATAAGTGACTTTTATATATAGCTATTTGTGTGTGTAATTTTGGGAAAAGGGAGGGAGAATTGAATGATAGACAACAATATAAGAGTAAAACTAAATTGAGTGAAAAATAAGATTTATAAAAACTAGGTTATTCACTTAATGTAATAAAACGTATTATTTTTAGATTATGTGTTTATTTTTTATGCAATATGTATATATTTTTCAATACTTATATATAAAAGGGACCTTTATCGATTATTTCATCACGAGCCTATAAAATATTAGGACTACCCTAAGTGTGAATCTCACTCTCTTTGCACTCTCAATTAAACATTACTAATATTCTTTCTCTTCTCTTATTTGTATGTGCATTTCATATACTATTTTTGAAACAAGCCTAAAAACAATTAATAATTATATTTCAATAATCTCAAACTATCATTCTTTTTTATCAATATACATAACATTCTTAACTACATATCTCTTCCAATTTATCAACTTTTATATCTATTTCTATATTAAATTCTAATAATCTTTTTTAAAGAAATAGTCAATAGTTAAAATAATTAAATCATAGTTTAAATGATTTATTGTAAATTTAAAATATAATTTACATATTAAAAAATATTTGTTTATTATAATTTTAAATTATATAAAAATAAATAATTATCATATTCATTACAAAAACTAAAATATTAATTATAAAATAAAATATTAACATTATAAAAATATTGAGAATGATCCACAAAAGTATAACGTTCTCCATCATCTTGTTTCTTTTCTTTTTTTTTTTTGAAAAGAGAAAGGCTTATATCATTTCATTTATAATAAGACTTTCAATATAGTTTGGAATATACTCAAAAAACATGGTGACTAGTATAGAATTTGGGAGCTCTAGGTAAGGAATGAGCAACTTGATTTACTTGTCTCCTAATAAAACTCACTATGACGCACTGTGACACTTGTCTCCTAATATTTATGTTGGTTATTTTGTTTTACATTGAATCCTTGAAGTTTATATATTCATATATATTATTTAAGTTCATAATGATAGAATTTTATATTTATTTTAGTTCTTTTAATTTATATTCAATTCTTAAAGTTTATAATTCATATATATTATTTGTGGAAATTACATTAAGAAATCTACTCAGCAGTATTGGATTCTTTGAGGACCTATTAGAATTGAAGTCTTCTATAAAATTTTAATTACAAACACAAAATTTGGAGTCGGTTGGTAGAGTTTGTATAGGACCGATAGCCATAGGTGACTTGGAATCCAGTTTGCTTTCAAAGTCTTCATCCTTCCATCCAACTTCCTTTTCTCTTTAATTTATGAATAAAAAAATGAAGTTAATGTATAATGCTGTAAAGATATCAAATTATTTATATAATGGAGGATGACTAGCGCAGTTTGAAGAAGTCAAATTTAATCTTGAAAATTGAGAATTTATAATAATCCCTGATATTAATTTATTCATATATTATAAATTAGAATACATCATTAAATTTTTAATTTCCTCACTTTCAATTAATAATGCTCAATATTGTGTCTTTTATCTATTTTTTTTCCTGAATGTCTTTTTTCTACTCTGAATGGCGCATTTCATACACTAGCTTTAAAATTAGCTAAAAATCTCTCTTTTAACTGTCTCATCTTTTTTTTTTTTTATCTATATACTTGGTCTTCTTAGCTGTGTATCTTTCAATCTATTTTTTTATTTTTATATTTTCATTGAATTTTAATCAATTTTTAAAGAAATTATGACTATTTAAAAATAAATAATCTTATATTATAATTTAATTTTTTATAAATTTAAAATATAATTTATTTATTTAAAATTGTTTTTCTTATAAATTTTAATTATCTAAAATAAATATTTATCACATACAGTCCACAAACTACAATACATAAAATGTTAACTAACATTATTGATAGTCTTTAGAGAGTGATCCACGAAAGTAATATTACTGTTTTCGTCACCGAAAAGTATATTTTAGTCTTCTACATTGTTATTGTTACTTTAAAATCTAAAGAGAATTCTATGTTGACCACTGCACTAATGGGTCGTTTATTAGTCACCTATCAGTCCCACGTAGTTTTTATTTTTTTATTTTTTTTTATTTTTTATGGATACACTCTACGTAGTTTGAAATAAGAGAAAGTGAGAGGAATGCAATTGGATGCAGGAATTAATGAAAGTGGATAAAAAACAAAAAGAAGTAGCTTTAATAAAGTTTAAAGAAATTTACAATCCACCACCTCTCATTTTAGAGTTTAATTTTGATTTTATATAGTTGTTTATATAATGAAGCATGACTGGTGCAGTTTGAAGAACAGAAAAATAATTTTGAAAATTGATAATTTTTAGTAATTAATTACTGACATCTTGTTAACATGTCTTCATCACAAAAAAGTATTATTTTAGTTTACTGTATTACTTTAAAAGCTAGTCCTATGTTCATTCATTATGTCCCACATTGTATTGCGCAGTTGTTTTTTTAATGACATGCTTTAAGCTTTCTTAGTCCAAAAAGAAAAAAGAAAAAAAAAAGTGTTACATATGAAAGTCATTAATTGCCCAGAATAAACGTCACTGCAAGTCAAGTGTACCAAAAACAACGTCATTGGCATTTGTTTCAGCGATGGTTGGTGAGTTATCTTTTTTTTTTCATCATGGTATTGGTATGGAGTATTCACCACCGAAAGCAGTGACTAATCTCCGTCAGAGACCTCAAGCACACACAAGAGGGTATTCTCTTCCTAACATGATTTATTCCATACCCAAGGTCAGAATTCGAATACTGGACCACTTGGTTAAGGGATACAAACTACTACCACTTGTGATATCCAATGTTCTCTCAACATGAGTTTTCTTTGAATTGGACAAAGTGTCTCTTTTGGATATAAACACTTTTATAAATAAAATTAAGGAGGTAAAATTAATTAAAAGAGAGAACTTCATTCTATAAATTAAATTATGAATAAGTTAAATTTAATTTATGAGCATCTTTTGTGCTACACTTAGTCCTAGCTTTAATAAATTCTTTATTTGATGTTTGCGTGATGTATGTAGATGAATTTTTCTTTTAAATTTTAATATTTTATTAATCCATTCAAATTGTCTTATATTTTTCATTAATACTATGTTAGACATTTTTTTAGTTTTTATCAATTTTTAATATTTTCAGTCATTGTTAATTTTTAATTTTTTTACTAAATTGCAATTTCTTTTATTGGACATGCAGGCTAAGTGAGTTGCACACAAATTAGGCAAAAACATGGTCTGTATAATAAGCGGATTAGCCTAGTCCAATCTATTTAATTGTGGACCAAAATAGACCGAGCTAAACAAACTAGACTGTCATATATACCCACCTATAGCAAGGATCAATTTGGTCTAGCAACAATACATGGAGGGATTACCAAAATGAAACTTTTTAAACATAGAAGGCCAATCTAAAATTAACATTTATTTTATGATGAATAAAGAAAAGCAAATGTCTTTAATTTTAAACTTTATTTTTTATTTTATGTTCACATAATTCTCTTATACTATTATTTAATTATGAATTTACTAGGTAATTAGAAAATATAATATTTTGGTTAACCTTATTTATTTATTTATATTGTCACAAGTTAATTGATCTGAGAATTCTTTTTATATTTTAATTAGTAAATGTCATCAAAAGATACACTTTCAACACACAAACATGTAAAGTTAAGGAAGGATGATGATGAGATTTGATCTTGCAATAAATGTGCTTAGTAAATTGGTAAATAAAGTTAATATTTTCTGCTTTCAATTATAAAGTATGAGTTTCATTTTTTTTTTTTTTTGTAATACCCTTAAGGTATGACCTTACTATGGCTAGGTTTTTAGGACATGGAAGTTTTGAATATACAAACATAAGAGATCAAACAGAAACTAAAACATAAATCTATTGTAAAACTTAATTCAAACTCTTAGCACAAAGTGTCATTCATTACATAGAAGAAAGATACATAAAACATAAAACAAACTCCCATACATTAGGATATATCAAACCCAAACATCTTCGTTGCAAGCGGCTCCAAGCTCCTCCTTGAGGGCATCCACTTCCTTAACTTGAAAATCATATAAACTTAAAAGAATGAGACGTAATCTTAGTGAGTGTTTTGAGACTTTAGGATTAGCCAACTTGTCTATCCTAGAATCTTTCCTAAATTCTAATTAAGGTTTTAAACCCTCGCCGAAACCTGAACGCTTTCCTTTTGTACTCATTCTCTTTTACCACCATCAACATCCCCATGTCTCTTGACCCATTGCTCTCCTATGATAGTAAGTGAGGACTTACCTTTCCTTTATCTTTTGTCATTTATGTCTCGTTCAAGCTTATATCTACCTTTACTATGGGTTACAACCTTGCATATCCCCAAGGTAGCATAGAAGCAATTTATGACTAACATCCTCACCTAATGAATAGGTTTACCACACTAGTCAAGGAATTGGCACACATACATACTTAAAATAAACAGTTACATCACACGTTTCATAATTTCATTTTAGTTTTTGTATGATTGGTTAGCTTTATTATTATTCACTTGACTTTCGTCTCTCAATCAATTGGTTGGGCTTTAACCATCAAGAAGCGTCCTTCTTACTATCGATTTACTACCACCAACTTAAGTGGTTGAACCACATTTTGTTATCAAAGGGGCTCATTGACCTCTTACTTATATACCACTCCGATCTGAGTGGCCTGTCTCCATTCTTCCCTTTTCTGAAGAATGTTACCTTTATCCCTTGGTTGAAAAGTGATATGAACCTGTCAAGGTCCAATTATTTCAAATATCCTTTGCAATGGATGGAAGGCTACTTGACAAAAGTGGAAGCTAAAACAAGCAAAAAGGCTTTTCAATGCTTAATCATGGAGATGCAAGCTAAAGAAGGTTTAACTAAACTAGAGCTCAATCCAAGAAATGTCTCATATCTGCAATTTGAAGATTATTTTAGCAAACTTGAAGACAGTAATTTGGAGAGCAAAATGAGTCCAACAGTTAATACTCAAGATGTATCTATGAGCTGGAATTTATTTGGGTGGATTACTTAGTTTTTGGGCTAAGTAGTTAGTTAAGCCCAATTTTCCTATTTTTCATGTAATTTTCGTATTTATTTTTGGGGGAATAAGTTCAAATGTCTTTTCATCTTTTCTAGGTCAGATTTTAGTGTTTTTAGGCTTCTTGAACCATTATGATGGTTAGTGGGACTTCATGAACCATTGTGATGGTTGGTGAGCCATTGTGATGGTTAATGAACCATTGTGATGGTTAGTGGGAAGTGAATGCTTCGTGGGAAATAAATGCTTAGTGGCCAGTAAAATGCTTAGTAGGAAGCTTAGTGGGGAAACACTGCTCATTTGAAACATGTCAAACATTCTCAAAAAACTTGCAGTCCCAAAGTATGGAAAATTTGAAGTCAAGTTTAGTAGGAAAAGTATTGTAAAGGAACTCAATCTTACACCATAGCCAATTTTCAATCACTCTCTCATATCTTGACCTGCTTTCAGGTCATTTTCTTGTTACGTACTCAATCAATATTATCCCTTTGCTGGCCAAACTGCTCAAAATCCCAAAACTAGTGAGCCTGAAATCATTTGTGACAACAACGGTGCTCTAGTCATTGAAGCTCACGCACATGTCCCTCCCATTAAAGAATTTAGATTTTTATAATGTCAATGAAACTCTTCAAGAAAAGGTTGTGTCGGTTGAACCAGACTTCCCCTTGCGAATTCAGGTGACAGTGTACACTTATGAAGGCATTTCCATAGCATTTACTTTTGATCATGCATTAGTTGATGCATGCCAGGCCAAAACCATATATATCAACCATCCTTGGACCAAACTTTTATCAGGTGCACAGTGAAAGAGATACAGAAAATGCCAATGAACCATATCTTTCTTAAATGCCTTTATCATATGTATGGAAGATAATGATGGTACCATTGATCAAAGACATAAAAAGTGCATGATGGATTGAAAAACAAAGAATTCCATGCCAAATTACACTGGTAATGCCCTGTCTTTGGCTTTTGGGGAGGCAAGCATTCAATAACTGAAGGAAGCCTCTATATTGGACATTGCAAACACAGTGACGGTGGTGAATCAAATCCTAAACATAGCTAGTTCTGGGGACCAAAATTCATACAATAAATATAAACCTTGAAGAATTTAATTAAAATACATTGCTGTCACATTATGTAAACATGAACCAAATTTCACCGTATTGTGAAAGCTGCTTGAATAAATAACATAATGAGATGGTCTTGGACTATGGGTCTTTTTGGATAAACTTCTTCAGAAGAACTTACAGGAGAAAAAAATAAGGAAAAATGAAAAGAACTCCTTCATAATTGGTCCCATTCCATGGATGGGTATCACACTTAATGTATATGCATACTAAAACATTCTAGCGTACTACGAAGTAGGAAACCAGCATAAAGTCATGCATCCGTGCAATGAAACTGACAAGAATTACATCAGCTCAGTAAGTTCAGGTGAAGTTTACATTTTCTATATGGTTCTATAGCATTGTCAATGTCAATCTTTTTATAAGGAAGTATTCCAATAACAGATACATTTAATGATTTAAAAAGTGAGGAATGAGTACGAAGTGAAATTTGATTTAGGCAATGCAATGTTTCATATACTACATTTTCGACCACACTTGCTGACTAGCTGTGTCAAACTAACAGAGCCACTAGATTAAATTGTTTCATCATTGTATGACTCCTAGAAAAGTTGTTACGGAATTCTTTTACTACCTCTTGGATAAATTGAAAAATATTTTTTTCCTTTTGTTATCTTTAATATTTAAATATTGAATCTATAACATGATTTTAGTTAAGACGTGGACTCAGAAATGTGAAAATCCTTAACTAGAGAGATTGATTGAATGTCTTTGAAACACATGTAGTCACTGCTTCAACTTAAATTGTTGCAGTCCACTTTTTATCATGGTACATGTATTTTGTGTCTGTAATCATTGAATTTTTTTTCATATGGAAGTTTTTATATTTTAAGCTTTATGAATTACAGGTCCAAAACCAAATTTAGAAAGAATTCTCTGTTATAAATCCCCAAAAATATAAAATAAAATAAAAAATCAGTATGGTGAATAAGGATCTAGATTGAAAGCATTTCCATGCTCTGCATTAAAATTTGGAAAATCATGGGATAAAGGAAGTACATTTATAAAAAAGAAGCAAGAAAAGAAAAGAAAAGAAGTACAGACAATAAGTTCACTACTTAGATGGAGTATTACATCCATTAAATATATGATATATGTTACTTGAAGGTACATTTATCAAAAAAATAACAGTACAAACATCATGTCCACTGCTCGAATGATGCATTCAAATAAGTAATATAACTGGGGTAAAACAATTAAAGTTCCGCTCCCTGGTGATTAACTCTACTAGAGTTCAGCATACAACATACAGCATAAATAGCTATGGCATTCGATCTCAGCTTGGATTCTTCAAGTGTCAACACCTGAAATTTGAGAAGAAGTCAGTTACCTTGGAGGTTTTGGAATTTTGAAATACATAGAAAAATGGCAGAAAATGAAATTATAACTACATAAGCAATTTATCAGGTAAGAGCTGATGCCAGCAGCATGTGCATTTAAGCATCTAGAAATCACAATTTATTATGCTGTTAAGTTTGAAAAGCAAAATTAATATGTGTGAAATAATTCAAAAAATAAAGTAAAAAACAGAAAAAGTATTATTATAAATAGAACTGCTATTAAATTTGGCAGAAGAAGCAGTGTGACTCATCTACATTTATTTTCTAGTAAAAATATGCGGAGAATTAAGTGATTTTCCATTTATCTTACCAGCAAGAAAGGCTTTTCTTATTTTGCTTAGCTGTCTAGTGACATCCAACATATTCATTCTTTCTTTTGGTGATTCCACTGATCAAGCAAGTCCAATCTTAAAGCGTGAAACTAAGCACTTTTCAACAGTCGGAGTAAGATTCTGACTGTTTTCTTCCTTTATTGCTGCTTCTTAGTTTTTTTTTAGCTTAAGTGTGCTCTTCAATTCTTTTCACAAAAATAATAGAATTGAGGTGTATCTTTATTCTATTAACTAATCATAACATCGTAAAATCTTGATTATTGAATTTTAAGCAATAATCTCCCGGTTGTTCGCATTTTGTGGTGCTGCTTTAAAAGCTACTATTTCAAGTGCCTTATCATTTGGGTATGCAATTGTTGACATTCAAAGTGTTCTATGAATCTTTTTTACATTTATCTAAACAAAAAAATTTCTAATTCCATGCTAATTATGTAACTAGAATTCATAATATTAGGCTAAAATACATATTTAGTTCTTAATGTTTTCGGTTATATTTAGTTTGGTCCTTATCTTTTTAAAATTCAATTTAGTCCTCTATGTTTTTAAGTCCTTCTGAAATAATGATCATTTTCGATTTTGGGATATGATTTTAAACCTTTTTTCTTCACTAATTCGAGACTTGAAACTTGTCTCATTGGATTCACTTACATGAAAACTATAGAAGTCAACTAATGTTTGAACCAAAAAGATCATAATTTCACAATATTTATGGTCCTTTTTGGTTCAAACATCAGTTGGGCTTTATAATTTTCATGTACGTGAATTATCTAATGAGAAGAGACAAGTTTCAAGTCTTGAAAAGTCAATATGGGAAGCATCAAGGGATATTTGCTTAAATTTTCTTCCTTATTCACGTGAAGCTCCAACACTTCTTCCCCCTTCATTTTTTTCTTTTTATTTTTCCTTGTCCGTCAAATTATTGACCTACAAGGAGCCAAAATTCAAAGACTCAATGTGTGGTTGGTTTCACGTTGCAAAATTGATTCTGACTCCATAATTGATTTTAGATAAATTTTGGCATGTTTAGTTTCACTTTGGATAAGAGTTCAGAATTGATTCTAGTCCAAAATTGATTATGAGTTGAAGCAACTTTGAGTAACTTTTACATTTGATCCAAAATTTTGTACTGAGTTTTACTCCTAACTTGCTTTCATAATAAAAACATCCAAGCATAAATTACATCACTTCAAAATCAATTTTGTGAAATCAATTACATTCAAAATCAATTTTGCTAAAACTCATCCAAACACGCTCAATTCCTTTAATATCTGCTGGCAGGAGGGGTGCAAGGACCACATTCTCACGTTTTTACCATTTTGTCAAATGACCAAAAATTTCAAAGGTAGCCTTGAAATCATGCTGACCGTGTAGCACATGTTATTCGAAATGAAACTCCAGCTTCTTTTCCATTATATTTAAAAATCTTGTATAAAAAGTTAACTTTTTACTTTAATGATCCTTCAAAAGTGTTATGATTATCCTTAAAATCATATTATAATTATTTAATTAATATATAGTTATAGTAACTTTTATCTGTTCGATAAAATTAATATTTTAATAGACAATTACTAAAAAAAAATTGTTTACAACATAAAGAATTAATTTAGATTAATTTAAATTATGATTTGGTGGATCAAATCTTAATATATTAATAGACAATTAATATAAATTCAAACTAAGGAAAAAATTAATATAAGGCTTAAATGCAATGTTGGTCCTTCTATTTTTCAAAATCAGTAATTTTGGTCCCCTATTTTAAAATAGAGACATTTAGTCCCTCTATTTTTCAAAATTCGCAATTTCAGTCTCCTATTTTAAAATAGAGTCATTTAGTCCTATAGTTTTGCAAAATCCGCGATTTTAGTCCTTCCATCAAATTTGAAGCGTTGACCAGTAAGAGATTTACCTGATGTGGCCCAAATTAAGTGACGTGGCATGAGATTATTTTTTTAATCCAGGTCATAGTCAACGTTAATTTCTTAACAAGCAACGCTTTCAATTTGACGAAAGGACCAAAATCGCAAATTTTACAAAATTGGGAGACTAAATATCTCTATTTTAAAATAAGGGGACCAAAATTGCGGATTTTCAAAAATAGAGGGTCTCTTTTTTAAAATAGGAGGACCAAAATTGTGGATTTTAAAAAATAGGATGACCAAAATTACATTTAAGCCACTTTCTAAATTATGGGAGACTTTTATCTTTTTTGGTACATAGCCTTTTATCTTTGATTGTCCATTATATTGTCCATTATATTTTATGGAACCTTTTAATTTATTATTTACAGAAATATAATTACTATAAATAATATAAACCTATAATATACAACTACTATAAATATAATTCACGGAAATAATTAATTTAGATTAATTTAAATTATGATTTGTTGGATGAAATCTTAATACATTAATATACTAATATAAATTAATATATTAATTGACAATTAATATAAATTAATTTAAGGAAATAATTAATATAAATTATGGGACATCTTTATCTTTGATTGTCCATTATATTTTATCTTTGAATAAAATTAATATATTAATAGACAATTACTATAAATTTAATTTACGGAAATACTTAATTTAGATTAATTTAAATTATGAGACCTTATAAAGTTAACTTATGGAAATACTTAATTTATATTAATATAATTTATTAATAGTTAATTAATATAAATTTAATTTAGGGAAATACTCAATATAAACTATGGGACGTTTTAAATCATGGATTGTCCATTATATTTTATAATATTGGATAAAAAGCTAACTTTTTTACTTTACTAATCCTTATGATTATCCTTAAAAGCAAATTATAATTACTTGATTATTATTTATGAAAATATAATTACTCTAAATAATATACAATCTATAATATGCAACTACTATAAATATAATTTACTGAAATAATTAATTTATATTAATTTAAATTATGATTATTATTTGTTGGATCAAATCTTAATATATTATTTGACAATTAATATAAATTTAATTTAAGAATATAATTAATATAAATTATGGGACCTTTTTATCTCTAATCTCTAATTTTCCATATTTTATAATCTTGGATAAAAAGCTAACTTTTTACTTTAATAATCTTTTAGAAGTCTGACGATTAACTTTAAAATCATATTATAATTATTTACTTAATATATATATAATTTTATTTTCAAAAAATTAATATATATATAATTTTAGTAACTTATTCTGTTGACTAAAATTAATATATCAATAAACAATTACTATAAATATAATAAAATAATTAATTTACATTAATTTAAATTATGATTTGTTGAATCTAATCTTAATATAATAATAGATGATTAATATAAATTTAATTTAAGAAAATAATTAATATAAATTATAGGACCCTTTTATATTTGATTGTCCATTATATTTTATAAAAAAACAAACTTTTTACTTTAATGATTCTTTAGAAGTCTTATGATTATCCTTAAAATCAAATTATAACTATTCGATTATTAGTTGGTTTAATTGAATTTCACAAATTTAAGTTAATATATAATTTTTAGTAACTTGTATATGTTCAATAAAATTAATATATTAATAGACAATTATTTGGATTGTCATTTGTATTCAAAGGATTAAGACGATTGACTGAAATACTTGCATTTGGTTATTTGATTTCCTCCGTATCAATTATCTCAAATATCCTCATGTCATAAAATCTTGTTTCAGTGCACCCCTTTTAAATATTGGATCATCCAGTCACCTTGAAATCTCAAGTTCAATCATATTGCTACATGGATCCATTGCATATGCCGTTTTCTAATCCAATATGTCCCTACAACATCTCTTAAAGTTACTCCCAGTCTTCAATATATCCTAATTCAAAACAATACAAAAAACATTGAAAATAAATTTTCAATAAAAATTAAAATTAGAAATAATAAATAAATAATTACAACAGAAATAAAATATAATTAATAAAACAAAAGAAAGACCTGATGATGGGATAATTTGGAAGCAAATATCCTACCATTCTCTGTGACTTGAATTTGTTTGGAGATGCCATCCTAATTGTAATACCAACTTTTTTTATTTTGTGAATTAAAAAATTGATTGAAATAACTATAAAAGATAATTATATTTAATTTCATAAAAAATTTAATTAATAAATATGCGTACTTATAAAAGTAAAATTAACAGGTCCACCGGTGGACCACTTTGTAAGGTCTTCACGCTAGACAAATTTTCTTCGTTATTCACGTGAAGCTCCAGCACTTGTATCTCCTTCATTTCATTTTATCTATTTTTCCTTGTCTCTTAAATTACTCACGTGAAGCCAAAATTCAAAGACTCAATTCCTTTAATTTCTGGTGGCACTGGCAGGAGGGGTGCAAGGACCACATTCTCACGCGGTTTTTCCATTTTGTCAAATCACCAAAAATTTCCTTAAAATCATGCTGACCGTGTAGCACATGTTATCTGAAATGAAACTTCAGCTTCTTTTCCATTTTCAAGTTGGCCAAAATTCAACACAATGATCCTAATATTTTGCAAACAGGCACGCAGGTCAAGTCATTTGTGGTCCTTTTTTATTTATTTTTTATTTTTTTATTTTTTTTAAGAGGTGTCATTTGTGATCTTATAGATAGCTGTATCTGTGTTTCGAAATAGAAAAGTTTCTAAAATATTTATTTTGTTAGGACTTATCTGTTATTCTAGTAAACATAAAAGAATAGTTTTTCAACTTTATTCTTATTTCTTGATATTTGCATTAAATAATTAAAATATCAATTAGATATGATTAAAATAATTAAATAATGGCTTAGATATGATTTTAGTCTCCATCATTTAGCGCCTTTTTCATTTTTAGTTCCTGCAAGCATCTTTTCAATTTTTTTCCCTGTTCCATCAAGCACCATTACAAAAAAGTTAACAATGATGTCATGATGCATCACGTAAGCAAAAGATGATTTTAACACATGCCACGTCAAAAACAGTGCCAGTTCAGCAACAATACCATGTCATCATGATGCCAGAGGGACTAAAAATGAAAAAAAAAAACTACAAGGACTAAAATGAAAAAAAAAAAACTTACGGGAAATCTAAAAATAAAAAATAAAAGGATTAAAAGAAACAAGTGACATATTTGTAAACATAAACAAATATTTAAGCCTTAAATATAATGTATAAACATAATTTAAAATGAATATAAAAGGAAAAATAAGAAGGGTTTAATTAAAAGATTTTAAACCATAGGTTTGTGTAAATTATTTGCATAATTTTTTTATTTTTATGTTAATATTAATAATACATAATTTAATAAAATTATTAATTGCATATTAATTATATTTGTTATTATAACCTTATAATAATTTATTTAATTGTTGAATGGTGATTTCATGTTAAATCAGGGTCATTTAATGGTGAATATTATGTGTTAAGGCGTATCATCTATTAACTGGATGTGTGTTTAGTTGAATTTATTTTTATTTTTTAATTTAAAAAATAATTTAAATTATTTTAAATTTAATAATTTATTTCTTATTAATTTATTGAAATAATATTTTAAAAAATAAATATTTATTTGACAACATGCTATTTTAATTTTTGAATTATTATGCGAAGATTGCGTGTGTGTTTTTTTTTCTTTCTTTTTTTAGAGTATTCTTTTATGCAAAATATAAAAGATTATTTTCTTATAAATGGTTAGTATTATTTGGTATTAAAGCAAGAATTTTTTTCAACACAAGCATTACTTGAACAGTTAAAATATATAAAAGTATTAAAGTATTTTTATTTTTGACTGAAGTACTATTATAAATAATAAAATATATGATATTGCAAATTAATGCAAATATCAGCAAAATTTTTTTATTATATTTATAATTTACTTTTTCTGTTAACAATGATAATCTATAGTATATATTATGTTAATATTGATAATACATTATATAGTAAAAAAATTTATTTTTAATAATTATTATTTCAATGTTATAATAATTAATTATAATAATAATTGTCATTATTTATACCATTCAGTCAAATATTCACACGATTAAATATGTTATAATATCATAATTAGTATATTATTTCAATATATACTATTTAATATCAAAATAAAATATATATTGAAATAAATATCATGACATATATATGCCACAAGTGTTTTTTATAATGTATTTTAAGTTTATAATAATTATATGGTTATTTCAACCTTATATTAAAACACCGACAAAATTTGATCAAGTGCCCAAAAAAAAAAAACGCCGGCAACATCTGTATAAAAAGCTGGAACATTATATTAAACTTACTACCCATGTATTTCTTTTTTTTTTTTTTTAAGATAATTAATTAAAATTAAAAATATAAGTGATAAGTGAAAAAAAGAAGTAGCACCTACTTATTTAATGGAAAGCACTGTAGCACCTACTTATATATTTAATGGCAAGCAGCTGCAAGATGTTATCGCGTCATCCATTACAAACCTGTTGTGGTTTATTTCATAGTCACATAATTCGTGAAAACACTAAAGAACCGCGAATTGGTTCGTAAGTACCAATTCGCAGTACGGTTCGTTCAAATTCGTCAATGAAATCGTGAAAGAGAAGAACCCGCAGGGAAGATTGCAGGCAGGAAAGCCATTTGCAGGAGAAGCACTCACCTTTTCCCATATCAGTTGAGAGTAGTGCAGCAGCAGCTTCTCCTCCGAGAACTTGATGAATGAACGATATGAGAAGAAGGATGCCAAACGAAAACGACGATTCACGACTGAAAGAAGATGAAAGGGTTTTGTTTTTGATGGTTTCAATAAATAAAAGTATTAATAAAATATTATTTATTTGTATAAATTAAAGTGCTGGTCATTTCTACTGCCAACAGCACTCCTCTCGATAATAATAGGATACATAGGTAATTGAGATGAAATTAAACATTTTTAATTCTCCAACACTTTTGTTTAGTAGTGAAATATCAAAGGAATCAGAAGATGGAAATATAGTAATATACCCAATTTTATATTTTAAAATATAGCCTTATTTTATCTTATTTAATTAATATTTGAAGTTTTTATTTATTTATGATAGTTTAAATTTTACTTAGAGAAATTTATAATTTTTAGATAGATAAAAGCTTTTTTAGAAAAAAAGGTAGATAAAAAAATATCAGTAATATGCTAATTTATCTATTAAAATATATTATAAATTTAAACAGCGTACCGAAACGTACCAACTATGTATACCCCTCACGTACCAATTCTTTATAAGGTCACGTACCGCGTACCGCGTACCCGTACCACGTACCGAGAGTATTACGAATTATGTGACTATGGTTTATTTGGATAAGCAGGAAACATGCTAGATTTCAACGTGGAGCTTTCACTAAAGAGTTCATTAAACGAAGTGTTCTGACAGCAACGTCATTGGCTGGTAATCTATCTCGTAATACCATGTATAATTCAATAGATGAGTTCTCTATCTTTCAATCTTTTCATGTCATTGGTCATCCATCTCGTGCCCCTCGGATTAGGGAGGTTTGTTGGCATCCGCCTCTCTATGGATGGATGAAATGTAACACTGATGGAGCTGCACGTGGTGCTCTTGGCTTGGCTGCCTGTGGTGGTATTTTTAGAGACTATACTAGACAGTTACTTGGCTGTTTTGCGCTTAATATTGGTGTATCATATTCGTTGCATGCTGAATTATTGGCGGTAGTGAAAACAGTGGAGATAGCTTTACAAAAAGGCTGGTCTAGACTTTGGTTGGAGTGTGATGGTCCAGGCTTTTCAGTCTAGTAATCGTGTTCCTTGGATGTTACGCAATAAATGGTCTAATTGTGTTGCAGCCACACGTTCTATGGAGTTTGTGGTTTCTCATATTTTTCCTGAAGGAAATAGGTGTGCAGATTGTTTAGCTAATGTGGGTCTTAGTTCTACTGGCTTCTCTTGGTGGGATGAAACTCCACTTTTTCTTAAAGTCTATGGAAGGGATAGGATTGGCTTACCTAACAATGTAATCATGAGTCCATTGTGTAGTTTGAAAAACTTCACCAAACTATACAACGGAATCACAATTCCATTGTGTAGTTTTTATTTATTTTTTAATTTGTTAAAAGAAAAATATTTAAGTTTACATTATACATTATATGAAAATTAAATATTTACTATTTCATTATATGTTATATGAAAATTAAATATTTTTAAATGTTTGTTGTTAATGTATATTTTTTTTTTGTTATTTTGAAAATGCATATAAATAATTATTTATTTGTGAATTTATTATTGTATTTAATGTTTGTTTTCTATATTTCTATTTTCTGTTAATGTTTATTGTTAATGTATATTTTTTTTGTTTATGTTTATTCTGTTTTAATTATTATTTTTTTTTTTTGCAGATTACTTATGACTCACACGAAGTACGTTTCCTGTAAATATTTTCTTTTGAGAATCCAACAAAAAAAAAATACCCCTATTTTGGGCCAGAAATTATTTCTTTTTTGAGACTCCAACACTATTATTTTTATATATATAAAAATTATTTTATGTTGTACTTGATTGTATATAGAATTTCATAACTAATATTAAAATTAATACATTAACACTAGAAAAAGGTAATATTCATTTACTAATAATTTTGATTCAAATAATTTTAATCATAGAATTAAAAACACTGATAATTAAAGTTCAGTACCAAAATTAGCTTTTAATCTTATTTAGAAAACCACAAAATCAATTATGAATCATTTAATCATTTATTATCAACAAATTTATTTTATATTATAACCATTATATAATATCGTACTTGATTGGATATAGAATCTCCTAAATAATATTAAAATTAATATATTAACACTAAAAAAGGTAATTTCATTCATTAATTATTTTGATTAAAATGATTTGAATTAAGAACACTAAGATAAAAAAAAATTATACCAAAATTAGCATAATTAAATATAATAAAATTTATTATAATTACAATTCATATTAAATGATGATTGAAATTAAGCTCCATGTTGATGCATGTTATGATTAAAATGTTGCCAAAATTAATTATGATTAAATTTTTGAAATAAATAATATTTATATAAAGATTTGTATTTATATTAATTGATTTATTAAAATGTATAATGTAATTACCTATTTATTCTTAAAAAAAGCGGAAAACATAAAATTACTATGTTACCCATGCCAGCTACTTTTATAATAATAAAGATAAAGATTACTGTATAACGAAACAGATTTTCTAGTTCCTATTCACATTAAGAATTACCCCTAAATCAAACAGCTTTTGACAAATATGAATAAGTACAATAAACTTACAAAAAATTAACAATCACCCCACTAATAGAGAGCACCATATTGTTAGTTTAAAGTAACCAGCTGGATAGTGTGACTAGTATCATATGAAAGCTATTTTTGTTAAATTTATATTTCTGCGTGTTATTTTTTCTAATATTAATAGTGACTGATGTACAATTTGCGTTTGTTTTCTTTTTGTCCTCACTTATATTTGGATGTCAGTTAGTGTCGATACATATATAACATCTAAATTTTGGCATTTGCCTCCATGCATTTTCCCATTTATCTCAATTTTTTTATTAAGAAATTGTGCCGCATACCCTTTGGATATCATTTATCTCTACATTTTTTAATTAAGATTTTTCCTTCCGTTTTTACTAGGCTTGTGAAATGTATGAATTGGATAATTTTTTATTTCGATTATAAAGGATGGATTAACAACAATTCATTAATCCATTTACGATCTACTAAAGATTTATTTAAAAAATTCAATCCATTCATATTGCTTTTAATAAAATTGATTCATTAAATATTCTTATGGATGGATATTCAATCCATCCATATAATTATTTTTAAAAATGAAATATTTTTAATGTTATTTAAAAATACTCATTCTTTCACAAAAATATTTCTAAAATTTAAATCATGTCTATAACTTTTTTGTTTAATTCACTTTAGAGAAATGGATATTTGTTTTATTGTTTTTTTGATAATATTTAAAAATAAACCATTATTTTATAAAATTTAAACAATTCTGAATAAAGCATAGAATCCTCTTTTATATATATATATATATAACGTCTAAATTTATCTATGTTGTTATTGCTCAATCTCCTTACTCTCTCTCACATCCATTTTTATTTAAATACTCTATTTTGATTCATCCAAGCAACATATTATTTCTGTTCTACTTTTTTATTTCTGTCATTTTTTATTATCTTTAGTTATTTGCTTCACTATTTTATTTTTAATTCCAACTTAAATGGCAAGTCAACTCAGGTAATGGTTACCCGTCCTACTTCACCCATTCATGTGTCTGATTGTTTCAGAGGGAACCAGGTGAGAATTTCTTTTGGAAGTTTAAATTAAAAAATGGAAAAATTTATTCTTGTAAAAAAGTTTTTTTTTTCATTTTTTCAACTAAATAAAAAAATACATCTTTATTTATATTTTTTTTCTTTTCTTTTTCTCACATTATATTGAGCAAGAAAAGTGAACAGATTGATTAATTTATACACAAAAATTTTAACTAAACGTTATACTTTTTAATTGTTTTTATTATAATATTTTTAGAATAGAAAATTAAAATAAAATATTTAGTTTATTAAATAATTTTTTAGTTATGTACGTTTGATTTAAACAATCTATGTAATACCAGGATAGCATGACTGGTATCACATGAAAGCTAATTTTACTAAAATTATATTGCTACATACACCCAAAAAAAAAAAAAGAATTATATTGCTACATGTTATTTTTTTTTTTTATCAATTTTTCATTTTTTAATTCTTAACAGAGATGGACGTTTTGCATTTGTCTTGTTTTTGTTCACACTTATATTTGTCATTATATATTTGGATGTGAGTTAATGTCGATACAAAACACCTACAATTTTTGCATTTGTCTCTATGCATTTTTCCATCTTTCTGAAATTTTTTATCAAGAAATGGTCCATGCTCTTTGGGTCTACATACAAGAATTTTGTATAAAAACAAAATATATACTTTAACATCATGTATAGAATATGTCAAAAAAAAAAGAATTCATTTATAGAATTTGCTATACTTTTTTATTATTCATTAAGAATAATTATTATCTTATTCAGACTGTAGAACCAACTGACAGCAACTACTATTTTATTTTTCATTTCTCTTGCTTAGTTGATATATTTCAAGGGAGTTATAAGGTGGTCTATTGGTTGAGGGAGGGGCATAAGGGTTGGAGTGATAAGTGTTGGGAAACAATTCAAATTTGTAATTTCAAATCTCTAGGATATTGTTAGATTTTAAAAGATATTATCTATAAATTAGATATTGCTTCATCTTTTAGGATTAGGATGCTTAAGATGAGAAGAATCACCCAGCTTGAAGAGGGGGTCACCACCCTAAATGAAGTATGATCATTTGATACAAATAGTGCGGATTGCTAATCATCTCCAAAACCTATTTCATACATGCCAATATCGTTACTTGGAAGTTATATTTGGTAGATCAACTAAAAGATAATATAATATGCATCTTAGAAGGGGGGACATATTATATAACAAGCTCAAGATGATGTTTACAGTGGAACTGGCAAAAGCGACTTCAACAGAGAACAGAAGAAAGCTTGGACTAAAAATACCACAAAACCAAGCTTTGTTCAACTGAACCTCTCTATATCTGGATATCAGACTCCAAGGTCATTTTGTGGAATCAACATAGAAGTTCCTATTTTCATGACTATTAATTGTTCAGTATATGACTTCATATTTAATCAAATACCAGGACAACATATAGTTACATTATTCCAGTAACATTATCGTCAGTACAGCAGATATGCTTAAAAGCTGAAATGAGACGATTCCAGTTCCCGGCCATGGCATAGACAAATTCCGGTAAAACACCATCATAGGGCTATGGCATTGCAAGTTGCTCAAGGTGGAGCAGCATTTACACCTTATAAAAAAGTAAGGAGTCTCTCACTATTCAGAGGCCATTCAATGTGCATCTAACAGGTTTTTAACATGGGAAATCCAATCATGCTCTGTTCATGTCTTCTATTATGTAAAAACAAAGCCAACACTGGACCATCCATGTGCCTTTAAATAAATCAAACTTATAATTCTCCTCATTACTGAACACTACTTGATATAAATCATCTTATACCAGAGCCATTTTCAATCACTCTCTCAAATGTTGACCTACTTTTAGGTCATTTTATTGTTACATACATTAGGTGATCATTTTATTGTTACATACCAGAGCCATTTTCAATCTTGACCTGTGGAGGCATTTCCATTTTTGATCATACATTAGGTGATGCCTGTTCCTTTGGTAAGTTTGTTGCTTCCTGGTGTGAAATGCCAATGAACCATATCTCTCTGAAACACCTTTATCATATCAAAGTATCAAGTATTAACATGTCAAGACAACAAAGTTTGAGGTTGAAAAGGTAATGTCCTGTCTTTGACTTTTGGGGAGGCAAAGAATCAAGAAGTGAAGGAAACCTCTATATTTGACATTGCAAACACAGTGATGATGGTGAACTGAATCCTAAATATAAACCTTGGACAATTTAATTAAAATACACTGTCGTCACATTGCATAATAAGATGGTTTTGGACTACTTCTACTCACAATAGGTCCCAATCCATGGACAGGCATCACACTTAATATATATGCATACTAAAACTTTATAGCGTACTAAGAATTAGAAAACCAGCATACTGAAACTGATAAGAATTATATCAGCTCAGTAAGTTCAGGTGCAGTTTACATCTTCTATAGCATTGTCAATGTCAGTCTTTTTATTAGGAAGTATTCCAATAACAGATACATTTAAAAAGTGAGGAATGAGTAGTAAGTGGAATTTGATCTAGGCAGTGCAATGCTTCATATATTACATTTTCGACCACATTTGCTGACTTGCTGTGTCAAACTAGATTAAATTGTTTCATCTTTGTATGACTCATAGAAAAAGTTGTTACTGAATTCTTTTACTGCTTTTACAAATTACAAGTACTGCCTCTTCAATAAATTGAAAAGTATTTTTTCCTTTGTTATCTTTAATATTTAAACATTGAATCTACAACATGATTTTAGTTAAGATGTGGACTCAGAAACGTGAAAATCCTTAACTAGAGAGATTGATTGAAAGTCTTTGTGAAACACATGCAGTCACTGCGTCAACTTATATTGTTGCAGTCCACTTTTTATCATGGCCCATGTATTTTGTGTTTATACTCATTGATTTTTTTTTCATATGGAAGTTTTTATATTTTAAGCTTTATGAATTACAGGTCTAAAACCAAATTTAGAAAGAATTCTGTTATTTAGCCCCTGAATATTGAAGACAAGTTTATGAATCCCCAAAAATATAAAATAAAATAAAAATTCGATATGGCGAATATGGATCTAGATTGAAAGCATTTTCATGCTCAGCATTAAAATTTGGAAAAGGAAGTACATTCATAAAAAACAAAAGAAAATAAAAGAAGTACAAACAATAAGTTCACCACTTAGATGGAGTATTACATCCATTAAGTATATGATATATGTTACTTGAAGGTACATTTATAAAAAAAAAAAAAAAATAACAGTACAAACATCATGTCCACTGCTTGAATGATGCATTCAAATGAGTAATATAACTGGGGTAAAATAATTAAACAGTTCCACTCCCTGGTGATTAACTCTACTAGAGTTCAGCAAACAACATACAGCATAAATAGCTATGGCATTCGATCTCAGCTTTGATTCTTCAAGCGTCGACACCTGAAAATTGAGAAGAAGTCGGTTACCTTGGAGGTTTTGGAATTTTGAAATACATAGAAAAATGGCAGAAAATGAAATTGTAACTATATAAGCAATTTATCAGGTAAGAGCTGAAGCCAGCAGCATGTGCATTTAAGCATCTAGAAATCTCAATTTTATTATGTTGTTAAATTTGAAAAGCAAAATTAATATGTGTGAAATAATTCAAAAAAATGAAGTAAAAAACAGACAAAAAAGTATTATTATAAACAGAACTGCTACTAAATTTGGCAGAAGAAGCAGTGTGACATCTACATTTATTCTCTACTAAAAATATGCGGAGAATTAAGTCATTTTCCATTTATCTTACCAGAAAGAAAGGCTTTTCTTATTTTGCTTAGCTCTCTAGTGACATTCACCATATTCATTCTTTCTTTTGGTGATTCCACTGAACAAGCAAGTCCAATCTTAAAGAGTGAAACTAAGCACTTTTCAATAGTCGGAGTAAGATTCTGACTGTTTTCTTCCTCTATTGTTGCTTCTTCATGTTTTGGTACAAGTGATGGGTCCAAAATCTGTAAAAGATTACCAGCAAATGAATTTTCCACAAAGTTATGCAAATTTTGGCCCTCTTTAAAGATTTCATCTGTGGGTCTTCTTCCAGTGAGCATCTCCAACATAAGAATCCCGAAACTGTACATGTCGCCATCCATAGACACTTCAGAACCCATTCCATACTCTAACATAGATATCAAAAATAGTCAATACTTTGTAATTAGTAAATAAATATCAAGTTTTCATCGAAAGATAGGGAATTCAAAGAAACATTGATCCAAGAGTGTAGAAAATACCTGGAGGAGCATAGCCAAGAGTCCCCTTTATTCCAATTGTACTTGTTTGCTTAGATGTGGTACCATTGATGGTTGAGAGAAGTCTTGCTATGCCAAAATCACTCACACGAGCAATCATGTCATCATCAAGAAGGACATTGCTTGGCTTTAAATCACAATGAATGATCGATTGCTCGCATTCATGATGAAGATAATTCAATGCAGAAGAAACATCAATCATGATATTTAATCTTTGATCGAGGCTTATTGTTCTCTGATGCTCTGTACTAGGTGTGAGAGGATGCAACCATTGCTCTAAGCTTCCATTTCTCATGTACTCAAAAATTAGAGCTTTGAATTCTTGACCTTTGTAATCAGTGCTGGAACAACATGTTAAAATCTGAACCAGATTTCGATGTTTAATACTTTTAAGTGCATTGCATTCAGCAATGAAACTCTTGTGAGCTCCTTTTTGTTGAAGGTTTAGAACCTTTATGGCAACAACTTTGTGTTCAAACTCAAGAGATCCTTTGTAGATAGAACTAAAATTTCCAGACCCTATCAAGTTTGTAGCTGAGAACCCATCAGTTCCGTTGTGTAGACTTTGGTATGAAACTTTAGCCAGCTGGTCAATTGTTGGTGAATCCAAAGATGGTTTCTTACTCCTTTTCCTCATCCAGTGGATAGTTAGAATAATTAACAATATGAGAAGAAAAGCAACCACACTAACTATCACTGCTATCAACCTGAACTTGTGGTGTTTTGCAAGTTTCTTACCTTTGACAGGGCATGGTGGCAGATGCAGTTCTGAAATACCTCCACAAAGCTTGTTGTTTCCAGTAACCACTAACCCACTTGCATTTTTAAAGACACCTTCAGTCGGTACCTCACCATTCAACATGTTAAAAGAAACATTGAAATATTGTAAGAAAGTAATGTTCTGCAGAGCATTTGGAATTGATCCAGACAAACGGTTTTGTGAGAGGTCTAAACGTTGAAGCCCTTTGAGTGATGCCAATGAGGGTGGTATGGTTCCGTGTAAGGAATTCCCTTGCAAATAGAGGTACTCCAACATTATGCATTCTCCGATTGTTCCAGGAATGCCACCAGACAAATGATTTTGAGACATATCTAGCCAATCAAGATGTTTCAGGTTGCCCACTTCTTTTGGTATGCTACCACTCAATGAGTTTTGTGACAAATTCAACAAGTTTGTCAGAGAGGAAAGGTTAAAAATTTCTACGGGTATGGTTCCTCTAAGGTTGTTTTGCGAAAGATCTAGATGTTGTAAGTTTTGGCAGTTTCCTAGGCTTGGAGGAATATTTCCTTCTAACATATTTTCTCCCAAACCCAAATGAAACAATTGACTAAGGTTTCCTATGAAGGAACCAATCTCTCCTGATAGTTTGTTTTTAGTTAAGCTTAACAATTGCATCTTCTGAAACTTCCCAAAAGTTGTTGGGATAATCCCACCAATGTGGTTATGTTCCATCCCCAAGAGAGTCAAGCCAATTAGATTTCCTATTGTGGCAGGGATTTCTCCTGATATCTGATTACCTCCAAGATATAGTTCACTGAGTTGGGTGGATAAATTACCCATGTAATTTGGCAAATGACCTCCAAAATTATTGTAGGCTATACATATCACTTTCAACTTACTACAGTTTGTCAATGATTTTAAAAACTCCAAATCATTAGTTGATTTGTCACCTAAATTATTTTTCCCCAAATTTAGGATAAAAAGATATTGTAGCTTCCCCAGACTTGGAACCTGTCCGATGAAATGGTTAAAACTGACATCAAATATTGAAAGGATAGATGCATTTGTGATGGAAGGTGGAATTGGACCTGAGATTCGATTGCCACCAATTTCAAATAATTGGAGATTAGGTAGGGTGTGGAACATGTTGGGTGGAAGAGAGCCATTAAATTGATTGTATGTAGCTGAGATTATAGAAAGAGATGACATATTATAAAGACAGGAAGGCAATGTTCCAGTCAGTTTGTTGATAGCAAAATCTATAAATGTCAAGCTTTTGAGACTGCATATTTCTTGAGGAATATCTCCCTCTAAGTTGTTCCTAGACAGCGAGAGAAGAGTTAGGGATGAAAGATTCCCTATGAATGGTGGGATCGCTCCAGTTAACTTGTTGTTAAAAATGCTTAAATGTCTAAGCCTCTGAAGTGAATCAATCTCAACTGGTATTTTGCCAATCAGATTGTTCCCATATAAGTATAAGTGTGTGAGATGAATGCAACCTGTCAAGTTTGTAGGGATTTTCCCTACCAATGAGTTGTTTGCAACAGAGAGGTTCTGCAACTGTGACAATCGTCCCAGTTCTTGTGGGATTTCCCCATAGAAGTTGTTGTCTGCGAGGCTCAACTTTGTCATATAAGAGAGATTGCCTGCATGAGGAGATATGGATCCCTTCAACTTGTATCCTTCCAACTTCAACACTGTAACTCTTTGAAGAATGGGATTGCATGTGATTCCATGCCAGTTGCAAAAGTGAGTAGAAGCATTCCAAGAGAGCAAGATTCCATATGGGTCAGTGGATATAGATTCCTTGAATTTGAGCAGTGCCAAATGATCAGTCTCATTTCCTGATGCAAAGGCAGTTATGTTTGGGGTAAAGCATATTGAGGAGAATGTATAGAGAGAAAACAGATGGGCATATAAAGACAAAAAGGTAATTAACATGAGAGAAAATTGCTTCATTTTGATGAGGAATTGAAGGCTTCTAGATGTGGTAGTGTTTCCATGGTTAGGTTGCTTTATATAGAATTTGGTAATTGGACTGGATTAGAGAAGAAGCACGCATGTTGATCCTTCTGCTACTTTGATTCTGATTGCTATCATTAAAGGTGAAGTCAATAACCAAAGCGTTTTCCTATTCTTTTTAGTAATAACCCTGAAATCAAACAGCTTTTGTCAACTATGAATACAATAAAATACAAAAGATAAGGCTATTTTTGGCCCAAGTTTTTTATAAACTACTACCGGGCCTAATTATAAGCAACATAGGACAAATCATCAATACCAAGGAAAGTAGTTAATACAACTTTTTTTAATTAATTCTATCACAAATTCAATTTTTATTCCAAAAACACCCTTTTCTTTAAGTGGTTGTCATAGGAATAAGTGAATGCATAGGAAATAGAGTTAACAATAAAGTAAGGGTATAAAAGAAATTTAACCTTGAGTAACTTTAAAAACTAATGATTGTTGCTTATAATTAGCACCAAAGAAGAAGTCAATTTGGTGCTTATAATTAGGACCAAAGGTAGTATTTTAAAATAAAATACAAACTACAGATCTTAAAAATAAAATAAAAGTTGTAGGTGATTATATTTGTTTGGAATTCTCAATCATGCTTGATAGTTTAAAAATGATCAATATGTTCCATTGTTCAAAATAAAGAAAGATAACGAGTTTTGTTGTTTACATGTATATTCACAATAATAATTATTAGAGTTATACTACTCCACTCATGTTTTCTAGGGTACCCTTATTTTTTCTATCTCTCTCTATCGCATTATTCACTTTATTTCGAGTTTCTCTCTCTCTCTCTCTCTCTCTCTCTCTCTTTTTTTATCTTTCTTCTAATTTAAAAAAAAAATAAAAAACGTGTAGAAGTAGAAGTAAATTTTCTCAAACTAATGTTTATGTTTTATAATAATTAACCTAATGTACTTTTTTTTGACATAATTAACCTAATGTACTTGAATATAATAACTTTATGCATAAAATAATTTCTCCATTATTGTAGGTAATGCACATGAAACCTTTGATTTTGAACTTTAATTTTGATTTTTTTATAATTATGTTTTGTCAAATCATTAAAAATGAGTTTAATTTCAGCAAACTGTCATAAATTTTTTTATGCAATTAATCAATTAGAAATCACTCTAGATATATGAGTGTTTGCAAAATTGATTTTGAATGAAATTAATTCTAAATTATTCAACGTGAATCCTAAAGTAATCTTTACAAAAGTTGACAATCCTACCAAAGATATCAATCCATGATTGAATGATAATGTAAAAAATATTTATACTGTTAATACATTCTAATTAAATTTTTAGAGAATTTAACATTTTAGAGCGTCTACAACGGGAATTGCTTAATGGGTTGCTTATAAAAAAAAATTATTTTGATCTGTCACATGTGATTTTGGGTTGCTTAAAATTGGAGAGAATTATTTATATAAGCAACTATGGCTCATGAGTTATATTTTTTTTTTTATTAAAACATTACTATTAGACAGTAGATATATAATATACAACTAGAAAAATTAAAATTAGTGAGGGAATTATCTAGTATGTATTTTTTTGAAAAAAAAAATCCAGTGCTAAAATATAGTGACCCAAAATTAACGAGGAATAACTATTTTTCGTCAGTAAATTTGGTCACCAATAGATTAATTTTGAGTATATAATAATAATAGTATGCCATTAGCTCATTTTCATATATTAGTATATAATAAGAGCAGATATGGTCCATGTCTCCATGATATTGATACTCCTGTTACACGTTGGTAGGTATAGATACTTGACCACAGACACTTTTTGTTTTTGACCATGTAAAGTTAATTCATGTGTTACAGGTTTATGCTTTTTCAAAACTTCAGACGGGTTCTCCTGATGTCTCTGAGCTGGGTTCTGTGCTGGCAGAGTGTAACACAATACTCTTCTTATTTCAAAACTTTTCTGTTAAGTTTGTTAGGATAAAATCTGAATATATTAATTGACAATTCATATAAATTTAATTTAAGGAAATAAATAATATATACATTATGGGGCCTTTTTATCTTTAATTGTCCATTATATTATATAATCTTGGATAAAAAGCTAACCTTTTACTTTAATGATCCTTTAGGAGTCTTACGATTATCCTTAAACTCAAATTATAATTATTTAATTAATAGATATAAATTTAGTAACTTTTATCTGTTGAATAAAATTAATATATTAATAGACAATTACTATAAATAAAATTTATGAAAATAATTATTTTAGATTAATTTAAATTATGATTTGTTGGATCAAATCTTAATATATTAATAGACAATTAATATAAATTTAATTTAAGGAAATAATTTTGCTGGTGGGATCTTGTTCCAACGTTTATTAGGGAAGAGTTCTTCAGGAACAGGAACCATTTGCCTAGTTATAGGTTTTGCTGACTCCCTATACAGGTTTCTTTGTATCTCTCATGGGTTTTGGCCTAGTCCCCCTATGCTTTGGTTTTTCTTCTTTTTAATGATATTTGGGGTGTTGTTTCTGTTGTTATGGCTGGGGTGCCAACTTAGTTGGGATGCCTTGCCTGACATCTTGACCCACCCTAATTTTATAAAAAAAAATTTAAGGAAATAATTAATATAAATTATGGGACCTTTTTTTTTTTTATCTTCTATTGTCCATATTTTATAATCTTGGATAAAAAGCTAACTTTTTACTTAAACGATTCCTTAGAAGTCTTTTGATTATCCTTAAAATCAAATTATAATTATTTGATTATTACTTGGTTTTATTGAATTGCAGAAATTTAAATAAATGTACATATTTTTAGTAAATTTTATCTGTTCAATAAAATTAATATCTTAATAGGCAATTATTTGGATTGTCATTTGTATTTAAAGACCTAGGATGATTGACTGAATTACCTGCATTTGGATAATTGATTTCCTCATCATCCATGTAAACTATCCTCATGTCAAAGTGGTTTTCCCCCACGTAGTGAAGCACAACAAAGTGATCAGACTTCATATCATAAAATTTTGCCATTTTCAATGCACTCCTTTTAAATATTGGATCATCCGGTCACTCCGAAGTCTCAAGTTCCATCACATAGTTACATGAGTTAATTGCATATGTCGTTCCCTTGATCCAATTTGTCCCTCCAGCGTCTCTTAAAGTTACTCCCATTCTTCAATTAATATATCCTAATTCATAACAACAACAACAAAAAAATCATTAAAATTACAAATTAGAAATAATAAATAAATTAAACAAATAATTACAATGAAAATAAAATATAATTAATAAAACAAAAGAAAGAGCTGAATGGGGGATAATTTGGAAGCAAATGTCCTAACCGTTATCTGTGATTTGAATTTTTTCACCTAAAGTCAATTGTACACTCACCACCAGCTACCCACGTACTTATTTAGTGCCAATTCAAAGACATAGACTAAAAAGCCATGGCTTGCTTCACGTTTCCTTCATTATCATTACTTGGCTAAATAATTCAAAAGCAAAATTTCTTCCTTATTCACGTGAAGCTCCAGCACTTGTTCCTCCTTCATTTTATTTAATTTATTTTTCCCTGTCTCTTAAATTACTCACGTACGTACAAGGAGCCAAAATTCAAAGACTCAATTCCTTTAATACAAGGACCCCATTCTCACGCGGTTTTTCCATTTTGTCAAATGACCAAAAATTTCCTTCAAATCATGTTGACCGTGTAGCACACATGTTATCCGAAATGAAACTCCAGCTTCTTTTCCAATTTCAAGTTGGCCAAAATTCGAACACAATCATCCTAATATTTTGCCAAAATTTGACTAATGACACATTTAATTTTATAAATATTAAAATCTATTGATTTAACTATTATATTAAAAGCTTTTTTATGAAACATATTAAGTTTATAAAATTGTACATAATTTAAAAATTAATTTATATTACACTACTTTAACATGTGTTATTTGAAATATAAATACTTTTCTACCATTAAATTACATATCTAAGAAAGTTTAGATTGTATACAATTAAATACACATCACAATTCAGTTAGTTAAATAAAATTTAACATTTATATAAAGTTAAATGTAGTATTGATTGATGAGAAATTATGTTATATACTAACCGTGTAAAATAGTTTTAACACTGTCATCCAAGTATAAAAAACCATGCATGATAAATTAGTTGACTTTTACAATAACTACATTAAAACTCATACTGACAATGATTTCTTATTAGTTGACGATGTAAAAGTTTTTATTAGAATTATTTTATTAAATATAATTTTATTTTATTATCTATTTTTATATTTTAAATTAAAATACAAAACTTAGAGAATGAGACCCACTTTCACATCTTTTTAATTAGACATTCTTCAATGTTCTCTCTTTTCTCTTTTAGAGTTGCATTTCACAGACTATCTCACAATCAACTAAAAATTTTCTTTCAAACATTTTAAACTATATATATATACTAGATTTTGACCCGTGCGTTAAATATTTTTATTATGTTAATTTGGTAGCATTTTAAGATTGCTGCAAAGCAAAATTATTATAATTTCAATTAAATTATGAGGGTAACAATTACTGCTAGAAGAAATCAATGTAAGATACATATTGAATAAAATGAATATGGCATTAAACTATAGCTGAAAGTTATATATTAATGAAAAACGTCTCTAATATCACAGATGGACATATAAACTTTTGCAGCAACATAATGTTGAGGATGATATACACTCCCTGTGTTATTAAAAATGACTCTACAATAAAGGGAAAATTTTGGTGTATTGAAAATAAGAATTAATGAAATTTTAAAATGAATGTGAAAAGTTTTATGTATAGACTACTTATTAAAATGAATGTAATTGAAAACCTGAAAGATTCATTGATGGACATATCGGGAGAAGAATTCATTTGAATCATGTAAGAAATTGAAGAGGTTGATTTTGACCTGCATATTGAAAGTAACTTCAATGATTTATATGTAACAGAATAATACTTGAAAAGATTTTAAATTTTGTATAATAGTACCTAGTTCAAATTTTGAAAAACTTCTGTGTAAACTACATTTGAAGTTTTTGTTGTAACATTGCCCTCATTATTGCCTATAATTTATCTTCAAACCTCTACGGGATGTAACTCTTGGTATTGCAACATACAATTGGCCGTGTGAAAAAACTAATCAGGGAAGATAAATTCCTGTGTTTGAGAGATTGTCCCTAACTTTTATTTATAGTAATTGCAAATGACACCATAACTGGAAATTGTTTGTGCTGGAATTTAAATGGAATTCTTGGATCTGATGGTATTGTCGCGTGAATGTTTCAGAAATAGCCAAATGGGATTCGGCTATTTAGGCTCCAATACGATTCCAAAATTTGAATTCTAAATCAAACGATCTAATCACCAAGAAGGGAAATTTTCCTCTTAATATGGTATGGATTCTCAAGTAACTACAGAAAGTCCTTGATTGATGGCGAGAGTGACAAGAATTCAAAATAAACTCGAAACTGAAATGGAATTTAACTTGAAAAGCAATACACTAAGCAAGAAATACAAACTGAAAAGATAAACGATGTTGATTAAGTTTTGGTTGAAAAGTCCCTACAAGCGTATCTAGAGCACGTATTTATACTCGAAAATCGTAACTAACTATCCTAGATCGTGTCTCTACCACGCTCGGCCATTATTGGCTTGACCATAACTAAATCGGTTACCCTAAACCTATTTCGACTAACTCTCGACACTACTACATATCCCAAGTCCCATTTTCTGCTCCTATTTTCCAGGAACCGCTCCTAGATCATGGGATCTTAACAAAATCGAGCCTTTAATGGCTTTTCTCCATGCTCCCTTGTTTTTCGGTTCCATCTTCAGTTAGCCCGTATCTTAATTATCCTATTACTGCTTCGAGATTTTTGCTGAATTTGAATTTCAATTCATTAGCCGAAAGGGTCATTTTCACTTATCATTTACCACCAACATCAGCCAACAATATCGAATACCAGCTTACCTTCTTAGCCTTATCCTTTCAGCTGACTGACTTTTTGGTTAACAGATTTTGAGTGGCAACAAATGCCCCCTATATCTTGACGTTGATTGGCTAAATGAAGAGTCTAAGATATAACCGTTTCTATCTTTCCCCCTTCTTCTGAACCTTGCAACTTACTTGCATTTAAAACTTTAGTCATTACACACCATTCTGTTTGTCAATCTTGTCACTTTAAATATCTTACTTTCTACTATTTACTTGACTATCTGAAATACCCCTTGCTTTCATGCTCTTTTCTCCCTGGAATAATCCCAAACACTTTTACCTCAATTTTGACCACTAATAGCTCTCAATCAAGGCCCCATGAGTATGGGAATGGGTCCGATGATGAAGCTTCATCTCACAAATCGGCGTCCAGCTTCTCCAGCACTTATGATGACCCTAACGCACCTGTGGATTTCAAAAATCCCTTACGCACTTACGAAGGGCACTACTATCTCTGCCCCTTGTGCTGTTGATGTGATGGATGTCGTTACCTTCCTCAATTATTATCTCCATCACACTGATTATCCAATTCCCATCACCTCTTGGTTTCGGCTAAATGCAATCCCTCAAACCCTAGGTACCTGGCCTAGAGGTTCCGATCCTTACTACTGGCAGTTCAATCAGATGACCAAAGCAAAGGGAGCTGAATGGAAGAGATGAGGCATTTATGACGCCATTAATATGACCATGCATGATATCGAATCGAACTACTCGTTGATCTTCAGCTTCTTGAGCTTTTGGTCGACAGCTATCAATGCTTTCGTTTTCCCATTCGGCATTATGACTATCACTTTCCAGGATGCAGTGACCATTCTCGGGTTTCCCATTATTGGGAATAAACTCTCTTCCTTGTATGCCCAGGTCAGTGACAATTTGGGGCTTTCATTTGACAAATCTACCAACGGCTACCCTCATTTCATCAAGACCCATATGAAGTCCTTCGCTACCGTTTCGGCTGAAGAACACAATGGCTTTCTCTTATACTGATATTGTAAATATTTTATTTGTTCCTCTTCCAAGGCGGTAGTCTCTGAATATGCTCTCCATGTTTCTCTGCTCCAGTCGAATAAGCCTATGGCCATTGGCGTACTATTTTTATCTTCTTTCTACAAGTATATCTTTATGCTTCTAGAGAAAATGAAGATTAGTCAGAACATCGGCAGTGCTTCTAGCCCCTTTTGGTTTATGCAACTTTGGATCACCAGGTACTTTTCTATGTTTGCCGCCAACGTCCCGAAATCGGTTATGACGGCCGAGCGCCATGCTAAAGATGCTACTTTGGGTGAAGCTCTTTGAATCAAGTCCACCACCACTAGTTCGGCTCACTTCTTTGTGGAGTCTATATTCGGCATCCTAGATGATGTCGGTGCTTTCTGGAATCCCCCAACGGTTGACCATGACATCCCAAGTTGGCTAAAACTGGACCCTCAGGCAAATCCAGAGTCCCAAGCCTGTTAATCGGCTAACTCGGGCAGCATTCTGATGGCTAGGGATCTGCTATATGGGATCAAACCCAGCTCCAGATACAACAAGATTTCCAAGGAACCTTACAACCCTCAATTTGTTGCTCGCCAATTTGGCCTTACGCAGCATCTACCAATGGCTTTTCTGACTCAAACATCTCCCAATTCTCGACCTTCCCTGTTTGTCGAAGAAGTAAGGAAGGTCACTCGCCAAACAAAATGGCTACTTGACTTGTTTGAATTCAGCCTGTTTCTGCCTGATCCAAAGAAGACCCTCAGCTTCCTCAATTGGTGGCCAGCTGTGAAGGATGCCTTGTTCCCTAATAGTGTTGCATTCTACCTCCTGCAGGCAGATGGACAACTTACTATGGAACCTGTTGTTTCGAAGTCCTCAAGCAAACAACAACAATCTCCCCAGTCTGCTTCGGTCGTGGCCAAGAAGAAAAGCAAATCGACTGGCATTGCTATTAATCCACCAACAGCTCCTACACCAGGTAACTTTAGCCTTTCGTGATGTCCTTTTCCTCCTCCTAAACTCGGCTAATATTTCTCCATTTCAGCAAAACATCATATCGAAACCATAGACCTAGACGACGTAGATGAAGGTGACTCCCCAGATTCAGCCCCCTTGATTTTTAAAAGAACTACTAGAGCTGTAGCTGCTGCAAGAAATATTACAATACCCGAGCCCACTCCTGCTAAGGTATTTATCACCTTCTCAAACGGGTATCTCTTTTTCCCTTGCTAAGAGCTAAACAGTCCTATTCTTCTTGTAGGAATTAGCTTCTGCTCCTAGCTGAAGTGTCAAATGATTGAAGCTGGGTATTGCTACCAAAATTCTACCTGTAAGTATCATTCTTTTGGTGATGCTTTCTGCTATTATCTCATATCCTCCAATTAATTCATATGCTACTTTTTCAGGAATCATTTCCTGCCATTGAGACTGTCAACACGCACTTGAATCTTTTACCATGCCTGATGTACCAGTGACCACTCCTAGTCCATCTTCAGCTTTTACTCATCCAATCTTACCGAACGTGACAGACGAGAGGCTTTGGCCTAATATTTTCAATCCCCCACCTCATCTGCTGAAGTGGTCCCGGACGGGTCACCAATTGATGATCAATTTCAGCACGTTGAGCAGTTTATGTCCAATGACGTTCCTGCTGATCCTGCTGTACTCAAATAAGTTTGGCTATCTTTTGCGAAATTGGCCAAAGCCCTAACCATTTTAGAATCCAGCTGTCAGATTCTAAACAATATCAGCATGATTGTGGGTGATGTTATCTTTAACCATAACATGCATCAACGTAGATATAATTTTGTAGCTGCTAACTTGAAGCAACTATAAGACTTGCAGGCTCAGAAATCTACCTACACCTCAAGCTTTCAAAATGTCGAACCTGAGAGGCAAGCCGATTTAGCTGAACAAGAACGACTCAACAAAAGGGTTGAAGATCTAACGGCAGAACTAGGTTGGATTAAGAAGGAACTAGCTAAATTAATCCTGAAGATAGCCATGTTGAACACAAAGCTTAATAGCAGCTCAGACCGACGCATTCAGCTTTATACCTTGGCCACTTCTCTAGATCCAAACATTAATCACCTGCTTCATCAGAAGGATGGAGTAGAGAAAGACTTGAGTGCAGGCGAGGCGGGTATTGCTGAGGATAGGAAAACATGGGACAATTTGAGGCATTTATTTGATCAAGCTAAACAAGCATCGTTCGCTCCCCCTTCTGCCCCTATCGCTTCAACGGCTCCCACTACTTCGGCCGCTCCATCTTCCTCTATCCCCAAAATAGGTCTCATTGATCATATCATGGAGATTGCTGCCGAAGTCACTAGTGCCACGGTTGCTGCCACTAAAGCCCTCGTGACCGCCAAAGGCGTAGATATCGGCATTAGCGAACCACAAGCAAAAGAAGAGGTAGGTTATACTGGTACCTCTTCAGTCGAACCAACTGACATAGCTGTCGACTCGGCTGTCAACCCTTGAAAACTTCTCTATTGAACTTGCTTTTCAATTCTGAATAAGCTCAATTTTTTGAGTATTTTTCTTAGGTTAGCTATGTGACCGACTTGTGGTCACTTTTTGAACAATTTGATCCTTACTTCTGCCCTTCTTCCCACATGGAAGGATGGAAGAGTTTTAAATATTTTGCATTTATTCTCCTATCCATTTCATTTCCGTCTTGATTGATTAGTTGATACGCTCCATTAGGTAATACTTAACAAACTACGAATGGTCCTTCCCAATTTGGAGACCACTTGCCAAACTCCAAGTCCTTAGATCCTAAAGGCAAAATCAATTTCCAAACTATATCACCTTGACAAAAACGTTTCAACTTAACATGTTTATTATATGCTCTTTCCACTTTTTGCTTATTGAGTTGAACATTGTCAAGTGGCCTGAACCGAACCTCATTTAACTTATCTAATTCATCTAGCGTAGCCTACTGATACTCTTCAAAAACCAACATGTTTTGTTTAGCCACTTGTAACGATTTCACATTAATCTCTAATGGCAAAACTGCTTCATGCCTATAGGTTAGCTGAAATGGAGTACAACTTATCGCTTTAAATGGCGTATTTCGGCAAGCCCGGAGTGCCTCTTGTAAGGTCTCATGCCACTTTTTCAGATGATCTTCCAAATTCTTCTTAATTATTTTGATGAAGATCTTGTTGGTTGCATCAACTTTCCCATTGGCTTATGCATAATACGGTGTTGAATGAACCAACTTGATACCAAATTGCTATACAAATGAGGCTACCTTATCCCCAGTAAACACAGTCCCTTGATCAATGGTAATTGACTCAGGTATGCTGAAACGATATTGTGCTTGATGAATTGGATCACTGCTTCCTGAGTTACATTGATCAAAGGTTTAGCTTCCACCCACTTTTGTAAAGTAATCCGTGGCTACTAAGATAAAACTATGTCTTTTGGATGATGGCAGATGAATTTTGTCGATAATGTCCATGGCCCATCCTCGGAATGGCTCGGGTTTAATTATTACGTGTATTTCCTCTGTTGGGATCTTTTGTAATGGCCCAAATCTTTGACACTCTCCACACCCTTTGGCATATCGATAGCAGTCAGCTGTGATTATTGGCCAATAATACCCATGCCGAATCAGCAACCACTTCATCATAGGTCTGGATCGATGGGCTCCGCATAGTCCTTCATGTACGTCTCCCATGAGCGCATTGATTCAGCTTAGTTCACACACTTTAAGAGTACTCCGTTGAAACTCCTTCTGTACAATTCGTCACCTACCATTTTATATTTCAAAGCTTTTTGCTTTAGTTTGAATCCAGCCTTGTTGAGATGATTTTGCAAATAGTTGGACAACTTTTGCTGCCAAGAGTCCATCGATTTGACACTCATCACACAAAATTCCTCTATAGGTGAGTCCAAAGTTTCTCCTTTCAACTTTTTATACCTAGATGCATATTGAGCTAACTCGTTGGCTTTGTCATTGTCATCCCTACAAATATGTTCTATAGTGATGTTGGCAAAACATTTAAACCAATATTTAGCTGAATCATAGAATTCTACCAACGTGATGGTGTTACATTTATATTCACTGTTCAAATGCTGAACTACCAATTGTGAGTCCCCATAGACTTGTGCACACTTCACTCCTCTTTTTAATAGTATTTGCAAACCCCATATTAATGCTTCATATTCGACTTGATTATTAGAATAGTTGGATTAATTTATCGAAAATATTTCCACATTACCCCATCAGACTGATGACTACTACACCAATTCCACACCATCTCGAGTGTGTGATCCGTCAAAACTTAAAACCCAAGGTTGTAGGCCAACATAATTGCTAGCCGATTCGGGTATATTATCTACATCAATACATGGATGTTGAGTCATGAAATTAGCCAACACCTAGCCTTTCATAGCCTATAATAGCACATACGTCAAAGCATAAGCATTTAACTTTATTGCCCATTTCATTAAACGTCCTTGCAAAATAGGTCGATTTAGCAAATATTTAACAATATCAAATTTGCACAAAACCAAAACCACACTGGGTAACAGATAATATTCCAGTTTTGTACAAGCATGAAATAATGACAAACATAATTTCTCAACAGGGGTGTATCTACATTCAGCATCATATAACAATCGATTAAGATAATAAATTGCTCTCTCGGTCCCCTCTTCAGCAACTTATGCTAAAAGGCATCCTATGGATTCTTCAGCAACCGATATGTATAACTTAAATGGTTTTCCTGATATTGGAGGTACCAACACCAGAGGTTCGGCTAACACTTGCTTGATTTGTTCAAATGCTTGCTGCTGATCCTCTCCCCAAGTAAACTCTTCATTATCTTCACTTTTAGCAATGGTGAAAAGGCCTTCATTTTCCTAGCCAAATTAGCTATAAACCTTCGTAGAAAGTTGATCTTGCCAATAAGGCTCTGTAATTCCTTCTTATCTTGGGGAGGTCTGGCTTCTAACATAGCCTTTGCTTTATTCCTGTCAACTTCTATCCCCTGTTGATGAACCAAAAATCCCAAAAAATTCCCGGCTGATACTCTAAATGCACATTTACTCGGATTCATTTTTAGCCCATGGAACTTCATCTTTTGCAAAGCTTGCTCCAGATCGACTAAATGCTGATTTATGTCAACTGACTTAACCACCACGTCATCTATGTAAACTTCCATACTCTTTCCAATAGCATCATGTAAGATTCATGGCTCTCTGGTAAGTAGCACTAGTGTTTTTCAATCCGAACGACATCACTAACCATTCATATATCCCCAATGCACCGGGACAATGGAACGCCATTTTGTGTACGTCTTCAATAGCCATGAAGATCTGATTATAACTAGAATGCCCATCCATGAATGTGAGTATGCCATGTTTAGCTGCTACGTCCACTAACATATCAGTGATGGGCATAACATATTCGTCCTTGGGGGTTGTTAGATTCAAATCTCTGAAATCAATGCACATTCTTACTTTCCCATTCTTCTTTATAACCGGCATGTCCTTGGAATGTAGCTGCCCATTTCCACAACGTCCCACATATCAATATGATAGGACTCAGAATGCTATCATTCTTTGTTTCCAATAATCATATTTGACACCTTTGAAGAGTGGTGGTCTGTTCACAGCTTGTCCCTCATTTTCCATCTTTATTAGGATCTGGTTTCCTCTGTACTGCTAAGTACTCAACTCGAGAGGCCGAGCTCTGATGCCAACTAAAATGTAGAGATTCACACTAGAAGGGGGGTTGAATAGTGTGTTAGTTATAAGCTTTAAAAACTTTTCGCAGAGATGGAGATAAACTAATTAGGTTTCACAAGGGACCTGTAAAACAAAAGATCACAGGTATCATCCAATCATTAAAATGACAGTTTTGTGAAACTGCATTTTCTTGTTAACGTCCAGGAACAAATAAAGGTTTTCGTAAATAAGATATAAAGAAACTTGTGTGCAATATGTGGAGAAATAACTTAAGAGAATAGCAAGTAAGCTTGAAAGTGATAGAGTAAAAACACTTAGTTTATACTGGTTCACTTAATCTGAGCTACGTCCAGTTCTCCTTCAAAAACCTTTGAAGGGTTCCACTAATCAAATTATGATTACAAACAAGTATTATATACCCTGCCACTCCTAGCTACAAGTATTCTCTAGGCCACTTCTGGCACACCTTGAATCGCCCCCTGAGATTAAAGAACACCTAAGTATTCTTTGTCACTAAGCCACTCCTGGCTTTCCAAACAGAAACTGTTTGAATACAAGTTAAAGAGATAACTCTCACAGAGAGGATATTACAATATAACTTGAATACACAGAATAGCTTAGCAAGGCTAAGTAGATTGCTCTTTTGCACAAGTGTAGGTTGTCCAATTGATTTGGCAGAGTTACAGCTCTTAGAAAAATTTGAATGCTTCATTTTTTATTTCATGAGCTTGTTCCTCTATTTATAGGCAGCTTGTGAAAATATCCGTTGTGGGATCTGTGCCTTTGCCGATAGCCATTCTCTCACGATCATATGACCATTGCTACGTGTCAGCTTGGGGTAGAGAGATGAAGGAGACAACAGTACATGCAGCGCCTCCACTACTTGTACGGTTTTTGCATAGAGAAGCTTTTCTGTCCCTGTGGTACACTTTTCGAATATTCAAATGAAATGTCACATTAGAAAAGAGAGGGAATAATAGAACATTTCAGAGAATCATCATCGAAAAGCATAAGTGTACTTCTACTTGATCAAGGACGCATTATATATACTTTTTGATAGAAAAGGTGATGTAAGTTATATAGGCACTGGACGCTTCCACGAATGGACATAGTGTTTACACACTGGTTTTAACAAAGCATTGGACGCTTGTTTTATATCAGTGTATTGGATGCTGAGTTTTATACTTAGAAAAAATAAGTGTCCAGTTGCTCATTAGACGCACTGTTCACATAGAACTATCTTGTTTGAGATTAAGAAATACAATACCTTTGAAGCATTGGACGGTGTAGTACCTATAATACTCAAACATAGATCATTAGATAATTCAAAATTTAACCTCATTTGTTATCATCAAAACCGAAGTTTGAGGGGTTGGACATCGTCCAAAGTCTTAGATTCTAACAACAAACATCTCAGTTTTTTTTTTTATACATGCAAGCCACATATAATAAACACATTAATATCTTATTGTCCAAAACTATTTGATAAAACATGTGATGAATCAACATATAAATATCCGAAAACTATAAATTTTCCTACTAAAATTAATTTATTTTCAACAATTTGACATTAGATAAGATCAACACATAAATATATGAAAACAAGAAGTTGTCCTATTAAAAACAACTCATGCAAAATATAATAGCAAAAAAATCTAGCAAATTAAATCCTATGGTTTAAAATCTTCTATATTAATTTTTAATTAAGTTTATTAATTTTAAATTAAATGTATACATTATATTTAAGGCTTAAATATTTGTTATGTATACAAATATGTTACTTTTTTTATCTTTTAGTCCATGTATTTTTTTTTTCATTTTTTATCCTTGCAAGTTATTTTTCTTCATTTTTTGTTCCTATAATTTTTTTCTTTTTTAGTCCCTTTGATGCCATGATGACGTGGTATTGCTTACATAACACTAATAACGTTGCATGTGATGATGACATCTTTTGCTAACGTGGTGCATGATGACATCATCGTTAATGTTTTTTGTAATAGTGCTTGATAGCAGGGACCAAAAATGAAAAGGCACTAAATTACAAGGACAAAAACTGAAAAAAAAAGTACATGGACTAAAAATGAAAAAGCACTAAATTATAGGGACTAAAATCATATTTAAGACATTTTTAATTTATTTTTTTATCCCTATCTCTAAATTAAAATTTAAATAATATTATAAATTTATCAATAATTAAAAATAATCTTATATCCCAATTTAAATTATTATCATTATAAATCTAAAATATAATTTACATATCCAAAAATATTTACTTATAAATTTTAATTCATTATGAATTTAAAAAATATAAAAATAAACATTTATCTTATATAATGCACATATTACAAGACTAGTTATGATTAAAATTAATTTCTCTTTACACTAATAGCTAGACTTTCTGAATCAATAAATCATTTCTTTACATATATGCAAAATTGCCACATTTTCAAATTAACTTAAATATGTTTTTGATCTCCAAAATATAGTTTGTATTTTGCTTTTGGTCCCTAAAAAATTTTCGTGACTTTTAGTCCCTGTAAAATTCCTTTTTTTTGAATAATCCTTCTTAATTTTTTTAGTCTTTCTAATATATCTATTTTTTTTTGTCCTACTCGTTATAACATGTAGATCATTTACTTTTAATCTCTATCAAATATTTTTGAAAGGGACTAATTCAAAATGAACAAAAAGTTATAAGAACTAAAACAAAAAAATAGATATATTAGAAGGACCAAAACAAAATAATAAGGACCAAAACCAAAAAAAGAAATTTTATAGGGACCAAAAGTCAAACCAAAAAATTTTAGGGGCCAAAAGCAAAATACAACTATATTTAAAGAACCAAAATCATATATAAGCCTTTCAAATTTTTTGATATTTAGTGTTAATCTGTGTTAAAAATATAGTTTGAAACAGGCCCAATGTTTGGTTGGAATTGAGTAAAAAAAAGTAAATGCATAAATGCAGGGTTAAGGTCCATAAGAAAGCTACTTTGGGTTGGAGAATAGGAGATAAAATAGTGTGTTACAAAGCATTTTCATTTGTTAAAGGTTTTAGAATACCCTACCCTAATGGGGTAAAGGACAATGATTCGTTACTGCTCTTTGCAAAAATAAATAATGAACCAATGTAAAATACATTTTTATACAAGCTAGGCTTTAATCCCACTTAACCTAGATTGAGACCTTAACATTTGAAAATCGCTTTTTTGGCAGTCATAGAGACAGGCAATTCACTGTCAATGAGGTCAAGAAACAAAAAGAACCTAGCAAGATACAATATCAACATAATTATTCATGGGAATTGTGGAAACCAAGGTCATTTGTGGAAACCAAATAACATAGAAATTCCTATTTTCATGACTATTAATTGTTCAGTATATGACTTCATATTTAATCAAATACCAGGACGGCATATAATTACATTATTCCAGTACCATTATCAGTACAGATATGCTTAAAAGCTGAAATGAGACGATTCCAGTACCAGGCCATGGCATAGCCAAATTCTGGTAAAACACCATCATAGGACTATGGCATTGCAGGTTTCTCATGGTGGCCAATGGCAGACACTTTTGCCATAGCAGTTATGACAGAGACTGCAGGTTGGGTGGAGGTGGAGCACCATTTACACCTTATAAAAAAAGTAAAGAGTCACTTACTGTTCAGAGACCATTCAATGTGCATTGAACAGGTTTTTAACATGGGAAATCCAATCATGTGTTGTGTGTTGTTTTCTAATGGGAATTTTGGAAGTTAATTTGTAATAGAACATATAAACTTCCATTCCCACTCCCATTTTTTTCTCAAATCATTATTGTTTTGAAAAACATTACCAAAAAGATTAAATCATAACCAAACATGTTTTGAATTTACATAGAAATAACACTCCTGGTCATAGTATTCTTGTAAACATATACCTTGAACAAATGTCTCCTAAAGGGTGATCCTAGTTAACTAATGCACAGGTCAATAAACTCCATTGCATTTATTGATGGAAAATTGAGAAACGAATGATTCACAGTTATAGCATATTTATAATAACAAATAACAATAATAAGAAGGTTAGAGACGTGTACCTGAAGAGGAGATGAAATGCATCCCTATTTCCTCTCTTGAATCACAAACAACGGAATACCACTGAATGAGAGAGATACTACTCTCTGCCTAGTGGCTAGGGTTTCCCACACAATATTGTGTCACACTAAAATTGTCTAATGGGGCGATAGTTTTATAGCTAACCAGACGAGAGCAGAGACCCCTCATTTGGGCACCAAGTGAAGGCCCACCCATCATAGGCACACTCACATAACAAGCCCAAATAACTAATATCCATCAATTAATATACCATATGTTTTATTTACATAATTGATATTAATAATCCACTAATTTAATTCAATAATTAAACAATGTTAATCGACAAAATTCCAACAGTCTCCCACTTGGATAACATTAGTTTAATTATTAGAGGCAAAAGATTATTTAAACGAAATATCAATCATGTCCAAAGAAATAATGGGCTATTAACAATGCAGAAAATTATATCCGATAGGGACAAACATCATACATGTCAAATAACTCATATTTCATACACAAGATGAATAAAGGAAGCATAATTAAATAAGAAAAATATGCAATCCCAACAAAATGGTCTCAAGCATCTTAATGATGCCATAAAGCATAGATAAGGTTCATTCTAAAAGAGTATATACGGTTTTCATCTAAGCAGATTCACTCTTAAGGCTATAGGCTCACTAACATAGAGTGGGTTTTGGTAGGAATCTAATTCAGTTGCTAGGTGGGCAACATAGTCCTTCTTAATATTAAACTTAAGTCTACTCAACGTTGAGGGTTTAGGTTTGTTACACTCTATATGGGTTGTAGGTAAATCTTAGGTAATCCATCCACTCCCAGTTACATCTTAGTATCTTGACTCAAACTATCCCACCATTAAACTTATTTCTAAATTATTCTCAAACCACTTCAATCTACTACTACCAATCCAATCACTTCTAGCATCTAAGTCACACTCTCTCAATTGTTCCCATTACTTACTTTTCATCTTAAACTTTCTGCTACTATTTCTGGCATTTGTATTTTATTCCATCCATCAATCCATGTCCTAACCATTAAGGACCATCGCACTTTCACACTATGCTTCCGTTGCGAACTATGCTACAAGTCATTAAAGACTCACTTACTCCATGGAAACGAATCCAACTTGCCAAACTCACAGACCAATCTTCAGTGTTAGTAAGGTACACTATTTTTTTTCTATGACACGCTCCCAACACACAGTTCCAAATCTTAGTGGTTACGGTATCAACCCTACGATAACACCAAACCACAACACTTAACTCCACTCTTCTAACCATAGGGAAACAACCATCAGCACTATAAGGTAGAAACTACATCTCTAACCTCTTCTTACCTTCTCACTTATCAAGACATTCTCAGACTTCTCCTTACCCTCCTTTTTCCTTATTCCCTTCAATCTAACAACTTGAAAGCACTCATCTACACCATGTAATAACACTTTAGTTTTAACATTTCACTGTACCCACAATCATTAAGACACCATCAAACTCCTTTTCTTTTTCCTTTTCTTAAGATCAACTCCAATTCACCAACTCAAACCTTCAAACTCCTATTCTCAACCAACTTAAGGATATAGACTCACACTTCACTGAGTGGAGCACAAGGGCAGATAAATCAATGTGGACAAAATTTCTAGAAATTTGGTATTAGGAGAGAAAGTCATCTTGACTGAGTCCTGAGTGTGCATCCTCACAACTCTATCAAGATTGTCTTTCTTCCTTCAAAACATTCACCTTGCTCAAAAGCAAGAATGATAAAGATAACCATCCATATACTTGGATCAACAACTCACAAGATTGGAAATAACATATCCCTATGGAGTGAATGTGTCACATTGGGATGGAGGACAACTCAATTACCATTAAGACAATGTTCCAAAACACAATTAATCAGTTTTACTCCCACAAGAGATATAGACACAGGAAGAAGTCCATGTTACAACACGTTTTAAAAAGGAATATCTTGTACAAAGCCTCATTCATACGAAATTACTAACTCTAATAGGAACTGAGATACTTTATTTACAAGAATAGCAGGCTACTCAAAAGTAGGCTACTTGAGACATGTCCAATCGGCTCATTTTTGACAAGGAGAGTAGTGGTAGGGAGTATCCACTATCACTGCACGACTTGAAAGAGAGTAAAATGCACAAGGCAGTTACCTAGAGGAAATCAAAACAACTTCATAACAAAGAGAGACAGCTCATTCACGAGATATGAACTCCCTATCTTACTCAATCCATTATCCTACTATAGATGCCAAGGTCTTAAGGATTCCTTAAGGCAAGGCATAGTCTAGAGAAATAACTTTGTCTCTTAGCTTTGTGATGTCTAACTCTCACAATTCTATTGGCAATTCTAAGGGCAGCTACACATCCTCAAAATGTCGGCATTCCCTTCTAACGGCATCGCATCAACGATCTCACATGCCTATAGTCTAACTAATCCTACATTGCTTCCACAGTAGTCAATGCAAGATTACGCTGTTACAAACAACTTCATATCTTACACCACTACCCACACATAGTAGGTGTAAGATCACACAACATACAACGTTTTCTCCACCACTATTAAACAACAATCGATGCAAGAGCAAATAGTTCAATCCATTCATCCTACATTGCTGTTAAAGAATAGTAAATTTGAAATCACACAACATCAAATAATTCATCCATACTGTCTTCAAGTGACAGCCAAACCAATCACACACAGTACAACCAATGGTTAAGTCCACACCCCAGTCTTGGTAGGACGAACTGCTCTGATACCACTAATGTAACATCCTAAATCCAGGTTTACATATATCCTTATTTAAAACTTATTTTAATTCAATAGGCATGTTACTTTATTCAATTCTTGTAAAAGAAAGAAGAGATCCTTTATTTATTTATTTATTTTCTAAAACAAGATAGCTTGTTTAATTGTGCAAATCAAGTGTAATTATGAAACATAAGTTGGAATTTTACCAAATTGTTAAAATCTTTTTATTTCAATTTCTATTTCAAAAGTTGCGCTTTGCTTAATAACTAAACATAGGTTACTTAAGTTTGCAAGAAAACTATGTAGCATTGTTCAATTATAAATGGGCACTTAATTTCTAATTAAGTATAATGAATAAAACGAGATATTTTTCTGTTACAAGATATACACTTATACATAAAGTAGAGAATTTCATAACCCAATTATTTTCCAGAGAAATAGTAATATATACATTCCCAAAGTGTATACCAAATACATAGGGTAATAGAGTACGAAAGCTGAATGTACATTCCAAAAAACTGAAACCTAGGTCTACCCATACTCAAATACAGAAAAAGGGGAAAACCTAGTCTCAGAGTAGTAATCTCTAAACCCAACCCTGTATGTTAGACTAATCCCAAGAAATAGGATGGCGGAGGGTCTTAACAAGATCCCTGAGAAGAAATCTAGTGGTCATCGTCCACAGGATCCTTCACGAAATCTTCCTCAAAGTTCTCCAAATCCTTCTTAAAAAAACCCTTGACTCATTGTTCCCTAAGTTCACGACTAGCAGCGGATCCCCCTAACGGGAACTCACCCAATTACGCCTCCAATTCTTGACATCAAGGGGTTTGGCGAAAGGAGGGAAGCATTGGACCAAATGTGAACTCGTCTAATGGTGTGGCATCGAAAATAGTAACGGGTACTGATGACCCCTCGAAGACTCTCCGAAAGAGAGAGACGATGACGATAGCCTCTTTGCGATCTCCACAGGTGCTGCCACCGGTTCCTAAAAGAAAATAAACAGGGGGTTAACTCCCTGCTTCATCAAGCAGTACACACAGAACGACTTGACAGTGACAGTACAATCCTACTAACCAACATGATGGGGTATTCTAACGATCACACTCGGATCCTACTCATTCCCAGAATAATCTCTGTAAACTGAAAATCACTGGCCAGTTGCCACTGGAACTCCCAGAACTCAATGGTCTTACGTACTTTTGAGTGGAATGACTATTAGGAGTACACCCTCACCGTAGTACAAGCCGGGCTCTCACCAACCGAAGAATGTCTCGTGGTTATGTCATGGTTGCCAAGTCGGCTATGTGAACAAAATGTAACAACTCAGCGCCTACCCTCCAAGATCAACATGCATCACGACCATCTCCCAGGTACCAATTTGTGGTCATCCATTACTCTGAGGACTAACTCCTTAGCAACTCTCCCTATCGGGATTATTTTTTCTCGTCACTATGGGGTACTGTTGTACATGGTACTGGACAATCGAATTGACACTAAGCATGAGACCCCGTCTCTGCTCAATGCATATATATATATATATATATATATATATATATATATATATATATATATAATGAGGAAATCTTGCCTCCATCACCTCTCTATGGGTGACCGTCACATTTTGTGACGTGCCATTTGAATTCCACCCCTCTCCTTGGTATTCGCACAGTTGGGAAAAGCCCCATGTGACTCTCTTCATAATCTCATTGCTCCACCGTACACACGCGTCTCCGTTGCACAACTCTTGAAAAGTCAACTTTCGCAATGCGCATCAAAATTCTTATTAAGTTTTATTCTTGCTTTACTCTCTCAATTTCTAAAATTTTATTAATTAGTAACTTACCGATGATTCCTCAGTGCAAAGGTCCTAAAATTATTTCTATGTCCAACGCATAAAAATAAAGAGTTAATTAAATTAATTCCTATTAAATAAAATAAAATAATGAAATGAAATCTTGAAGCTAATTAATAATACTCTCCATTGAATTTTCACTTATCATTATCGTTCAATGGCGATCTTGCCATAATCACTAGAATCAAATTCTAGTATCACAAGTACTCGCACCCGAATCTTGCGAACACATCACAGAGACAACACATACACTCAAGGAATAATTCCACACAATCATTCAAAGTCACCATTGCCCAAGAACTTTGTTCTTTGGGACTTAAAATCACAATTTAGGGCATATGTATATATGGTATCCATTGCCCCTTTCATTAACAGTTATAACCATACACATCACCCATGTGTCACACACAATGTCACAGTCACAGTCAAAATTAATAAAAACAAAAGTTGATTGAAAAGGGGAACTTCCCTTTCGTAGTACTGAATGTGAGATCAAATTGATTACCTTAAATGACCTTGAAAAAAGGAAATTTTTATATGAAATGAAAGATCTTGAAGTCTATTTTTCAGATTGATATCCCACTTAATTTTCAAAAATCTACAAAAATTATTAAAAATTCCACAAGTTGGCGGGTTAGTTAAATCCTTCCAGAAACATGTTTTGAAGAAATTTTATTTTCTAATACTTCCCAAAAGAATTTTCAGTTGGAATTTTTACAGAATAGAGATAACATCTGGATCCTTCCAAAATGGCATCCCATGCCTTCCAATTCGTCCCCAATTGTTCCCAGAAATTTTTTATTTACAGCCTAAAGTTTGAGCTCCAGATAGAGTTTCAAAACCATTGGTCTGTCTCCCTTCGAAAAATTGATTTAGAAATTGTGCTTAATAATTTTTGTAAATTACATGGTTAAAAATCTTGTTAGGTCTAGTTTTTAATGGAACAAAAATGAAAACAAAACATTAAGTGTACAATTAGAAATTTAAGAAAAACCGAGACATGTTCCATGGGAACTCGAAAACAGAACAGCCATTTTGCAGGCCATGGTTGTTCCTTTTCATGTCTATTTTTATTCAAAACAAATTTTGTGAAAAACCAAGGGTTGGATCTTCCAAAAATCATGAAACAGTGGAGGCTGTCTAGGGCAACCCGAAGCTACGGCCACTGCCACTAGAATTTTGGAGTCTCCTTCTACATGCAACAAACAAAACGAGTTGTAGAAAATGGGTATGGCTTCCCTTGTTCCAGGGGCCATCCCTTCCAGTTTAAAGAGATCAAAAACACCATCAAGGCAATGCATGCACTCACACAAACAGCCACTGTCCAAGGCTCATTCTTTCCCTTCAAAATCTTTCACATGCAAAGCTCAACAAACACATTCAACAGCCAAAAGAGAGGCATTCATGCAAGATGTGGTTGAGACCCCTAACCCTCACCCACATTTACAGAGGAAAGCTTTAATTCACAACGAGTATCCCTCACCTTGCTAAGCCTAGCCAAGAGAGAGAGGAAGAGAAGAGAGAGTGACCTTCCTGTTGAGAGGATGGGAGGGAGGATGATCCAGCTGCATGCAAGCCTCCAATGCCTTCCCTTGGAGCTTGGGGTGCCACAGCCAAGGAGGAAGTAGAGTGGTGATGAGGGGATTATGTGATTCCATCCAACTTAGTGCTTAAGTTGATCAGCTAAGTGAGTGAGGAGAAAGAGGAAAAGGAGAAGAGAGGAGAGGGTTTGGTGTTGGGTTGTGGAGGAGAAGAAGAGAGTGTGCTGATCTCTTTTGATTTTTTTTGTCTCCTTTTTAACTTAAGTGTTAAGTTGTTTTAAGTTAGTGAGTGTGTGTGTAGTGTGTGTGTGTCCGTGAGAGAAGGAAAGAGAGTGAGTGTGAGTTTTAATTTTGAAATTCACTTAGTGTTTAAGTTAGTAGGAAAAGAAATTTATATTGGTGATTTGATTAGTGATGGCCGTGGGATTTGATTGAGAAAAAGGGTGTTTTATGAAATTTCATTGGGTAAGGGAATGTGATTCGATAACTTCAATGCCAAGTTAATCTACACAGTGTAGAATTACACTGTGTAGTTGGAACAAAATGAAATTTTAAATTTTCAAAACTAAACTTTTTAAACATCAAATAATTTTTATAAATCTTATGAAATAAAACTTTTTAATAACTTTCATAAAATTTTCTCTGTAGAGTAATAGCTCACAGATGAATTTTACGAAAGGTAACTTGACGTGCAAGTTTCAGAGTTAAAAAACATTTAAAATGATTTTTCAGTTAATTAAATAATTAATTCACAGCAACAAACATTTTTATTAATTACTACTAGTGATCAATCATAGACAGATAAGTTTATTTCCTGATATCTTTAATAACTAAACCACAGATGAACTTAAGTATAAAAAAAAAATTAAATACTTACCATACTGCACATCTTCAACTTAAATAAAATAGCATAGGCTATTTTATTTACACAGGAAAAAAAAAATCAATCTCACAAGTAACTTACGCAGGAAAGTAGCTACAGGAAATTAATTCCGGAGAATTAATTTTCTGTCAGTTACTTACAGAGATTCATACACAGACAGATATAAATACACAGATATACATATATATATGAGATGTGATTTTCAGGGTGTTACATGTATCAAGCCAAAAAACAAGAAGTGATCAATTATATAACTAGCCTCTTCCTTCAAAATTCTAGTCTTTCCATTCTCATATTTCCTTCACTAATAAAATTTCATTCCAACAATCCATGCTGGAGAGACACTATAGAGACCCTTTTTTTTGCTTCATCATCTTAAAGTAGTGTTTGTTTCTATATATCATACTATCACCTTAGGTTTGGATCGTGTTTTTTCACAAGTAAAATTTTTATTAATAAAGAGAAACTATAGGATTTGAGTTGAACCACAACATATGCCCAAATCTAGCCTCACTCCAGTTAGACGTAGACCCAAATATTAGTAAGTCTCTGTTGTCTGAATAAATTAAAGGATGAACCCAAATGGACTATTTTCACTATAAAAGTAAGTAAAGGTATATATAGTACAAGATTAAAAATGAGAACATGACAGCCACATTAGCTAACTTAACACCCCATTTTTTGACGTTAGACCATGCAAAGGCGCAATATCATCAAGAATTGGCTGTCGGCCACTAGGTTTGGATAGTATATATATAGTTGTTGGTTAATCTTTGAACTTATGTAGAGGTTTCATGGAAATTTCTTCTATCCAATTGCTAAAGAATGAGTTATACAATACAAAAGAAAGACAAATTAGAGTTATTAATATGTCCAAGTTGCAACTATATTAATCCAACTGGCTAGTAATCACAACTATCTAGAATGCAACGTAATTATTTTTTTCTTCAACAGCATTAAATACATCAAAATAAAACACATGTATGTAACACCCTAAAAATTTGTAACCAAGGATATAGTAAATACTATGTTTGTGTGCTCTGTGAATATTTAATTAATGTTGAAATTAATTACAACGAAAATTTAATGTAGTTGATTACGAAAATTTTAATTATATGAATGTTATTTTATGTGACAAATTTTAGTAAAATTTGAATTTAATTAAAAATCTAATTTTGCACTGTGTAAAATTGCATTGTGCAATATTACACTATATAATTTCTACACTGTGTAAAATTACACTATGCAAAACTAGACAGTGTAAATTCACACTGTGCAATTTAACATTGAGTATAATTAATTTGAATCACACACTTATCTAGATAATTAACACTACTACCTATGTTAATTAGTACCAAATTTACTAATTTTAGTAAAAGTAAATTTACCAAATATGTCTAATTACTACTTTAACCAATTAAAGCCAAAGATTAAAAAGCAAAACTAACCAAAAATGGGGCAATTCTGGATGGCCACTCCACCCCTCAATCAGCCATCAAATTTGCTTTCAAATCCTCACATCAAAATGTCATACAATCCATTAACCACTAGATTAAGTGTGCCAACTTCAAAACTTCTAGAAGCTAATTAAATTTAAAGGAACAAAACAAAAGTGAAAGCCTCATTTTGAGTGAGTTCTGGCCGTGGAGATCAAAGAGAGAGGGAGGAGAAAATTTCTTGAGTTTCCTACTTGTTTCTTGGAGTTCTTGGACTCAAAGTGCTCAAATCTTGCATCTTTTGCTTCTTTTGTGCTTGAATCTTAAGGTATGGAGGGGTTTCTCTTTTTCTGTAAGCTATTCTTGTTTTCTTGTTGAATGTTGATTGTTGTTGTTGTTTGTGGCCTTTAGACACCACGGCTGTCACAAGAACATGTGAAAACCTTGAAATGTGCTAGATGCTATTTTTGCACCGCAGCTGTGTTTGAATTTTTGTATTGTTTTCCGTGCATGATTTTGATGATGTAAATACATTTTTATATGTTTTGATGACTCTGGATGTCATTATAATTTTTTCAGAAGTTTTAGAGCACCGCAACTATTTTTACTGGAATTATTTTCAAAAATTGTGGAATCTGGAAAATGGGCTGTTTTGAATTTTATAAAACTTTTGAGATGGAAACATGGAAAACTGGAACCATGGGTTCACTTTATAAATCATGGAGACAATCTCATAATTTTTTAAAGTCATAAAAATCTGGAAAGTATTTTTACCAAATTAATCTTTAGAAAACCAAAAAGCTGGACTGTGCAGAGAATAAATGAAAAAATTACTTTTTATGCGAAATTAGCTTTGAGAAAATTATATGATGTATTTAGAGTCGTGTAGAGTGTTCATAAATTTTCCCAGAATTTTGTAAGCACTTTTTGTAATTATTGGTATTTTCTCAATGTAAACTTTGTTTTGGAACAATAATGATATTGAAATTCAAAAAGGGAATTTTTCGTGGTTGGTTTATGCTAAAACAATTATATGTGATGATCTACATGTTTGAGATGGTCTCTGGAAAATTCAGTGGAAAACGGACTTGATCTTATATTTTCTAAAATTCTCGAAATGCGTTTTACAGAGTGTGTCCAATCACTGTTTTTAAATCAAAATAATTACTTAGGAATTGAATTTTTGCCTGGGAATTTTATGTGAAGAAATATGTATATTAATGAGTATCTCTGAAAATTTTTGTGAAATTCTAAGTTGATTAATATGTCTAATAATTTATGATGTGTGAATTCAGCTCTATGTGTATAATTGTAATGTACTTGAAATATTTGGATAAGTGATGTTGTTTGACTTATTTGTGTTAATGAAGAAGTATTCCACCTAAAAAGGGGAAACTTCATATAAATGTGAGTGTATTAATTTTTGATGATTTGTACTTGAATTATGATTTATTGATTATTGTCGTTTATTTATAATTGTTTAATTGGAGACTGGGAAGAATGTGATCCTCGAGCAACAAGTGCTGGAAAAATTTGTTTGTGCATGTGATTTGTGTGATAAATTGTTGTTTTGGGGAAACAAGAATATTGTATTCTTTTATGGGGACAAATGAACTCAAACGGAGTGCATTTGTGATGCTAGAATGTTATTCTAGCGACTAATAACATTCACTACGAACAATAGTGAATTAATTAAAAGTTAAGAGTGTGAACCTTATGATATAATGGAATAGAAATTATTAAGTACCTATGCACATGGACGATGCAAGATATTTGGACTTAGAATGAAAATTAGGACCTTTGCATGTACCTGGAGACCCGATAACTAAAGTAAGCATAAAACTTGAGAGTGAGCAAGGATTCAATAAGATATAATAAGATGGTGAAATCATGAATTGGGTCATGATTGGGTGAAGTGCATTATGCACCTGTGTCTTGTGTTTTGAGAAATTATTTGTTTGCTTTGGATGTTGTGAGAAACGAAAGGAGAAGGAAGAACCCTTTTTCCATTGGGTCATGTGTGACCGTTGGAAGTGAAATGTGTTTGTCAAGAGGGCGACATGTTAATTGAGAAGGAAAACCATATGTGATCGAAAGCCAAATGGGCAAGTGTTGAGACGTCATGTGGAGGCTTTATCTATGGTGAGCATTGTGCTTGTGAGATGACAGGATCGTAATGTTTAACCACTGTGATAGTGGGGGAGTTGGATCTCTGTATTGTATGTCTGGGACATATGTTGATTGAGGACCACCGCTAAGTACCTTTGGTAAAGAAACCCACACGGACCTGTAAATGATGAATCCCGATAGGGAGAGTGGTTGAGGAATCAGCCCTCAGAGATTGGATGACCACATAGAGTGGTACCTGAGGTATGCTCGCTGGCTTGCAGTTTCTTGGGGATCTGGCTTCGAGTTTGTGGTCGCGTTTCCACAATGCCAACTTGGCAATCCCGAAAATGCGAGGCATAACCGTGTTGGTGAGAGCCCACCATTGTACTGTGATGAGGGTGTACTCCCAATAGTCATCCAACTTAGATTGTGTAAGTCCATTGAGTTCTGGAAGTTCCAGTGGCAGCGGGCCCAAAATGTGATGAGTTAAGGAATTAGTTGAGGAGACGTTTACGGTTACGAGTGAGACTGGTTAAAGAACCACACTAATGTTGTTAGAGTTTTGCCTGTGACTGTAAGGTCGTTTGTTTGTGGATTTAGAGGAAGCAAGGGACTCACTCCATACACCTTGTTTTTCAGATGGAGATGAATGATTTTTGTGCAATCGTCAGAGACAGAACAAAATGACTACGACAAGTGCTAAGGATGCGGACGGATTTGGTCAAGGAAACTGAAGATTCCCTAAGGATGTCTCATGAGTTAAGTGGGTAGATAAGGGTTAAATTTTATTGAGTCACTGCTCTGAGTCTCAGTTCTTTACTTGTATAAAAGAGGGTAGACTGGGTCTTTATTTTATGATGTATCATTCTCTTGTATGTGACTCGAATATGTTATGCACTCAATTTCAAGGATGTGAATGTGTACTTATATTTGTAAAGTATAATTGCTTAATGATGGAATTATTGAGGATGTTCAAATAAAATTTTATTGCATTTTTTTGGTTTATTGGAAATCAAGTATTTTATAAATTAAGTTGCTTCATTAAGAATGGTATTACGTTAACGGGATTTTTTATGATGAATGCATTAAGAATGAGTTTCATTTTGAACTTCAAGTAATGACGTTTTAAAGCAAAGTGAAAAAGTTATTCATGATTTGGACAGGATGTTAGAAAATAATTTTAATTAATTTCATAATTTAGAAAATAAAATAAGAATAATAATAATAGTAAATGAGAACATGACAGCCACATTAGCTAACTTAACACCCCATTTTTTTACCTTAGACCATTCAAAGGCGCAATATCATCAAGAATTGGCTATCGGCCACTAGGTTTGGATAGTATATATATAGTTGTTGGTTAATCTTTGAACTTACGCGGAGGTTTCATGGAAATTTCTTCTATCAAATTGCTAAAGAATGAGTTATACAATACAAAAGAAAGGCAAATTAGAGTCATTAATATGTCCAAGTTGCAACTATATTAATCCAACTGGCTAGTAATCACAACTAACTAGAATGGAACATAATTACTTTTTCTGCTACAGCATAAAATACATCAAAATAAAACACGTGTATATCAACACCAAAAAGCAAACAAGACGTGAAGGTCAGTCACTGTGCTGCTGATCACGTAGAAATTGTCCCCCAAAAGCAAATTTATACATATTATTAAGTGAATTGTATCTTCATGCATGTCTAGGGGGAGGAGAGGCAATTCGTGCCTCTATATATTTTTAAATAAAAATAATATAAAAGAAAAAAAAAGGTTGAGAGCTTAAATTAAAAAATTAAACTGATAGAAAAAAAAGAAACTGAAAATATGAGTAGTGGGGTAGTTATGTAGTTTAAAAGAGAATAGTGGAAGTTTAAAAAGAAGTGCAAGAATAAAACTGTTACTTCTAAAATATTATTAAGGGTAGAATGGTCTAAAAATTGTGGAGACCAAAGGCAGTTACAAGAAGAAGTATTCCCTTTATATATTGCTATAGATTATTAAGTGGAATTGTATCTTCATGCATGTCTAGCCACACAGTAATTTGGGGAAAAAAATCTTATAAGAATAAACTCTCTTAATTAACTAGCTAGCAAAAAAGAAAAACTCTCTTAATTACTGAATAAGCCCCACATAGGAAATTCCACAGATTTTTTTATTTTTATTTTTTATAAATATAACCCATTCCACAGAGGAATTATGTGTTGGATGATACCTAGATGTTGAGTCCAAGGTACTGTTGGTCTAATCACAACACTTACTCTTTCTTCTATCTCAGGGTACATCCTCCTCGTTCGTTGTGCATCCATAGAAACTATTGTTCCCTCAAATAGTGTTATGAACTCCTCAGAGCCTTGATGCTTATATCCTTCATATTTCTTCCATTTCGGAGTAGACACCGTCTTCATTGGGTAAATAGGCTTCTTGAAAGGCCCATGGCACGAGGTCAACGTTGTTCACTATGTTCTGAGCATTCTTTTTAATAGATAGAAGAGGAAACCTCTTCTGCACCTTCTTCCATAGCTCAAATTTGTTAGCACAGTTCCTACCCAGAGATCATCCTTGGAAGGTAGGGAATGGATGTTACTACAGGAACAAAGTGTAGATCATCCCACACACTCTGTTGCTAAGTGGCTAAAGGTTTGGTCTTAAGGTGAGGGGGGGTGTAAAGGATATGGTATTGTGGGGGGTACAAAGCCTTCCTCACCAGAGAGTTTGGCTTGTGGGATCAGGTTGGTTAAGGACCTCTAGAAATTTCTCAGGTATCTTAAAGATAATTGGGTTCCCTCTAAGAGGATTTGCCTTGAGAGTCCAGGATGGTAGTCCCTTCCTCATTAAGAACAGTGGGTCCAGTGATGACATAGTATAGATATCTTTGTAAACCTTTTTCTTTTTGGGTTCAGGTTGGCTAGTGGACGGTTATGTTTGGGATTGAGGTTCAGGTTGTGTTTGTGTTGAGGGTGAAGGTGGTGGTTGGTTATCTGGTTGAGGTTGGGGTTAGGGTGATGATGGTTCAAGGTGAGAAATAGAAGCATTAATGGGATTAGCACTTACTGTTTAAGGTGATGAAGGGGATTATTCATCCAAGTCCCCCTGAGGCAGAGTTAGCCTTCTAGACTTGTTTGCTACTGTCTTCCTCCTCTTTGGATGCTCTGCTAGATGGAAGATAGGGTTTTCAACAGATAGTCCAACCTTTTCCCTTATTCCTTCAGCTTCCTTCTCAACTTCCTCCTTAGCTCTTTTCCTCTTCATTCTATGGCTCAAAGGCAGGTTATCATCATCTTCAGTTTCACTGCTATGAACTGGTGATTCATAGTGCAGTGCCTTTAGCAAAGTACTGCTTGCAATGACTTCCCTTTGCTTCCTTATTGGGACCCCTTTGGGGTATTTTTCTATTTCTTTTCTGATGGTCTCTGGGATGGCTTCATATCTCTTAGCAAGAGTCTTCTTTTTTCTTTTCTTTCTCCCACTGCAATGTTCACATCAAACTATGAGCTACTTCCCGTTGAGAGTGAACTCTGCCAATGTCACCAGCGGTTTAGCGTCTCCGACGCACTCTACTTTGCCAAAGTTGCAATTGGCAGTGGCGCAAGAGAACTTTCCATCAGAGTCTTGACCGTAGAGGGTCTGTGCCCATATCCAACCCGACCAAGACTTCGGGATTTTTATGGTCCTCGATTTGCCGCTCTCCTGGGTGAATCCGGTGGTGGGAAGTGGCGGCGAGGTGGCGCCGGAGAGTAATCCCGGCCATATCATGTGGCGGCACTTGTTCACAATCTTGAACGATGCTGATTGTACCTCTGCAAGTTCAGCACCCACACAACACGAAGTGTTAAAATGAATTTATTTATATTTTTAATTTTGTGTTTCTTTTAATTACCTAAGATGAAAGATAACGCGACAAGTCTAAGAATAATGAGAAAGAGAAGAAGGCGACTCATGTGGAAGACGAAGAATAACAAAAGAACAAAGATTGATTCAGTTCGGAAAACACCAAATAGGTTCTCTTTCTTGTGAAGCTAAATGTGTGGTGGTGTTTGGTTCTTCTTTTTTGCTTTGCTTTTCTTTTTCGTCCCTTTCTTTTTTGCTTGCTTGTTATTAGTTTCTGTTTTCGCCAGCTGACTCACTTCTTTAATGTTTCTTGTTCCTATAATATCCCTTACTTCCAAAAAAAAAAAAAACTTTCCTTTATCTATTTTAATATATACTTTTCCCTCTTAGGTTTGGCAGCATATAGCCAGAGATCATACACTAGTGTTGCTTACGGAATAGAACTCGTGTGAAACATGAACATGATTCCACTATGTATACATATTACTAACCTTCCATCTTTTTCCTTTGTAGGCTGATCCTACAATTCTTACCTTAATTAACATTAGCAGCTATCGCCACACCTAAACATAGTCAGATTAGGCATAATTCAATTTTTGTGCGAAATTTCTTTTTGATAAATAATTTAGGGATCTGCTAAGAAACACTCGAGGTTTGTAATTGTAGCCTTTATATCCATTAATTTGCAATGTGATGGGTCTGGGTTATTATTATTATTATTTTTAAAAAAATGAACAAGATAGAAAATGCGCTAACACTTAACAAAAGCACAATCCTACTCAATATGGGACCCCATGTCATTGAGCTATGTGTGCCTGGTTCAAATACATTGCACGTTCACTTGTAATATGTGACTATGGTATAAAATATAACATAATGTGTTTTATTTATTTATTTATTGATCATACAGAATGTGCTTTTATTGAAAAAAGGGGAATCTTATGCCATATATACCATAAAGGCATATTATTATGATGTAAATTAAAGTACAAAAGTAATAAATGTGCAGGGAAATGGTTTGAAGCAACATGCCAGGCTCTTCGCACTTAAATCATTATAAGGTTTATCTAAGATCTACCTGCAATAATATGAAAATTAAAATATTGCACACATGTTACTCTGAGTGCCAGAGAGACCTTAACTAGGTTAAATGTCTAGGCCCATTTATTGTCATAAAAGCAATAACATTTTTGTCATCCTTAAGTGCATTAATAGCCTTTGCAAACTCATTATCGTCTAACTCCTCCAAGCAATTCTTGTACATTGTTGAATTGGATGCATTTCTTTCCTTGGCTTTGGTCTTGGCTGCTGTGAAAACCTCATACAATGTTTTCTCCATGGTTTCCTCAATTTTGAGGAGTGATCTTTTCTTCTGAATGGACTTTGTTGGATTGGCAAATTTGTGCTTCTTGGTTGGCACATCAATGATGCGGACTATTGAATTAGAATTCACTTCTTCTTCTTCTGCTGTGACCATTGCTCCATTGGGAAATTGGCCTTTTGGAAATCCTTTTTCGCCTGCATTCAACAAGCCATGAATTAGTATCTAACTATCTATGAAGCACCAATGCTTCAATTTGCTTCACATATTCGTATCTGATACATATTTGATATCGATACTCTTGAATATTTCACCGATAAATATTGATGAAGTATCCAAACTTACAAAGCACCGAAATTCAATTTGCTTCACGTATCTAATATCGATACTCTTTGGATACTTCATCGATATGTGTCAATGAAGTATCTAAGCTTTTAAAGCATTTTATGAAAATCCAATACAACATGAAAGACACAAGTGAAATATAGAAACATAGAAATATTGTCTCTTAATAACCCAAAAATGGAAATTGTTCTCTTTGTGATTGATTTAAAGGAATGAGATAGATAATATTGTTCCTATATATAAATATTAGAAAGTAATCTATGATGATTGTAATTTTTTTGTTTTTAGTAATGTCTAAGAAGGCAAGAAGCGTGTTTTTAATTTGGATTTGCATATTTGTAACTATATATTTATTATGTTTTATGAATTTCTATACATTTCTAAACATGTATCTTACAAGTATTGTATCCTATACATTTTTAAATAATCATATCACCATATCAAATACGATACGTATTTGATACACGTATCGTATTTGTGCATCATAGCTGACTATCTATGCAACCCCAGAAACACCATACATAGATTTTGTTAGGGCTTCACCTTCAAATATGATGGACATTTGTTTATATAGTGGGAAACTCTTGTGTCGAAAAGGTCTTGCTTCACATCTTGCCTGAATGTAGTAACACAAAATTTCCAATGAGCAAAACATAACACCTTTTGTATTTTTGTGTATAAGAAATAAAGTTGAAACAAATTTTGATACATAAAAGTAAAACATATGCTTGGTAGATAAGTTACTTGCCATAATATAACTGTCCCACACTCTGTCATCAGCCATTATCATGTGTCGAGTTTCATCCCACGCAAATTCCTTGTGACTAAGAAGTATCTTGACAACACCATAATCTTTCTTCATAACTTTATAGCGATTCTTTATCTGATTGTCTTCCAAGTTCATGCGAAACTTTTTGTTGAACTCCCATGTGATAAACTTTATCACTTCATTTTTTAATTCATTGTAAGTCGTTCTTCCATTCTTGTGTTGCTCGATGAGAAGTTCAACCAAGTATGCATCACGTGTGGGTGTCCGTTTTGCCTTTGGTTTGCCTAGAAATCCATCTTGTCCAACTGACATTTTGTCTATAGAGACTAAGAAAGTGGGGTTAGGAATAGGAATAGAAAGAATACAAATATAAGCCTTTGAAGTAAAGGTAGTCTCCTTTTTGGTATACTTAAAAGATATATCAAATATGATAGACTACAAAATAACTCGAAAAAAAATATATGTGGCTTTTCCCTTTATCTAATTAACCTCACTTGCTATTAAGTATACCAAAATGCTTATCACAATAAAGAGTAGCGAGCAACTTTAGCAGTTCTATCCACAAGAGGCAAAGAAAATCTTGAAGCTACGAAGAGTTGTAGTGTCTTCAAGGTGAAAAACCAATTGATTCTTTAACTACACCACAAAACCAAACGCACATGTAATGTCGTGTCTAGTAGTGTTCGTGTTAATACTTTTTAAATAACTAGTATGATGTTATAACTAAAAAAGTTATCCCACATGGAAAATGCGAGGCATCTTTGAGTGAAATTACGATTCCGATTTCAACCAAAGAAAATAATTATGATTCCTTAGGCTCACAAACAATTGCAAAATCATATCAACCACTAGTAAAAGCAGAATTTCTAAAAGAATAGAAGGATGAATCACTAGTAAGTACCTGACACAAGTCACAGCATATGTTGTTTGATGCAGTGCTTGTAACACCCCGGGCAGATCACACAGGAATGAAAGGGATCCAAAGGCTGTATAGGTATGGGATTGTACAATTAAAGATGGCTTAAAGGAAATAATTGGTATTACCTATACTAACAAGATGCATCTACTTTTCGATAGCTCATCACTTAAGAACTCCACAGTTAAGCATGCTTGGCTTGGAGCAATTATGGGATGAGTGACCTCCTGGGAAGTGTGCGAGTGAGGGCAAAGCACGTTGTGAAGTCTCGTATTGGTTTGTGGGGATAGTCAACAATCCTCAAAGTAGTTAGGCTGGTTGTCGATGTCTCGAAAAGGGCTACTATGGAGGGTTCTGACCTGTGGAGGGTTCTGACCAACAAGGATGTTGAGTGAAGTGACACCGTGTGAAGTGTCGTAGAGTGTGAGCTGTCAAGAGTCGACTCTCAGGGGCGTTACAGTACTAGTAGGGTGGAGCTCAGGTCATGGGAACCAAAGAGTGAGGCGCGTGAGTAAAGACTTCAACTACAAAGGCACAAGACGATGTTATGGCAAAACAGAAGCCTTTCCTTTCCACAGGAAACAACAAAACTTATGCAATGTCTCCCAGCATAAGCTTCTTATATATTACAACCACCTGTTTGCTTCTGGTTTGACTTTGACTATTCTTTTTTTGGTTTACAATGGTCAAAGGTAGTATATGGAAACCAAATATTAAAATTTTAACTTTGACTATTATTTTCTTGGTTTAAAATGGTCTAAGGTAGTATATAGAAACCAAATATTAAAATCTTAACTTTGATATTAATTTTTTTGGTTTAAAATGGTCTAAGGTAGTATATGGAAACAAAATATTAAAATTTTAAGGAATTTGAAGTACATAGAAATTTAATACTTTACTTAAATTTCTCTTATTTTTCAAACATGTTATTTAAAAGAAAAAATAAATTAATTCTTTATATTTTAAATTTTTTGTTTAAATAAAATAATTCTTTTTTAATTTTATGTAGAGTAATTTTTTAAATATTTAATTAAAAAATGAGATTTCAATAACAAGCTTTACTAAAATAAATACTAGTCAACTTTTAAATAATAAAAATGCTTTAAAATAATTCAAAATTAGGAAACTTTCTAAAAAATGAATAGTTATATTATATAAATAATCAATAACTTTAAAATCAAGTATTATGTACGTCATATTACGATTTAAGTTAATTTGTAACTATGAAAATATTGTATAAGACAAAAAGTAAATATTGATATTTTATTTCTTATATAATAAAAAAAGCAGTTTGACTTTGCTTTTTGACTTGATTTTCAAAAAATTTATTTAGAAAAAATAATTTAAATTATTTTTATTTAAATTTTTTTGTTTAAATAAAATATTTTATTTTACATTTTATGTAGAATTTAACTTTTTAAATATTTGTTTAGAAAATAAGATTTCAATATAAAATTTTACTTAAATAAATATTTGTCAACTTTCAAATAATAAAAATGTTTAAAAATAATTCAAAATTAAAAACTTTCCAAAAAAATTATTAATTATACCATTTTTATATAAATAATCAATAACTGTTAAAATCAAATATTATGTACTTGATATTATTATTTAAGTTAATTTTTAAATTTGAAAATATTGTTTAAGACAAAAAGAAAATATTGATATTTTATTTTTATATAATAAAAAAGGAAGTCTGACTTTGCTTTTTGACTTAATTTTTTCGGTCCAAACTTATAAGCATTTTAGTCATTTATTTTTTAATTATATTATATCTCATTTATTTAATATAATTAGCATTAATTATTAAAGCATTAAATAGGTAGTGGGTTTTTAATGAAAAATTTATAAAATGTTTTAATTTAAAATTTTTAATTATTAGATATTGGGAGAAATTAATAACTTTTAATATTTTCATTGATAAGTATTTGAATTCATACATTCATTTATTACTTATTATACATTCATTTTATTATTTAATGAAATATTCATAGTCTTTAATACTATTGATATTTATGCATTCTATTTCTAATATTACTTATTTAATGTGATTTTCAAATAATGTAAGAGACTTTTCTTTAATTTACATTTTTTTTATAGGTCATTCAAAGTCTTCATTATTATAATTAATGTATTATATTAATGTGTTTTTTAAATGAAATATTTTTCACATTCTTCATTTTATTGATTAACGAGTCTTTGAAAAATATTTATTATTATAATTAATACATTTTATTTTCAACAAAAAATTATTTAATGATAACAAATTACATTCATTGAAAAGCGTGTCCCTCTTTGTAAAAAAAAGTTTCACTTTGACTATTGTAATTAATACTGCATTCAGACCTACATATAATAAAAAAAACATAATTTATCAAGACCAATAAAAATAATTAAATTAGTTAATTTTAATTAATAGTTTCACAAATTTAAAATTTATTTTAAAAAAACACACAAAACTAATTGATTTAAGTGGTGGTTATATTTAATGACAATACTCATAATTGAAGGAATAATATTTTAACTAATGAGTATGAGTTATATGGTTAATAGCTCAATAAATTCATTAACATTCATAAAATGAGTAATATTTCATTAATAGACTACACTCTAAATTAAGAATATAGAAGAAAATTAACAATTAATACATTTGAAAGTTGTCATATGTTTCTTATTATTAGGATAAAAAATACTACCACTTGGTTCTTACAAAAAAGACCAGAGGTAGTATTTTAAATTAAGGTAAATGTTAACTAGTGCCTTGATCAAGGATTAAAAAAATGGAATGTTTTTATTGAAAATTGGCATTAATGCACATCTACTATGATTTTCAGTGCATTTCCAATGTAAATTCCAATAAAATAAAAACTTGGCTTAAATAACTTTTAGGTCCCTAATAAATTTTTTAATTTTACTTTGGGCCCTCGATAATTTTTTTCGTTGTTTTGAATCCTTGATAAAAAAAAGGTTTCTTTTAGATCCCTGCCATCAATTAAGTGATGACGTTGCAGTTAAAACATTTAAAATGCAAATTCTGGCGGCTCAAAAATTGTCACTATTTATTTTGAATTTTAAAATACAATTTCTAGCGGCTAAAAACCGCGAAAATCAATTGAAGAAGAAAAAAAAATGTATTCAACCCCAACGACATCGATATTATATCAAACATGTTCTCCCCAATTTATAATCATCGCAATATACAAATCAGACTCGAAACACTCTCTTCCACTACCCCGTTTGATTTCAATAAATTTGTATTCTTGAACCATTTGTTACCGGAAACATTTTTCCAATGTAATTCGCGCTTTATGGTTTGAGTCGAGCAATTGGTAAATGAGGCTCCCCATGGATTTTGAGACCATGGTAGAAACTAACAGTCGCGACAGGGGATTCGGTGACACATGGCTGAAATGTTGGAGTCATCGAAGGGGAGGTGGCCAGCAAAAAGGTTGTAGAGGATGACGCCGCTGAACAAGCGTTGCCTTAATTTGGGCATGGCAGCGACGTGTTTGGGAAGACAAGTTGCCGCAGCAACAAAGGAAGAACTGAGAATGAAGAAAGGAGCATGGCGCAATTCTCTTATGGCCGCTGCTTCTCGCGCAATCACGAAGAGAATCCCATTGGAGGATCTAGTTGTTGAAGTTCGAGACGCTAGGGTCTGTTTGTTTCACATTTAAACGAATCACCATTCATTCCCTTTTGTTTCTTTCACTTGTTTATGTGTGCAGTCTTAATTAATCATATAGTTGAGATGAAACTTAAGATTAATGATGTTGTTAAAGTTGCAATTACTCATTGGTTGAATTGATTGTGTTTCTGCATTGGTTGATGGCTGTTTGAGGTTTGTTGTTAGTCATTTCTGTCGAAGAAAGTAGAAACCTACTAACTTCTTGCGTGCTTTATTTCAGTCATAATGGGTACACTGGAAGTGTTATAATTACTCCAAGCATGATTTCACGAAACATCAACTCCATATTTATTCAACCAAGAAATCATGGAGAAAGATGCACTATTCATTCATGCTAATAAATTACTACTACTTGTTAGTGAATCGAATGGTGCCGATAAGCTGCTTGTGGAAATGTCTAACAGAGGATGTAGGTTGAAGTTGCATAATTAGATCTATTGTTTTTATTTTTTTATTTTGGCGGTTTTTAGCCACCTGAAAATGTAATTTAAATTTTGAAATAAATAGGGGCAGTTTTTGAACCGCTAGAAATCGCATTTGAAAATTTTTAACTAACACGTCATCACTTAACTGACAGGCAGGATCCAAAAGAAATCTTTTTTTGTTTCAAGGACTCAAAAGAACGAAATTTTTTATCAGGGACCCAAAGCAAAATTCGCGAATTTATCAGGGACCTAAAAGTTATTTAAGCCAAAAAACTTTATATTTTTAATGTGTGGTGGTGTTTGGTTCTTTTTTTTTTTTTTTGCATTGATTTTCTTTTTCTTCCACTTCTTTTTTGCTTGCTTGTTAGTTTCGATTTTCACCAGCTGACTCACTGTTTCTTGTTTTAATAATATCCCTTACCTCCAAAATAAAAAACTTTCCTTTCCTTTTTCTTTTTTAATGAATATTTTCCCCTTTGGATATTGCTAACCAATTGATGACACTGATTAAAGAATTAAAAGAAGAAAGATTTTACTGAAAATCATATGAAAGCATATTTAAAAATTATAGGGAAATGCATTTTTGTGCCTCCCAATAAAATACTTTTCCCTTTTACTTCCTAAACCATTGTCCTTAGGACACTAGTTAGCATTTGCCTTTCCCTTTTAACTTTGGCATATAGCTGGAGGTCATACGCTTATGTTGCTTACGGAATAGAACTCGTGTGAATCATGAACATGATTCCACTATACATACTACTATAGCACCATATTGCTAACCTTTAATCTTTTCCTTTGTTGGCTGATCCTACAATTCTTACTTTAAATAACACTAGCAGCTACCACCACACCTAGACATCATCAGATTAGGCATAATTCAATTTTTGATAAATAATGTGGGGATTTGCTTCTCCAGGTATGTTCTAAACTCTTGAATAAGTACAAATGGAATAAAGGGGACAGTTGGCTATGCTCCTCCAACTATTTTCTAAACTCTTGAATCAGTGGTTCTCTCAATTCCCTTACTTTTGATGAAAACTTGATATTTACTGATTACAAAGTCTTGACAATTTTTGCCATATATTCTAGAGTATGGAGTGGGTTCTGAGGTGTTGATGAATAGTGACAAGTATAGCTTTGGGGTTCTTGTGTTGAAAATGCTTACTGGAAGAAGACCCACAGATGAAATATTGGAACATGGTCTCAAAATTTGTATTTCTTTGCAGAAAATTCATTTCCTGGTAATCTTTTACAGATTTTGGAGCCACCACTTGTACCAAAGCATGGAGAGGCAACAATAGAAGAAGCAAACAGTTAGGGACCGACCTAGAAACCTATTAAAGGGGGGCTGGATTTTTTTTCTTCCTTTATAATTGTTTAAATTTCTAACTTTTAATAAATAATAATTTTTAAAAAATATTTACTATTTTTACATGTAAAATTGAAATTAATTTTTATTTTAAATGATAATAATATTAATCATTACCATAATAACAACAAACACATAACTAGTTTTACATAATTTTACACTACTTATCATCTTAACTATTACAATAATAACAACAAACACAACTAGTTTTACATAATTTTACATTAGTCAACCTTAACTAGTATTATAATAACAACATACATAATTAATTTTACACAATTTTACACTAACTAATTTAAAAATATATATGTATATACACAAAAAATCCCGAGGAAGGGGGGCTGGGGTATGCGTCCCTGCAAACAGTCAAACTCTTACTCCAACTGTTAAAAAGTGCTTAGTTCACTGTGTAAGATTGGATTTGCTTGTTCAGTTGAATCACCAAAAGAAAGAATGAATATGGTGGATGTCACTAGAAAGCTAAGCAAAATCAGAAAAGCCTTTCTTGCTGGTAATATAAAAGGAAAATGACTTAATTCTCTGCGTATTACTAGAGAACAAATGTAGATGTGTCACATTGCTTTTTCGGCCAAATTTTAATTAATAGCAGTTTCATTTATAATAATATTCTTTTGTCCTCTGTTTTTTGAATTATTTCACACCTATTAGTTTTCCCTTTCAAACTTAACAATACAATAAAATTGATATTTCTAGATGCTTAATTCTGTTAATTGCATATGCCACTGGCTTTGGCTCTTACCTGATTAATTGCATATGTAGCTACAATATTTCATTTCCACTATTTGGATATGTATCTCACAAATCAAAAACTACAAAGGTGGCTTCTTCTTGAATTTCAGGTGTTGACACTTATGTGTTTTGCAGTATGGTGTGTATTGTTTAATTATTTTACCCGAGTTAACTGCTCATATATGAATGCATCAATTAATTCATCCTTCATGTAACATCTATCATATAATGTTTGTAATACTCCATCTAAGTAGTAGACTTGTTGTACTTCCTTTACTTTTATTTCCCATGAATTTTCAAAATTTTAATGCACAGAATCAAAATGCTTGTAAATTGATAATCACCATACCTAATTTTTATTTTATTTTATTGGGGATCCATAAACTTGTCTTTAATATTAAGGTGTTAAATAGCAGGGAATAACTTTGCTGGTTTTTGAGACATGAAATAATATTTCATATGAAATATTCAAATTAATCAGTATTATTGGTTGACATATTGGTATGTTTAACCATACAACCATAAACCATCAATGACAAACTAAGGATCAAGATAAACAATATTTATAGAATGCTTCCTAACAAAACAACTGACAATGACAATGGTAATATAGAACCATTTAGAAGATGCAAACTGCACCTGATGATCTTACTGAGCTTAATTATGCTATTCATGTCAGTTTCACTGCATCGATGACTTTATGCTGGTTTCCTATTTCCTAGGATGCCAGAAAGTTTCAGTATGCTTATATATTAAGTGCAATAAATGTATGTGGAATGGGACCCATTACGAGTTGAAGTAATCCAAAACCATCTAAATGTGTAATTTATTCAAGCAACTTTCAAAATATAATGGGTGCAATGGAAAGAGTTGACTGGCTCACCATTTATTCGTGTTTACTTAATGCTTCCTGTAAGTCTCTTCTAGTTGCTGCTATAGTCTGTATTCTTTACTGGTAAATGTATAACTAGCTTCCAACCTGAGTATAATTTGTTCCAGAAAAACAGCATCAACAATTAGGAGAAAGGCATATGAATTTATCATGGTTCAACATGTATTTTTTTCATCATCAAGTGCGTTTGAGTGGCTCCAAAACGTGTTCAGCCAGTCCAGACTTTTTCCATGTACAACCTTTTTTCGTTTTTATTTATTTATGATATTGTGTAAAATTCTGGTTGCTTTTGGTTCTCAAATTATCATATGCATCATATACCCCAAAAAATATACATTAATGTCATCAACATTAATGTATATATTTTAAAGTAAATACACCTTTAATCTTATTTGTTCCCACTTCCTCTCATGTCAAAGTCTGGAACTGATACCAAGTAGAGATAAGATGTGTAATATGCTTCAATCCCATATTCTCTGACATATATATCTAAGTCACCGGTGTAACAAAATTGCTTTCATTTCGAAAATAAAATAGTACTTGTTTTTTTACCTTGCTATTTTATTGTGAGATGAAGCTAAATCAATATGTCAAGTAGCATGTCCATGTTAACTGGTATACTTTCTAGTTCAGTTATCTGATGGCAATGGTGATATCAAGGAAGGAGCGAAGCTTACAATGACAAAAAGGAAAAGATAAGAAGAAAATTTAAAGGTATTATCACATGACATAAAAATATTGACTAGAAATATGGAAATCTAATACATTATCTGGTGGTGTATATCAGATGATTAGACAAGATCAAATATTTATATCAATCTCCCAACTCTGCAGAAGCTCAACACAATGATCATTGTAAGACTAACTTCAATTGCTTCTTGCTTGTGACAACTCTGTTTTGATCTTTTATGAGCATACTCTGTGATCATGTAATTTTTTGTCACCGGAAAAGTGACTTTGATCTCAATTTTAGATGGAGCTATAGACCTAGTGACTATTCCAGGACAAGTGAATTTGCACATATTGTTAAATCATATTGTTAAGTGTGTTATACAAATTATCATTTGAGTAAACTTTCTTATATATTTTAATCTGAAATGAAGGGGGAAGGACTTCCATATCCCATTTTAAATTTTAAATGTTGTTAAGTTGTTAAATCATAATATTCCAGGTCATGTAAAATGGCAGATATTACGGACCAAGAAATTTCCTGTGAGAACCCTACAAAATGATATCACTTTTTGAGTTTATCTCTTTTTCTGCATTTCTTCTTCAAGAACCCATTTACTATTTGTGACTGCGGGCACAAAATGTAAAGGAGTGGATGGTGGATGTTGCTGGCTTTGTTAAAAGCTCTTATCATTATCACACGATGGTGGATTGTTAAAAGCACTTATCATTATCACACAATGGTCTAACACTTACGAAGTGAATATTGGTGTCAAATGCTATTTTGAAAAACCAGACAATAAGATTAGGAGTGTTTCTTAGCATGTATGCTATTTTTAAGTGATTGAAGAAATATAAGGAGTTAAGGACAAAACTTGCATCAAATTTTTTATATCCTTCTTGTCATTGAGTTCTCTAACTCAATGATAACAAATGGATTTTTTTCTTCTAAATTTTGCAACACATATTTGATAGAGGTTATTTAATAATATTAAAAACAACATCCGGGTGTCATCATTTGATTAAAGAACTTGATAGATGGAATATAAAGAACTTGTCTAAAAGATAAAATCATTTGCCACATTATTTCTCTTTCATTAAGTCATATTATCACGTTGCACATGATATCAGTTAGTCTCTGTCTTTCTCCAATATATATAGTCCTCTGCACTCCAATTGACAATGTACATTTGGCAAGCTCATTTCGAACTGAATGTTGTACATTAAATTAGATGCTTTCTTCTGTTCATTGTATCTTTTTTTTTTCCTTTATATTTACTGAACCAATTTTACCATAGCATCTGTTCTGTGGTTACTCTGTTAAAATATTGATATAGTATAATTTGTTAACATCTCATTGCAGTGGTGGAAGACCTACTCCGGAGAAGGCAACCATTACCATCTTTGGATGCTGTTTATTTCATCCAGCCTTCCAAAGAGAAGTAACTTCATCTCTTAATTAGAATTTTAGAAATTTTCATTTTTTTATGAGCAAAATAAAAGAACCTCAAGGAGTGTTATTTAATTTGCTCAATAACTAATTAGTAAACCATCAAATTTTCTCATACGTGGTCCTTAAAGTAAAAAAAAATTAACATTAAAAAACTTTTCAAATAGATTCTTTAGGAATTACTTAAATAATTTTATTACTTTGCAAGTATATTTAGAAGAGAGGATAATTCTTTGGGACAAATTCAGATTAATTCAGTATATAATAATAAAGTTCATAAAGAACGTGAGAAAAAACATATTTGTGTTACTAGCATTTTTTTGCACTAGATTTTATTTTTTTGGATAATATTTTTAAGAGAAATTGTACTTGTATAAATTTATAATATATTTTAAAAATAAATGAGAAGAGAAAACAGAAATAAAGAGATGAAAATAGATAAAAGATATTATTATAAAAATTGATATAAAAGATGGTGTATAATATAAAATACTATAACTCTATTTTTAATACACAAAATGATCCAAAGTTTAGGATGTCCCCTGCTGCAGTCTATGTAACACTAGCACAAGTATATATAACGCTGGCACAAGTATAAGTTCTGTAACCAATATATATGAGATGGTGTTAAAGACACAACATATGGCATAAAAATGGATCTTTTCATTAGCTATTAGCATTAGTTTAAAATAATTGAAACTTGCAAAGCACGAGCAACTTGATATATAAAATTGTCCATTAAATATGCAACTGTTACACTTTAAATTAAGAAAAATACATCTTTTGTTATCTATATCATTTTTTTTTATCAACTTTCTTCTCTTCCATGCATTATTTTGAACTGTCTTCTTTAGTTCTTTTCTCTGTTGTTCCTTTTGTTTTCACTTGCATAGTTTATCCATATTAAACATATCTTTTGCTAGCATGCAGTGTGGTCATGTTCTTGTCTGATATGTCTGGAAGGGAGCCCGTGTATAAGAAGTATGGGAAGCATTCTATTTTTTTCCCCAAATTTAATATTGTTTCAACTTTTTTAAGCTTAACTCAGGACAAAACTTAACAGCTAGCATTTCCTTTTCCTTTTTTTTTTCTTTTTTATATAGGGCAATGGCTATGTTTCCTTTCTTCCTATACAATGTTTCAGAGCCTATGTATTTTTCTGTTCACCAATCCCAAAGGAACTTGTAAACCACATCAAGAGTGATACATGTGTCTTACCCAGCATAGGTACACTGAGAGAGGTCAAGATTTTGTTGTCCCTTTCCATCTAGTTGTTATTAGCGAGTGGTCAACATCAAATTCTTTATTGAAATTACTTTTGGTTCTATTTTGCAGATGAATTTGGAATATTTTCCAATAGATAGCTAGGTAGTTATTGAACTTGGCAATTTATTTGGAATATTTACTTTCATGCATACCTGGAATGAAATAGTTTAGTCCATTGACCTACTTACTCACAATCTTGGTGTATCATAAATCCTTCTTATATTATTGCTCATGGTACTGTCTTAGGTGTAAGAATAAATTACCTGGATGAATTTACTGATTTCTAAAAGAAATTCCTATATGCACGAGATGTATATGATGCAGGGTTTTATCACTGAACAAGAAACATTATTCGTGTTGTGTAATATATTGAGAATTCATTTTCTCTTAGAGTTTTTTCTCTAGTCATTATTTTATAATGTTAATATATTATTTTTTTATATATGGGTAAATAATATACTTATTTAAGTTATGACTTTATTGATAAAATTTATTTTAATTATTTATGATTGTGTTAAATTTTTATATTTTATATAATATTAAATGGATTGAAACTATTATCCAAAATAATATATTTATTTTGGAAATTGACTTTTTGCATCCTTTATAATGATAACTGATGTAGAAAGTTCACATTTTATATCGGTTGTAATTATAATTGATGTAAAAAATCTATGTAGAAAGCTCACTTTTTACATCAGTTATAATGATAACTGGTATAGAAAGTTCACATTTTATATCGGTTATAATTATAGCTGATGTAAAAAATAAAACTTTCTACATTGGTTGTAAAAAGGAGTGATCGGTCATAAAAAGAACTGATTTAAAAAGTTTTTTTATATCATAGTCCACATCTGATGTAAAAAATGATCACTTTCTATATCGCCTACATCTATGACGCTCATACAACCGATATAAAAAGTCTTTTTTGCATTAGTGAAAATCAGTCCGCATAGCTTTATGAAAAAAAAAAAAAAAAAGAATTTGATCTAGCCATGGCAAAATAGACAAGTACCAATTCACCCAAAAAAAAAAAAAAGACAGGTACCAACTTTTATTAAAGGCAATAAATGAAAATCGTCAAGACATCATATGGTAGGGACTTATATAAAGGCGGGAATGTAAAGAGTCATACTAGTCATGGTAAAATAGACAGGTACCAACTTTTTTCACTAGCAATAAATTAAAATACCAACTTCATCACTTGGTAGGGACGTATAAAGTTGGGCTTGATGGTAAAATAGTAGACAAATATCATTGGATGAAGGCTTTGGTATGCTGTATGAAGGCTTTTTCTTCGGAATCATTGGGTGTTTCTTACAGATAAGTTATTTTTTTCCTGCCATATAAATTATCTGCAATTGGGAATTGGTTATTGACTTGACATTTTTTTTTGGTGAGTTGACTTGATCTTTAATGATTGTAATCAAAAGTAGCTGAAGGAACAACATAAGCTTGTTCTATGATTACATACAACCTAGCAGCCTCCAATTCCTCATCAAAATGAAGCATTTTTCTATCATGTTACATGCATTTTTGTCTATATATGTCCACCTGTTTTCTCTCTTTATGTTAAACTCACTATGCTTTAGGCCAATCATGGCTGTCTTTGCCTCAGGAAATGAGACTGATCATTTGGCACTGTTTAAATTCAAGGAATCCATATCCACTGACCCATATGGAATCTTCCTCACTTGGAATTCTTATACTCACTTCTATAACTGGCATGGAATAACATGCAATCCCATGCTTCAAAGAGTTACAGAGTTGAACTTAGGAGGATACAAGTTGAAGGGATCCATATCCCCTCACGCAGGCAATCTTTCTTATATGAAAAGGTTAGACCTTGGAAACAACAGCTTCTACGGGAGAATCCCTCAAGGATTGGGACAGTTGTCAAAACTGCAGATTCTCTATGCCTGCACTCATCTCAAAATCTTATGCTTAGGTGGGAACAATCTGATTGGCAAAATACCGATCCAAATTGGCTCACTTCGGAAGCTTACACAGTTGAGCGTTTGGAACAACAAGTTAACTGGAGGGATCCCATCATTCATAGGGATTTTTTCATCACTAACTATTCTCTCAGTGGGTGAAAACAACTTAGAGGGAGATATTCCACTAGAAATATGCATTCTCAAAAGCTTAACATTTATACAGTTGTCTATCAACAAATTGTCTGGAACATTGCCTTCTTGTCTTTATAATATGTCATCTCTTACTGCAATGATTGCTACAGTCAATCAATTTAATGGTTCTGTTCCACCCAACATGTTCGTCACCCTACCCAATCTCCAAGTATTTGCAATTGGTGGCAATCGAATCTCAGGTCGAATTCCACCTTCCATCACAAATGCATCTATCCTTTCAAAACTTGATTTCAGTGGTAACCATTTCCAGGGACAAGTTCCAAGTCTGGGGAAGCTACAATATCTTGATTTCCTATCTTTGGGGAAAACTAATCTAGGTGACAATTCAACTAATGATTTGGAGTTTTTAAAATCTTTGACAAATTGTAGTAGGTTGCAACTGTTATCTATAGCCTACAATAATTTTGGAGGTCATTTGCCAAATTCCTTGGGTAATTTATCCACTCAACTCAGTAAACTATATCTCGGAGCTAATCAAATATCAGGAGAAATCCCTACAGGAATAGGAAATCTAATTGGCTTAACTCTCTTGACAATGGAAGATAACCGCATTGATGGGATTATGCCAACATCTTTTGGGAAGTTTCAGAAGATGCAAAGGTTACGCTTAACTGGAAACAAACTTTCAGGAGAGATAGGAGCCTTCATTGGAAACCTTAGTCAATTGTTTCATTTGAGTTTAGGAGGAAATATGTTAGAAGGAAATATTCCTCCAGGTATAGGAAACTGCCAAAAGTTACAATATCTAGATGTTTCAAAAAACAACCTTAAGGGAACCATACCCGTAGAGATTTTTAATCTTTCCTCTCTAACAAACTTGTTGAATTTGTCACAAAACTCATTGAGTGGTAGTATACCGGAAGAAGTGGGCAACCTAAAAAATCTCGATTGGTTAGATATATGTCTCAGAATCATTTGTCTGGTGACATTCCTGGAACCATCGGAGAATGCATAATGTTGGAGTACCTCTATTTGCAAGGGAATTCCTTACAAGGAATCATACCATCCTCTTTGGAATCACTCAAAAGTCTTTTACGTTTAGACCTTTCACGACACCGCTTGTCTGGATCAATTCCTGATGTTCTGCAGAACATTTCTTTCTTACAATATTTCAATGTATCATTTAACATGTTGGATGGTGCGGTACCGACTGAAGGTATCTTTAAAAATGCAAGCAAGTTAGTGGTTACTGGAAACAGTAAGCTTTGTGGAGGTATATCAAAACTGCATCTGCCACCATGCCCTGTCAAAGGTAAGAAACTTGCAAAACACCACAAGTTCAGGTTGATAGCAGTGATAGTTAGTGTGGTTGCTTTTCTTCTCATATTGTCAATTATTCAAACTATCTACTGGATGAAGAAAAGGAGTAAGAAACCATCTTTGGATTCACCAACAATTGACCAGCTGCCTAAAGTTTCATACCAAAGCCTACACAATGGAACTGATGGGTTCTCAACTACAAACTTGATAGGGTCTGGAAATTATAGCTCTGTCTACAAAGGAACTCTTGAGTTAGAAGACAAAGTTGTTGCCATAAAGGTCCTAAACCTTCAACAAAAAGGAGCTCACAAGAGTTTCAATGCTGAATGCAATGCACTTAAAAATATTAAACATCGAAATCTGGTTTAGATTTTGACATGTTGTTCCAGCATAGATTTCAAAGGTCAGGATTTTAAAGCTCTAATTTTTTGGTACATGAAAAATTGAAGCTTAGAGCAATGGCTGCACCCAAGGACACTAAGTGAAGTGCATCCGAGAATGTTAAATCTTGATCAAAGATTAAATATCATGATTGATGTCGCTTTTGCATTAAATTATCTTCATCATGAATGTGAGCAATCGGTCATTCATTGTGATTTAAAGCCAAGCAATGTCCTTCTTGATGATGACATGATTGCTCATGTCAGTGATTTTGGCATAGCAAGACTTCTCTCAACATTAATGGTAACAATTCTAAGCAAACAAGTACAATTGGAATAAAGGGGACTCTTGGCTATGCTCCTCCAGGTATTATCTAAACTCTTGGACCAGTGTTTCTTTGAATTCCCTATCTTTCAATGAAAACTTGATATTTATTTACTAATTAGAAGGCATTGACTATTTTTGCTATATATTTTAGAGTATGGAATGGGTTCTGAGGTGTCTATGAATGGCGACATGTACAGTTTCGGGATTCTTATGTTGGAGATGCTTACTGGAAGAAGACCCACAGATGAAATCTTTGACAATGCTCAAAATTTGCATAACTTTGTGGAAAATTCATTTCCTGGTAATCTTTTACAGATTTTGGACCCATCACTTCTACCAAAACATGAAGAAGCAACAATAGAAGAAGAAAAGAGTATGAATCTTACCCCGACTGTTGAAAAGTGCTTAGTTTCACTCTTCAAAATTGGACTTGCTTGTTCAGTTGAATCACCAAAAGAAAGAATGAATATGGTGGATGTCACTAGAGAGCTAAGCAAAATAAGAAAAGCCTTTCATGCTGGTAAGATAAATGGAAAATGAGTTAATTCTCCACATATTTTTACTAGAGAATAAATGTAGATGTGTCACACTGCTTCTTCTGCCAAATTTAATAGCAGTTCTGTTTATAATAATACTTTTTTTTGTCTGTTTTTAACTTTATTTATTTAATTATTTCATTTTAATTTTGCTTTTCAAACTTAACATATAAAATTGAGATTTATAGATGCTTAAATGCACATGCTGCTGGCATCAACTCTTACCTGTTAAATAGCTTATGTAATTACAATTTCATTTTCTGTCATTTTTCTATGTATTTCAAAATTCCAAAACCTCCAAGCTAGTTACTGCTTCTTCTCGAATTTCATGTGTTGAAACTTGAAGAATCAAAGCTGAGATCAAATGCCATAACTATTTATGCTGTATGCTGTATGCTGAACTCCAGCAGAGTTAATCTCCAGGGAGCGGAACTGTTTAATTGTTTTACCCCAGTTATATTACTCATTTGAATGCATCATTCAAGCAGTGAACATGATGTTTGTACTGTTATTTTTTTTTTTTTATAAGTGTACCTTCAAGTAACATATATCATATACTCCATCTACATAGTGAACTTATTGTTTGTACTTCTTTTCTTTTCTTTTTATAAATGTACTTCCTTTATCCCATGATTTTCCAAATTTTAATGCAGAGCATGAAAAAGCTTTCAATCTAGATCCATATTCACCATACTGAATTTTTATTTTATTTTATATTTTTGGGGATTCATAAACTTGTCTTCAATATTCAGGGGCTAAATAACAGAGAATCCTTTCTAACTTTGGTTTTAGACCTGTAATGCATAAAGCTTAAAATATAAAAACTTTCATATGAAAAAAAAAACAATGAGTATAGACACAAAATACATGGGCCATGATAAAAAGTGGACTGCAACAATTTAAGTTGATGCAGTGACTGCATGTGTTTCACAAAGACATTCAATCAATCTCTCTAGTTAAGGATTTTCACATTTCTGAGTCCACTTCTTAACTAAAATCATGTTGTAGATTCAATGTTTAAATATTAAAGATAACAAAAGGAAAAAAATACTTTTCAATTTATCCAAGAGGTAGTACTTGTAATTTGTAAAAGCAGTAAAAGAATTCAGTAACAACTTTTCTAGGAGTCATACAAAGATGAAACAATTTAATCTAGTGCCTCTGTTAGTTTGACACAGCAAGTCAGCAAGTGTGGAGAAGTTTTTTTCATTTTTCCTTCTTATGTTTTTTCTTCTGTAAGTGCTTCTGAAGAAGTTTATCCAAAAAGACCCATAGTCCAAGACCATCTCATTATGTTATTTATTCAAGCAGCTTTCACAATACAGTGAAATTTGGTTCATGTTTACATAATGTGACAACAATGTATTTTAATTTGAAGAATATTCTGCAAGGTCTTTATTTATTTTATGAATTTTGGTCCCCAGAACTAGCTATGTTTAGGATTTGATACACCACCGTCACTGTGTTTGCAATGTCCAATATAGAGGCTTCCTTCAGTTATTGAATGCTTGCCACCCCAAAAGCCAAAGACAGGACATTACCAATGTAATTTGGCATGGAATTCTTTGTTTTTCAACTCATCATGCACTTTTTATGTCTTTGATCAATGGTACCATCATTATCTTCCATACATATGATAAAGGCATTTTAGAAAAATATGGTTCATTGGCATTTTTTGTATCTCTTTCACTATGGACCTGATAAAAGTTTGGTCCAAAGATGGTTGATATGGTTTTGGCCTGGCATGCATCAACTAATGCATGATCAAAAGTAAATGCTATGGAAATGCCTCCATATGTGTACACTGTCACCTGAATTCACAAGGGGAAGTCTGGTTCAATCAAGACTACCTTTTCTTGAAGAGTTTCATTGAGATTATAAAAATCTAAATTCTTCAATGAGAGGGACATGTGTGTGAGCTTCAACAACTAGAGCACCGTTGTTGTCACATATGATTTTAGGCTCACTAGTTTTGGGATTTGGAGCAGTTAGGCCAACAAAGGGATATTGATTGAGTATGTAACAAGAAAATGACCTGAAAGCAGGTCAAGATATGAGAGTGATTGAAAATTGGCTATGGTATAAGATTGAGTCCCTTTACAGTACTTTTCATACTAAACTTGACTTCAAATTTTCCATACTTTGGGACTACAAGTTTTTTTACAATGTTTGACATGTTTCAAATCAGCAATGTTTCCCCACTAAGCTTCCCACTAAGCATTTACTTCCCACCAACCATCACAATGGTTCACCAACCATCACAATGGTTCATGAAGTCCCACTAACCATCATAATGGTCAAGAAGCCTAAAAACACTAAAATCTGACCTAGAAAAGATGAAAAGACATCTGAACATATTGCCTCCAAAAAACATACGAAAATTACATGACGAATAGGAAAATTGGGCTTAACTAACTACTTAGCCCAAAAACTAAGTAATCAACCCAAATAAATTCCAGCCCATAGATGCATCTTGAGTATTAACTGTTGGACACATTTTGCTCTCCAAATTACTATCTTCAAGTTTGCCAAAATAATCTTCAAATTGCAAATATGAGACATTTCTTGGATTGGGCTCTAGTTTAGTTAAACCTTCTTTAGCTTGCATCTTCATGATTAAGCTTTGAAAAACCTTTTTGCTTGTTTTAGCTTCTGCTTTTGTCAAGTAGCACTACTAGAAAAATGACTTTTAACATAAGTTATTTTGGGCATTTAACATCTGTTCGGAACCGATGTTGTATCAACCGTCGTTGAAAGTGGGTAACTTTCAACATCGGTTCCAGAACCGATGTTAAAAAGAGACTACAACATCAGTTGGTCAAAAAACCGATGTCAAAGGAAGGTGAAAAAGGCAAAATTTTGTGTTGAAAACAACATCGATTTTCGGAGAACCGATGTTGTTAGTGCCCATACAACGGTTGTGCCAAAACCAATGTTGTTTGTGCATAAACAACATCGGTTATCTCTATAACCGATGTTGTATGAGCACTAACAACATCGGTTTCTAACTAATATATAAACATGAAAGGCTCACATTGGACGCTCACTCTATTAAAACTAATTAAACCCAACCTTCATATACACAGGCTAGTCCTGCAGGAATTTTTACACACAAGGCAGTGTTCTCGCCATTATACAACACGCTAAAGCAAGTTTTCACTTGTAAGCACATTTTTCCTTCTAACCCTTGCCATTATAGAAGCAGGTATAGTAATGCTTAGTTCCCAATGTGGGATTTTGATTATTAATTAGTTGATAAGCATATTTCTTTGGATTTTGTCAGTTTTCATCATCTCACTAGTCTATTTGAGGCTATATGATAGAGAAGGTACAAAAGCAAAAGAATTCATGAATATTATGGTAACAAAAGTCATTTATTTTTTTATAAAAAGCTATTCAGAAGGAAATTTATGTATAACCTCACAGTGTAAATGGCAATCTATGACATTATATAGCAATGCAGATCCTTTAGTAGTACTGGTAGGAAGAGCCAAGTAGTAAGCATTCAAACAAGGGGAAAAAGCGCAAAGTCCTGCAGGGAAAATTGCCTCAGAAAAGTATATGCATAATATAGCAATTGGTTGGCATAATTAAAAGTTTAATTCACCATGTTTGTCACAATCCAATTGAGAATAGAATAATAATCTAACAAGTAACAACTGCAAGTCAACAATTAATGTGTCCTTATTGAATGAAATCATATCACATATTAGTTCCAGCCTCACCTTTAATATTTGGCACTGTGTCAATAGTATCCAAGATTGTGAGACTATTTATTTCATATACATATGCTATCTTGTAAAATGATAATGAGTCTACATTATAGAGGAACCGAGAGATTAGAGTAATCTTAGTGATCAAAGAATTTGGCAGTGCTACGCTAAGTATTAGGAAAATAGCATTAGCATGATGCCCTCATCATAATATATTCATAAATAATCAGAGTGTCAAGAGCTTCATGTACCTTTGATGACCAATTGATGCCCATTTCATATTTAACATTTTAATAAGAAAGAGCTTCATGTACCAATGCATATACAGCAGTGGTGCCATCCTATGGCGACTCGTATGGATGGATTATGGTGAGATTAAAAGCAAATATATAAATAAGAAGATATATATATATATATATATATATATATATATATATATATATATAACATGTGCTCCTTTCGTTTCTTTCCTATCATTTTTGTCTATAACAGAGTACAAATGAAAGAACTAGACATAATGTATGGTTATAAGTTTACAATACAAATTAAATTGCATTGAGAGATTAATTTTATTTTCAATGGAAGTGTTCTACGATCTATTGAGTTCATTTTTGCTGCCAAGAATGATTAATTTTTTTGGCTAATTAATCATCCATTATAAAAAAATCAACCCAATTATTATTCTGAACGAAATTTTGCCATATAGCTCTAGCTGGACTGCACAATCTTAACACATTATTAATATCCTCAACCCAATGATGCATCTTTACCCACTCTTTAACACATTTGACAATTTTCACCACAAAAAGAAAACTGTACAGCAAACACTACTTGTCTACATGCAAGAATAGTGCCAGCAGAGACAACATTGGCGAGCCTACACGTATACATAAGAGGCACTCATCAGTCATTGCATTTTGTTGAACCAATGAGATAACTTAAGCACACAGATAATATACACACTTAACATAAGATTAATAAGGCTTAAACATTGAGAAGGCTAGCTCTTTGGCAGAGAACAGGGAAAAGTTATGAAGAGCCAAATTTTGGTCAATTCGATTCAGTTTAGGCATTTTGTCGAGCAACTAGTTAGCAAAATGGAATATCCTTCTTTTTCTCTACAGCCACCCAAATTGCTAGCACAAACAACTGTAAAATCAACTCACTAAACTGACCTATCAACTCACTACAACATCCTTTTCACCAATACCTTAATGAAATCGAAATTACATGTCTTAACAAGGACCTGGCGATGAGAGAAGCAACGGCAAAAAGAACAAGGTTGTTGAACTGGACAATTGATGAACGAAGGTTCCTAATGGTGGCACCGTGACAGAAGAAAATGAAGATGAGCAATTTTAATGGCACCGTGACAGAAGAAAACGAAGGGTTTGCAATGAAGATGAGCAGTTCTTACCTCCGGTGGTGGCAACGTTGCCAGCAATGAAATGGTGTGAGAGAGGGAGGGAGATTCGAGGGTTCGCAAAGAGGGAGGGAGACTAAAAAGGATTCGAGGGTGTTCGCTGAGAGAGGACTCGAGAGAGGAAATTGAGAGAAGGCTCGAGAGAGGAAATGAGATATCCACGGCGCGTAGGAGTATTGCAAAAGGAAAAGCGTATGTTTTAAACCCCTTTCAACATCGAGTATACAAAGAACCAATGTTGTTATGATATTTCAACATCGGGTATACAAAGAACCGATGTTGTTATGATATTTCAACATCGGTTATTTGAAAAACCGATGTCGTAAACTTCCATTTAATTTCAAAAATGCCACCGCATTTTTTTGACATCTGTTTTCAAACAAACGATGTTGATAAGACGATGTTGAATGGCTTTTTTGTAGTAGTGTAGCCTTCCATCCATTGCAAAGGATATTTGAAATAATTGGACTTTGATAGGTTCATATCACTTTCAACTAAGGGGTAAAGGTAACATTCGTCAGAAAAGGGGAAGAATGGAGACAGGCCACTCAGATCGAAGTGGTATATAAATAATAGGTCAATGAGCCCCTTTGATAACAAAATGTTGTTCAACCACTTGGGCTGGTGGTAGTAACAAATCGATAGTAAGGACGCTTCTTGATGGTTAAAGCCCAGCCAATTGATTGAGAGACGAAAGTCAAGTGAATAACAATAAAGCTAACCAAAACCAAACAAAAACTAAAATAAAATTATGAAAATGTGATGTAACTATTTATTTTAAGTATGCATGTGTGCCAGTTCCTTGACTAGTGTGGTAAACCTATTCATTAGGTGAGGATGTTAGTCAGAAATTACTTCTATGCTACCTTGGGGATATGCAAGGTTGTAACCCATAGTAAAGGTAGATATAAGCTTGAACGAGACATAAATGACAAAGATAAAGGAAAGGTAAGTCCTCACTTACTGTCATAGGAGAGCAGTGGGTCAAGGGACATGGGTATGTTGATGGTGGTAAAAGAGAATGAGTACAAAAAGGAAAGTGTTCAGGTTTCAGGGAGAGGTTAAAACCTTAATTAGAATTTAGGAAAGATTCTAGCATAGACAAGTTGGTCAAATCCTAAAGTCTCAAAATAATCACTAACACTTACGTCTCATTCTTTTAAGTTTATATGATTTTCAAGTTAAGGAAGTGGATGTCCTCGAGGAGGAGCATGGAGCCACTTGCAACAAAGATGTTTGAGTTTGATAAATCCTAATGTGTGGGAGTTCGTGTAACACCCCAAAAATTTCAACCCAGTAAGTAGGAATGTGAGAGATTTAATTGGAATTAATGAGAATTTAATTGTTTGTTTTAAATAAGAAAAAGATATGTTCTGAGAAATTAAAATATAGTTAGTAATTAACTGTGTAAATAAGAAAAATGAAGGAAAGCAAATAATATAGATATTTCTTTATAATGGTTAAATAGGAAAAATGTTTAAAAAAGAAAGATATATATATCCTCTGTAATTAAAATCTATGTTATTAATTTATTGAAACTAATTTCCCGTAATAAAAATTTCTCTGTAAGTAACTGACAATAATTAATTCTCCAAAATTAATTCTCTGTAGTTGATTTTCTGTATAATTGTCTGTAAGATTGATTATAGTTTTTGTTTAAATAAAATAGCTTGTGTTATTTTATTTGAGTTGAGAATGTGCAGTGTGATAAATATTTAAAAAATTTAAATACTTAAATTATCTATGTTTTGACTGCTTGATATATCTGGAAAAGAAATTCATCTATCTGCAGATAATTGTTAGTAATAATTAATAAAAATATTTGTTGTTGTGAATTAATTGTTTATTTGACTGAAAAATTGTTTGAACTCTGAACTTGCACTTCAAGTTACCTTTCATAAAATTCATCTATGAGCTATCACTCTACAGAGAAAATTTTATGAAAGTTATTAAAAGTTTTATTTCATAAGATTTATAAAAATTATTTGATGTTTAAAATTTTTAGTTTTGAAAATTAAAATCGCATTTCATTCCGACTACACAATGCAATTCTACACTGTGTAGATTAATTTGGCACTCAAGCTATCAAATCCTTCTTTCCTACAGCCTATAGAATTTCATGCAGCTACCCACAAGGGGGCCATCCTCATCAGTTTCGTCGCTCTCGTCATCATCCGTCTCTTCGGAGTGTCCTTGAAGAGTTCATCGATACCCGCTACTATTTCCGATGCCACACCATCCAAGGAGTTCACGTTGGTCCGACACTTCTCGCCTTTGGCCGAACCCTTCTTATGTCGAAGAATTGGAGACGTAATTGGGTGAGAGTCAGTCAAGGGGATCCGTCACTAGTCGTGAACTTAGTGAATAATGAGTCCTAGGATTTTGAGGAGGATTGGATAACCTTGAGAAAGATTCCATGAAGGATCCTGTGGACAATGACCTCTAGATTCTTTGGATTAGTCTAACATGCAGGGTTGGGTTTATAGATGACTGCTCTGAGACTAGGTTTTTCCCTTTTATGTATTTGAATACGGGTAGACCTATGTTTCAGATTTTACTATATATATATTCAGTTTTCATACTCTATTACCCTATGTATTTGGTATATACCTTGAGCAACGTGTATATGTATATATGTTACTATTGCTCCAAAAAACATGTTGATGTATGCAATTCTCTATTTTATGCATATGTGTATACTTGATAACCAACCAAATTATCTCATGTTCTTTATTTTAATAATTCAAAATTAAGTGCCCATTTATGTTTGAAATGATGTTACAATTAGTTTCTTGCGAACGTAAATAACCCATTTTAATTACTAAGTGGAACACAACTTTCGAACTTAAAATTTACATAAAACTTTTTTTTTAAGGATATGGCAAAATTCCAACTTACCATTTTACAATTACATTTGATTTGCAAAATTAAACAAAATTTGGTGTAACACCCCGAAAATCACAACTCCGTAAGTAAGAACATGAGAGAGTAATTAGAAATTAGTGAGAATTTAATTGCTTGTTTTAAATAAGAAAAGAATATAGTTGGAGTAATTAAATACAGTTTGTAATTAATTGAGTAAATAAGAAAAAAGAAGGAAAATAAATAATATTAGTAATTTGTTATAATGGTCACATAGGTAAAGATTTATAATATCAAAAGATGTAATATGCTTTGTAATTAAAATCAAGTGAGTGATCTAATTAAAACAATTGCTTGTAATATAAAGTCCTCTGTGTATTTTTCTGTGAGTGATTATATGTTATGCTTGCTAGTAATTAATTGAACTATGATTAATTACTAGTAATAAATACTTAATATATCTATTGCTACATATTAATTAATTAATTGGTTTTAATTTTTTTAAATTCTGAAACCTGACCGTCAAGTTATCGCTTATAAAATTCATCTGTGAGCAATTCCTCTACAGAGAGAATTTCATAAGAGTTATTAAAAAGTTTTCATTTCATAAAGATTTATAAAATTAAATAAATAATTATCTGTTTGAAATATCAGGAAAATCCATTTCGAAACGTTTTTAAAATCTGAGACTTGCAAGACAAGGAATCTTTCCTAAAATTCATCTGCGAGTGATTACTCTACAGAGAAATTTTAGGAAAGTTATTTAAAAAGTTTTCAATTTTAAAGAATTGTAAAAATTTAAACTAGATGTCATCTATTCATATTTTTTTATTTAGAATGTGTTTCGGTTTAAATTACACAGTATATTTCTACACTGTGTAACTTGACACAACCTTAGCCCATCAAATCAAGTGACCATTGGCCACTTAAAATGCATGCAAAACACTTCCTCACACACTCAAGACCCACAGCCACTAACACTCACTCTCTCTCAAACCATCACTCAAATCACAACTTAAGACTAACACTCAAACCTCTCACTTTCTTACTCAAGTCAGCACACTTTGAGCCAAGAGATTCAAATTTTTGCTCCTCCCTCTCTCTTCTTTCCCCCTGGCTGAAACACTCCCTCCCCCTCACAACACCATTCTTCTTCAACTTCCTTCCCTTGCATGTCCTAGCTAGAGGGATCGAAGGGCTGCACTCCTTTGGAAGAAAACAACCAGCTGCTTCTCCTCATTCCAGCAAGATCACCATCACTTTAAGGGGACTATTTGGTGGATTCAAGTGGCTGGAGGTGGAGGATCCAGCCACTCTCATCTAAAATGCCTCCCTTGTTGGCTAAAACTTGAAAAAGTGTTATTGCATGTGTGTGTTGTGTGTTGTTTCTGAAAAAACTTTGGCAGTGGCATTGTGGCTGTGTCCAAATCCCTTCATCTTTTTTCCTTTTCAAAATTTCGTGGGATGGCTCTAATACAAAGGAGACCATGCCCAATTTTCGTTGAAACTCATTTCCAAAACCTTCATTTATTTTCAAACTCGAAAATGGTGTGGACAGTGGCTGTCTCACGTAGAAGCCCTGGACAGTGCTTATATTTTTATGTATAACTTTTGATCTAACCGTTGGATTTTGATGAAACTTGTCCCCAGTTAAAGTAGACTCAAAATGAACCAACTTTTCTTTTGAGACCATTGCAAGATAATCTCAAATAAAGGTTCATCCATGATATGCAATCGAACTGTTCTGCATAGGAAACTGGTTCGGGCAGTGGCTGTTTCACGTAGTAGCCCTGGACAGCGTTTACGTTTTTGTGCATAACTTTTGATCTAGCCGTTGGATTTTGATGAAACTTGTCCTAAATTAAAGTAGACTCAAAATTAACTTTTCTTTTGAGAAAATTGCTAGATAACCTCAAATTAAGGTTCATCCATGACATGCAATGGGACCGTTCTACTTGTGAAAACTGGTTCGAGCAGTGGCTGTTTCACGTAGAAGCCCTGGACAGTGTTTACATTTTTGTGTATAACTTTTGATCTAGCCATTGGATTTTTATGAAACTTGTTCTAAGTTAAAGTATACTCAAAATGTACCAACTTTTCTTATGGGACCATTGCGAGATAACCTCAAATGAAGGTTCATCCGTGACATGCAATGGGACTATTCTACTTGTGAAAATAGGTTCGGGCAGGGTTCGGTTTTTGACCTTTTTAAACCAAATTAGTGACCATTTTTTAAATCTAATTTTTGTTCATAAAACTAGACAAACAGATATTTAAAATGATATAAGTTTTAAAAAATTTCATTCACAATTGATAATTTAACTAATTTATTTTAAACAGAACTCATGCATGGATCCCAAATTTCGAACCTGAGACAGATCTTAGAAAATAAATTACTGGGAAAAATGTAGGAGGAATTAGGATTCAAGTTTTACTTTTTCTGAAATATATGAATGTTATATTTTTACCATAAAAATTTTAGTAAAAATTTTATTTGGGAAAGTTGAGAAAATTGCACATCTTTGAGGTATGCTCACTGCAAGGGGCATACTGACCTACGAACTTCTAGGAATTTTTATAATTTTTGTAGATTTAATATGAGAGTGTGGGATACCTTTTTGAAAAATAAGTTTTAAGAGCTTTAAATTTATATAAGAATTTCACCAAACAAAAATTGTTTGCTAAATTAATTTTGGACAGAGATTGGGTGCTACCAGAGACGAATTCTATTTTAAAATTGCCTTGATATATGATATGTGAATTGTGATATATTTGAATGTGAGAATTAATTATAAATGTGTGCATGCAAGGCAGTGGGTAAATTTGACCCCTGCCTTAGATGATTGTAAGACCCTTGGAATGTGAACCCAGGGCATCGTTGTGTGTGTGATTGTGCGTTTTGAAACGCTCTGTGGTACAGTCACGTGGAATGTAGTGTGAATTGAAATTCTCTGTAATGTCTGTGATCTGTGAGCATAAGGGTCGAACGCGGGTGCTTATGTGGATTAGGACACTGTCCTAGTAATCTTGGAAAATTTTACCGGCAATAATAATAATATAAATTTCAACAGTGAGAACAATTAATTTAGATCTAAGAATTTATTTATTTTATAAGCTTAATAAATGAACTCTTTAATTTGTGCTTTGGACTTAGATAAATGTTGTAGGACCCTTGCGTGCAGGAATTGTCGGTAAGTGTTAATTATTAAAAACTTTAGAAATTGAGAGGGGTAAGGCACAAATAAAATGTAATAAAGAATCTTGATACGTGATGGCGATATGCGTCTTGAGAGTTGTGCAACGAGGAAATATGCGTGTACGGCGGACTTGTGAAAGAAGTTGCGTGGGGCAATTCTGGCTGGGAGAAAGATGAAAAGATGTTGGCAGAGATCAAACGACGTGGTCACCAATGGGTGATGGAGAGCATATTCTCGTTTGGTATAATTTTGTTGGAGCCAGGACAAGGTCTTGAGCTCGGCGTCGATTTGACCCATCTTGTACCACCAGCAGCGGAAACCCACGGTGACAAGCAAAGATAATCTCCATGAGAGACAGTGCGAGGAGTAAGTCCTCGGAGTATGAATGACCACAGATTGGTACCTGGGAGATGATCGTGAGGCATTACAACCTTGGAGGGTAGGCGTCGAGTTGTGACTATGTTCACACAAAACAACTTGGTGACCTTGACAATAACCATGAAAAAATATCAGTTGGTGAGAGCCCACCTCATACCAGGGTGATGGTGTACTCCCAACAGTCATTCCACTCAATATATGTAAGACCGCTGAGTTCTGCGAGTTCCAGTGGCAGCTAGCCAGTGTGTTAAGTTTACAAATAAAAGTCATGGAAACGAGTAGGTTCCAAGTGTGAACATTAGAGAACCACCCCGCAGTGGTTAGTAGGATTGTGTGTGACTTTTAAAGTCATTTATGTGTGATTTGCTTGATGAAGCGAAGAGTTCACCCTTATGTTTTTGTTTTAGGAGCCGATGGCAGTACCTGTGGAGATCACAAGGGGGTTATCCTCATTAGTTTCATCACTCTCATCATCATCCGCCTCTTCGGAGTGTCCTTGAAGAGTTCATCGATACCCGCTACTGTTCCTGATGCCACACCATCCGAGGAGTTCACTTTGGTCTGACGCTTCCCACCTTTTGCCGAACCCCTTTATGTCCAGAATCGGAGGCATAGTTGGGTGAGTGCCCGTTAGGGGGATCCGCCGCTAATCGTGAACTTAGGGATCAGTGAGTCAAGGTTTATACGAAGGATTTGGAGAACTTTGAGGAAGATTCTGTAAAGGATCCCGTGGACAATGACCACTAGATTTCTTCTCATGAATCTTGTCAAAGGCCCTCCACTATCCTATTTCTTGGGATTAGTCTAACATGCAGGGTTGGATTTAGAGATGACTGCTCTGAGACTAGGTTTTCCCCTTTTTATGTAATTGCATATGGATAGACCTAGGTTTCAGATTTTTGGTATGTACATTCAGCTTTGGTAATCTATTACCCTATGTATTTGGTATACGCTTTAGAAATGTATATATTACTATTACTCCGAAAAATATTTGGGTTATGAAATTCTATACTTTATGCATGTATGTATATCTTTTAACAGAAAAATATCTCATTTTATTCACTCTACTTAATTCGAAATTTAGTGCCCATTTATAATTGAACAACACTACATAGTTTTCTTGCAAACTTAAATAACCTATTTTTAGTTATTAAGCAAAGCATAGCTTTCGAAATAGATATTGAAATAAAAAGTTTTTTAACAATGTGGTAAAATTCCAACTTATGTTTCATAATTACACTTGATTTGCACAATTAAACAAGCTATCGTGTTTTAGAAAATAAATAAATAATGGATCTCCTCTTTTTTTACAAGAATTGAATAAAGTAACACGCCTATTGAATTAAAATAAGTTTTAAATAATAATATATGTAAACTCGGATTTAGGGTGTTACATTTGGCGCTTTGTAAAATGAATAAATAAATAATCTCTTCTTTCTTTTACGATAATTAAATAAAGTAACACGCCTATGAAATTAAAATAAGTTTAAAATACAAATATATGTAAACCCGAATTTAGGGTGTTACAGTTCATTTTAAGTTTTATGTATCTTTCTTCTACGTAATGAATGACACTTTGTGCTAAGAGTTTGAATTAAGTTTTATAATAGATTTATGTTTTAGTTTCTATTTGATCTCTTATATTTGTATATTCAAAACTTCCATGTCCTAAAGACCTAGGCATAGTAAGGTAATGACCTTAAGGGTATTAAAAAAAAACTGAAACTCATACTTTATAATTGAAAGCAGAAAATATTAATTTTATTTACCAATTTACATAGCATATTTATTACAAGATCAAATCTCATCATCATCCTTCCTTAACTTTACATGTTTGTGTGTTGAAAGTGTATCTTTTGATGACATTTACTAAATAAAATATAAAAAGAATTCTCAGATCAATTAAATTGGGACAAATATAAATAAATAAATAAATAAATAAGGTTGACCAAAATGTTTTATTTTCTAATTACCCAGTAAATTCATAATTAAATAATACTATAAGAGAATTATGTGAACATAAAATAAAAAATAAAGTTTAAAATAAAAGAAATTTGCTTTTCTTTATTCATCATAAAATAAATGTGAACTTTAGTTGGCCTTCTATGTTTAAAAAGTTTCACTTTGGTAATCCCTCTATGTATTGTTGCTAGACCAAATTGATCCTTGCTATAGGTGGGTATATATGACAGTCTAGTTTGTTTAGCTTGGTCTATTTTGGTCCGCAATTAAATGGATTGGACTAGGCTAATCCGCTTATTATACAGACCATGTTTTTGCCTAATTTGTGTGCAACCCATTTAGCCCACATATCCAATAAAAGAAATTGAAATTTAGTAAAAATTAACAACGACTGAAAATATTAAAAATTGATAAAAATTAAAAAATGTCTAATAATGAAAAATATAAGAAAATTTGAATGGATTAATAAAATATTAAAATTTAAAAGAAAAATTCATCTACATACATCACGCGAACATCAAATAAAGAATTTATTAAAGCTAGGATTAAGTGGTAGCACAAAAGATGCTCACAAATTAAAATTAACTTAATCATAATTTAATTTATAGAATGAAGTTCTCTCTTTTAATTCATTTTACCTCCTTAATTTTATTTATAAAAGTGTTTATATCCAAAAGAGACTCTTTGTCCAATTCAAAGATAACTCATGTTGAGAGAACATTGGGTATCACAAGTGGTAGCGGCTTGTGTCCCTTAACCAAGTGGTCCAAGATTCAAATTCTAACCATGGATATGGAATAAATCATGTTGGGAAGGGAATACCACTTGTGTGCGCTTCAGGTCCCCGACGGAGATTAGTCACTACTTCTAGCGGTGAATATTCTATACCAATATCATGGTAAAATAAAATAAAATAAAATAAAATAACTCACCAATAACCATCACTGAAACAAATGCCAATGACGTTTTTCTTGGTACACTTGACTTGCAGTAGGGATGCTTGACTTACGGTAACCTTTTTTAGGGATGCTTGACTTAAAGTGACTTTTTTTGGGCAATTAATGACTTTCATATGTAACACTTTTTTTTCTTTTTTCTTTTTTCTTTTTTTACTAAGAAAGCTTAAAGCATGTCATTAGAAAAACAACTGGGCAATACATGTGGGACATAATGAATGAACATAGGACTAGCTTTTAAAGTATAATATAGTAGACTAAAATATTACTTTTTTGTGATGAAGACATGTTAAAAAGAGGTCAGTAATTAATTAGTAAAAATTACCAATTTTCAAAATTATTTTTCTGTTCTTCAAATTGCACCAGTCATGCTTCATTATATAAACAACTATATATCTTTAATCTTTTACTTTGAAAAATAAAATCAAAATTAAACTCTAAAATGAGAGGTGAATTTCTTTAAACTTTTTTAAAGCTACTTTTTTTTTATCCACTTTCATTTAATTCCTGCATCCAATGCATTCCTCTCACTTTCTCTTATTTCAAACTACGTAATATTACTTTCGTGCGTGGATCACTCTCTAGAGACTTTCAATAATGTTAGTTAACATTTTATGTATTGTAGTTTGTGGACTGTATGTGATAAATATTTATTTTTATATAATTAAAATTTATAATAAAAACAATTTTAAATAAATATATTATATTTTAAATTTATAAAAAAAATTAAATTATAATATAAGATTATTTATTTTAAATAGTAATAATTTCTTTTAAAAAAATTTAAAATTCAATGTAATGATAAAAAGAAAAATAAAAATAGATTGAAAGATACACAGCTAAGAAGAGCAAGTATATAGATAAAAAAAAATGAGATAGTAAAAAAAGAGATTTTTAGCTAATTATAATGCTAGTGTATGAAATGCGCCATTCAAAGTAGATAAAAGACATTCAGAAAAGAAAAAAAAAAAGTAGATAAAAGACACAATATTGAGCATTATTAATTGAAAGTGAGAAAATTAACAATTTAATGGTGTATTCTAATTTATAATATATGAATAAATTAATATCAGGGATTATTATAAATTCTCAATTTTTAAGATTAAATTTGACTTCTTCAAACTGCACTAGTCATCCTCCATTATATAAATAATTTGATATCTTTACAGCATTATACATTAACTTCATTTTTTTAATTCATAAATTAAAGAGAAAAGGAAGTTGGATGGAAGGATGAAGACTTTGAAAGCAAACTGGATTCCAAGTCACCTCTGGCTATCGGTCCTAAACAAACTCTACCAACCGACTCCAAATTTTGTGTTTGTAATTAAAATTTTATGGAAGACTTCAAATCTAATAGGTCCTCAAAGAATCCAATACTACTTAGTAGATTTCTTAATGTGAATAGTCAATTTTTGAATAATTTCCGTAAATAATATATATGAATTATAAACTTTAAGAATTGCATATAAATCAAAAGAACTAAAATAAATATAAAATTCTATTATTATGAACTTAAATAATATATATGAATATATAAACTTCAAGGATTCAATGTAAAACAAAATAACCAAAATAAATATTAGGAGACAAGTGTCACAGTGTTTCGTAGTGTGTTTTATTAGGAGACAAGTGAATCAAGTTGCTCATTACTTAGCTAGAGCTTCTAGATTCTATACTAGTCACCATACCTTTGAGTATATTCCAAATTGTATTGAAAGTCTTATTATAAATGAAATGATATAAGTCTTTCTCTTTAAAAAAAAAAAAAAAAAGAAACAAGATGAGGGAGAAAGTTATACTTTCGTGGATCATTCTCGATATTTTTATAATGTTAATATTTTATTTTATAATTAATATTTTAGTTTTTATAATGAATATGATAATTATTTATTTTTATATAATTTAAATTTATAATAAACAAATATTTTTGAATATATAAATTATATTTTAAATTTATAATAAATCATTTAAACTATGATTTAAATTATTTTAACTATTGACTATTTCTATAAAAAAATATTATTAGAATTTAATATAGAAATAGATATAAAAGTTGATAAATTGGAAGAGATGTGTAGTTAAGAATGTTATGTATATTGATTAAATAAAAATGATGGTTTGAGATTATTGAAATATAATTATTATTATTATTTTGGCTTGTTTCAAGAATAGTGTATGAAATGCACATCCAAATAAGAGAAGAGAAAGAATATTAATAATGTTTAATTGAGAGAGCAAAGAAAGTGAGATTCACACTCAGGGCAGTCCTAATATTTTATAGGCTCGTGTCGAAATAATCGATCAAGGTCCCTTTTATATATAAGTATTGAAAATATATACATATGGCATAAAAAATAAACACATAATATAAAAATAATACGTTTTATTACATTAAGTGAATAAGCTAGTTTTCATAAATCTTATTTTTCACTCAATTTAGTTTTACTCTTATATTGTCATCTATCATTCAATCCTCCCTCCCTTTTCTCAAAAAAATATCACACACACAAATATCTATATATAAAAATCACTTCTTAAAAGGAAAAACACACACACACACAATATAATGTCAATAATAATTTTATTTATAATAATTACTCCATTTTTTTCTATTTATCTCTTTCTTTCTCATCACCTTTTTTGTCACACCTCACATTTTATCTTTCTCTTCTTGTTTCCCCTGCCACTCAAGATGGACAAACATCCCAAAAATATACAATTGTCAATTTCTCATTATTTCGAATTGAAACTTAATTTTTTTTTTATTCTTTACTAGTACACTAATTTTTAGTTTTATTTTCTTTATAATTTGAGTTTTGATTTGTGCCTTTTATCTTTATAAAAGAATGATTTTCCTATTATTATACCATTATATGTTAATATGTCACATTTATAATAAAAAAATTCATTTAACATGAATTTATAAATGTAACACATAAAAAAAACTAATAACTAAGAGACAAATATATACTTTCTAATTACCTGTTAAATTTTAATTTGGATAAAAAAAGACATGAAATGAGACAAAAATTTCAATCTATTTATAAAAAAGTAACATAAAAAATTTATTATACAACTATATAGAGTTTTTTTTTTTGGACCCCTTCTAACCATTAGTCCTAGACCATTGAACCTCCAAACAATGTCAAGGACTGACCCTGGTCTCACTCTCTATGTTGTGTGATCTTATTTATACTAGAAGAGTAGATTGCTAAAGAGAGGTTAGTATTTGCTAAAAACTTTCAATTTTCAGGATTTAATTTGATTTCTTCAAATGACGCTAGTCATGGAGTCGACCTAGATACCTCTTTACCCCCAATTGGCTTGGGTATGAAGTTGAAACTGGAAGTACCACTCTCAAAATTGGTCGACCTAGTGAGATGAAAATTAGTTGGGTGTTAAATAATTTTGGGAGTCATGCTTCATTATATAAATAACTAAATATCTTTAAGGCGCACTGATTTTTTTTCATAATTATGTTAAAAATATAGTATCATTTTAATAAATTAAGATATAATTATTTCTTAACTTATTATCTATTTGTATTATAAACTCAAATTGATTATATAAATGTTATTTTTAATTAATTTTATCTATTTTCCTCCTTTTTTTTATCTCTCTTTACTTCTTCAAAATTGAAAATAAGGACGTGTTATAAAAAAATAAGGTAGTTAATTAATAACTTTAATATTATTAATATTTCTAACCAGCTATACTAATGCTGCCAAATCCCCTCACAGGCCCCAAGCCATGACCGAGGAGTACAATGGTCTTATGCAAAATCATACTTGGTCCTTCGTTGAGAGTGGAAAATAGACTTTTAATTTTGACGAAAAAATTGATTTTCAAATTGAGATAGCTTACAAAGTTGATCGTTTATGTGAACCAATTAACCGGAGGAGTCTTGTACTACTCGGACTCGGCCCGACACCAAGTCAAGGGACTGACCGAGTAAACGAAGATAGACTCAGACCAAAGCAGCTATAACGGAAAATATATCTTACAAAAAGATAAGATATGCAAAGATTAAGATAAAATATAATGATAGAAGATAAACCTATCTCTATCACAATTAACGAGATTTGATAAGATTTGATAAGATTTGATAGGAAAATAAGCCTATCAAATCTATCTATTTACCTTCTATAAATACAAAACAATTCACCCCTATCAAGGTACGAAATTCTACACCCATTAGTGATACCTGTCTCCTACGTCTGCGCCTCTAACTTGAGCGTCGGAGTGTTTTTGCAGGTACACCCCCCATCGTACACCAAGGAGATCCTGGCGGAGCCACCACACCGAAGGACTTACCAAAATCGGTAAGAACATTTGGCGCCCACCGTGGGGCCCAGTAAAACTCTACCCGGCACCACAAATCAATCTAATTTTCACACGTTACCAAATTCAAGATTCAATCTGCACTTTCATATCCGTTGTGGGTTGTCAGTCCGGAATTGTCATCAATGTAAAGGATGATTGGGACGTGTTTCCACACTATGTTGCTACATTCAAATAGGATTGCACAAAGTGTCGAGCTTGGAGCTTGGTCAGTCGCGGATCAATCGACGAAGGCGGTACTAGGCACTACGACTTTTCTAACATTCCTTTCGGCCATGATAAACATTTATAGATTGGGTATAAAGAGGTAATGTGCTTGCAACTCTTTACACCACTAAATTCAATTATTATGCCACATTTGGGCACATCACGATTAAGCATCTCATTATGCCATCATAAGGCAATATACCATACTAAAATCTGCAGATGCTCAGGCCTTAAAGGTACTGCACCTTTTCTTATTATGGCAATTTTTAGATATGATAATGCTAAAGTATTCATACTAAAGGTGCCACGCTATTTCTCTTTAATATGCCATGACATTAATATTATAATAATGCAATAACTATGTCACGCTATTTCTCTTTGTAACATGCCATGTAATAAATCTTATGCCATCATAAAAGCTATAAGCCATACCATATATGTGCTAACATGCAAATTAATATTGGCTTGGAAAAAAGTTATCATGTGCATGACATAAGGACATGGACTTAAGAAATAACAAGTTTGTATAAGGCATTATGGTTTGACCTCTCAGGATTTCGGTTTCTTGGCATCCGATTTGACCTCTCGTCATTCCGGTCTGACCTCTCGGCATTCCAGACTAACCTCTCGGCATTTTGGTTTGACCTATCGGCCTAACCTCTCGGCATTCTGGTTTGACCTCTCGACATTTCAGTTTGACCTCTCGGCATTCCAGTTTGACCTCTCGGCTTTCTGGTCTGACCTCTCGGCATTCCAGTCTGACCTCTCGGCATTCCAGTCTAACATCTCGGCATTTCGGTCTGACCTCTCGACATTCTCGTTTGACCTCTCGACATTCTAGTCTAACCTTTTGGCATTCCAAAGTGACCTCTTGGCATTCTGATCTGACCTCTCGGCATTCCAGTTTGACCTCTTGGCATTCTGGTCTAACCTCTCGGCATTCTGGTATGACCTTTCGGCTTTCCGGTCTGACCTCTCGACTTTTCGGTCTAACCTCTCGACATTCTGGTTTGACCTCTCAGCATTTCGGTCTGATCTCTCGGCATTCCGGTCTAACCTCCCGACATTCTGGTTTGACCTCTCGGCATTCCAGTCTAACCTTTTGACATTCCAGAGTGACCTCTCGGCATTCTGATATGACCTTTCGGCATTCTGGTTTGACCTCTAGCCATTCAGTCTGACCTCTTGGCATTCTGGTCTAACCACTCGGCATTCCAAATAGCCTATTTGCATTCCAGTTTGACCTCTCGGCATTCTGGTCTGACCTCTCGGCATTTTGATTTGACCTCTCATTATTCTAGTCTGACCTCTCGACATTCTGGTCTGACCTCTTGGCATTCCAGTTTAACCTCTCGGCATTCCAGACTGACCTCTCGGCATTTTGGTTTGACATCTCAACATTCTAATTTAACCTCTCGGCATTCTGGTTTGACCTCTCGATATTCTAGTCTGACCTCTCAACATTCTAGTCTGACCTCTCGGCATTTCGGTTTGACCGCTTTAATATTCCAACTTGATCCAAAGACAAGTTGAGAATTACATAATATTCCGATTTGACCCTTTAGCATTCCGATTTGACCTCTTGGCCTTTCAATTTGACTCTTTAGCGTTCCAACTTGATCCAAAGACAAGTTGAGAATCACACATCACTTCAATTAAACCTCTTGGTATTTCCCTCGGGTTGACCGCTTAAGCGTTCCAATTTGATTTGAAGACAAGTTGAGAAATAACCTAACTCGGCATTCCAACTTGACCTCTCGGCATTTCGGTTTGACCTTTTTAGCTTTCCAACTTGATCCAAAGACAAGTTAAGAGCCACACAACATTCCGGTTGAACCCCTTGGCTTTTCCCTTGGGTTGATCACTTAGGCATTCCAACTTGATCCAATGACAAGCCGAGTCCAACCTTCACTCGACATCCTAGATTGACCCTAAGGGCAATCCGGTTGACCATTAAACATCCCAGCACGAATTAAGTGACCAACACTCTGTTCAAGGAACCAAAGGCAAGGTACTTTTACTCGTATCAGCTTTCTTGCCATGACTCGAAGCTTTGGGGGCATGGGCACTACTTAGTCTTGGCAAGGCCCCTCAAGAAGGTACTTGACCGATTAATGATTGGGACCTACCGAATACACACAGTTCAAAGGACCCAGAGTCGAATACCACCCAACCTTGCAATACGTGAAAGAGGGAAGTGGGACACTAACATTTGAATTATCAAATCCAAACACAAAAGAAAATCACCTCCAATGGTCATCAACGAACATACACTATGACTAGTTGGAAATCATTCAAAAAGTCTCGAGTGTCTTAAATTGCCTTGAGCATTTCCAATGCCATTGGCCAATTCTTCCTCGAGTGACTTCAACTCGGCCTTGAGTGCCGTACACTCGGCCATTTCCACTAAGAGTATCTTAAACTCAATGAACTTAGCCTCAATTATCTAATACTCAACTCGGCCTCACACTTTATGAGTCTTCTTTTGCATCTCAAGACTTGAGCATGTTCAGCTTGGCCATGCCATCTTGGATATCATTAGCTCAACCTTGGATCACAAGCCTAGAGCATTCAGCTCGGCCTCATGCCTAGAGCATCATCATCTTGATCACTCGCCTTGAGCATCTTCGACTCGACCTTATGCTTTGAGTATGTTCAGCTCGGCCACGCCACCTGAGGCTCTTTAGCTCAAACTTATGCCTTAAGCCTAGGGCATCTTCAGCTCGGCCACGCCACCCGAGACTCTTTAGCTTAAACTTACACCTTGAGCCTAGAGCATCTTCAACTCGGCCTCGCCACCTGAGACTCTAGCTCAGCCTTATGCCTTGAGCCTATAAAGCATTTTCAGCTCGGCCTCAAGCTTAGAGCATCTTGAGTTCGGCCAGACACCTTAAGCATCTTCAGATAAACCATGAGCTCAAAGTACCTACAACTCAACTAGTATGATCATTTGTCAGCGCATAATGAAGCTCAGCTATGTAAAAACATCTTATAAGCTCTTACACCCTACTTCAAAGCTTAGGGGCATATGTACTACTCGGATTCGGCTCGACACCGAGTCAAGGGACCGACCGAGTAAACGAAGATAGACTCAGACCAAAGCAGCTATAACGAAAAATATATCTTACTAAAAGATAAGATATGCAAAGATTAAGATAAAAGATAATGATAGAAGATAAACCTATCTCTATCACAATTAACAAGATTTGATAGGAAAATAACCCTATCAAATCTATCTATTTACCTTCTATAAATGCAAAGCAATTCACCCCTATCAAGGTACAAAATTCTACACCCATTAGTGATACCTGTCTCCTACCTCTGCGCCTCTAACTTGAGCGTCGGAGTGTCTTTGCAGATACACCCCCCACTGTACACCAAGGAGATCCCAGCGGAGCCACCGCATCGGAGGACTTACCAAAATCGGTAAGAACAAGTCCCATCATTCATAGGGAATCTTTCTTCCCTAACTTTTCTCAATGTAGATGGTAACATGTTAGAGGGAGATATTCCACAAGAAATATGTCATCTCAAAAGCTTGAGAGTGATAGCATTGGGTGTAAACCAATTGACAAGAACATTTCCTTCTTGTCTTTATAACATGTCATCTCTTACTATAATCTCAGCTCCAGAAAATCAATTTAATGGCACTCTTCCACCCAACATGTTCCACACCCTTCCCAATCTCCAACTACTTGAAATCGGTGACAATCAAATCTCAGGTCCAATCCCACCTTCCATCACTAATGCATCTATCCTTTTACTACTTGATTTCCATGCAAACCATTTAGCAGGGCAGGTTCCAAGTCTGGGGAAGCTACAAGATCTTTATCTCCTATCATTGGGTCATAACAATCTAGGTGACAATTCAACTAATGATTTGGAGTTTTTAAAATCATTGACGAATAGTAGTAAGTTGCAATGGTTATCTATAGCCTACAATAATTTTGGAGGTCGTCTACCAAATTCATTGGGCAGTTTATCCACCCAACTCAGTCAACTATATCTCGGAGGTAATTAGTTATCAGGAGAAATCCCTATAGCAATAGGAAATCTAAATGGCTTAACTCTCTTGATGATATACGATAACAACATTTATGGGATTATCCCAACAACTTTTGGGAACTTTCAGAAGATGCAATTGTTAGGCTTAAGTGGAAACAAGCTGTCACGAGAGATAGGATCCTTCATTGGCAACCTTAGTCAATTGTTTTATTTGGATATGGGAAAAAATATGCTGGAAGGAAATATTTCTCCAAGTATAGGAAAATGCCAAAAATTACAACACTTAATCCTTTCACAAAACAACCTTAGAGGAATCATACCGGTAGAGATTTTTAACCTTTCATCTCTAACAAACTTGTTGGATTTGTCACAAAACTCATTGAGTGGTAGTATACCAGAAGAAGTAGGCAACCTGAAAAATATGGACTAGATATGTCTTAGAATCATCTGTCTGGCCACATTCTTGGAACCATATGAGAATGCATAATGTTGGAGCACCTCTATTTGCAAGGGAATTCCTTACATGGAATCATACCACCCTCTTTGGCATCACTACAAAAGAAGTTGTGATTTGTAGTGGCTAAAATTGCATTTTCTGGCGGCTAAAAGCTGCCACAAATGGCAATTTCGACGGCTAAAAAACCGTCAGGAGTACGCGCGTCACAAACAGCTTTTGACGAATTTTAAGTAGCCGCTGGTATTGACTCTTAATAAGCCGTCAGAAAACCCTCAACATTTACTGGCGGCTAAAAACCACCAGAAAATGCATTCTGAATCAATTTTAATCTAGCATTTACTGGCAGTTACTGGCAGCTAATAACCGCCAGAAAATGCATTCATAATGTTTTTTAAATTTGCTGGGGCAGTGATTGGAATATTGGATAGTGTTAAGAGAGATTACATAAACAACAAATAAATCGAGAGTATAGTACAGCAACCATAAAACTATTTTCCAAATTATCCATGCCTCAACTAGCACGGCGATATATATATCATATGAATGAAAATCCTATAATAAGCAATAAAAAGTTAGTTGGGCTAATCTCCAATAAGGTAAATAATTTACAAATTGCAAATTTGAAGGGCATGTACTATTTTTAACAGGGAGTACTCCAACTGCACACTGCAGAATACATATTTAAGTGCAGAATACTTCAAAGAATGAAAGATAAGCTAAACACTTTGCAGACTAAGCTCTTGCTTTGAGGGTATCTTTCTTTGACTTCACCTCTTGTCTCTTGCTCTCCAAAAGCTGTTGAGAAAAAAATAAATACAAAATAGTTACATGAATTACTCCAACATGATTGCCAAACAGTGCTAATAAATAACTGACTCGGTTCAATTTCTGAGCTTAATGTTCCATCCATATTACTTTTTCCAAAATTTGAAAATTAAGCAAGAAGATTTTGAGTAATATTTATACCTTTGAGTCTATTTTGAGTATTTTTTGAGTTGGGACCTTCACATGCATCCAAACCAGAGGAGATTACTGGTGCAGCAGTAGAGGATTCACTTAGAGAAGAAATGGAAGATAATCTCCTGTGTAAGTGTGTATGGTGATTTTATGTCTATAGACTATAGTTCTATCCCTCTCCCTACCATTCATATATATTTCATTTTCTCAACCATAACACAGAAAACTAATGCTTTTATGTCCAACATTCGAGCTCTTAATTCATATATAATTTTCCATTAATGCTTTTATGGTGAACAATTGACAGAAAGAACAAAGTCACAGTTCCCGCTTTAAGTCTCTGCCAAGGAAAACTACAAAAAAAAAAATGAAGAAGAAATCAGACAAAGTTTACAGTAGTGGTAAACACCAGAGTAGGGTAGATAGCAACAATCACCCATTATGAAGTCAATTTGATCATCCACCGACCCCATAAGTAGTAGCATTATGCCTAGCAAAGAAAAGAGAATAACATTTATTTCCTTTGGGTGTAAGAACATGCTTTTTTCATGAAACAGATACCTATCACACCAAATAAACAACAAATCGCTTGGTCTTTTTTATGCGTTATGCGCTCAGCCTCCTCTGAGATTAACAAAATACTTGCCTGCTAGATTAATAAAGTACAGGTACACATTGGATCAAAGATTCTGTACACATATACAATTGTTATTCCTAGCACAGTACAGGTACAATTGTCACAGGATTTTAATATTCATGCTTATCAGTTTATACCTGGCACAGTACAGGTACACATTGGATCAATAGACATATATTAACAGTTTGGGTATGAATCAATCAATCAATAGACATACAATTATGTTAAATATTCCAATCCAACTGAAAGAGTAAATCAAGAGTCTTAGTTTTATGCTTCAAGTAATTTTATGCAGTATCATATCATATATCATATCAAATCCACCTGCATTGTATATAACATAATAATAACAAGTGAACAAGAGCTATATTATACATCATAATCACCTGAGCTACAGAAGGACCTGTAAAGTTATTACAAGCACGATTTGAGTGTTTGGAGCATGGTGTCATGCTGTGGGGTTGACTTACATCATCCAAAGTTGAAATTAGCTCTCTGTACTAGCGCACACCCCAAAAAACAGACTTGGAGTCGCTATTTCCATAAGCCTCAAAACTCTGCAAGCATTATGAGATCAGCATTCTGCATTCCAAGTTCAAAAGCTTGTCTATATATTTAACATCAAAAGAAACAAGCACACAGTTAGAACAACTTTGTTTTAACTATGATTTACTTACCAAGCCATATAAGCAGTGGCTGGTATTTGGCTCATAATTCTCTAGGCTATGTTGTTTGTGTGTATGACATAATCATATGTTCCTCTTCTCTGGAAACATTAGTATCAGAGAGAATTACCTAAGTTTAAATTAACAAAGTAAATAAAAAATATATGTGAAATTTGAACTAAGAGCTAAGATACTTTGATGATCCATGAATGTGACAGTGCACTAAAGAAGACCTTAGCCTTCCAACCTCATCCTTGTGAGATCCTGCAACTGCCAATGCAAACCATCGCTTTCCATCCAAAGCTATTAACCTCTGCAAAAGCCATAAAAGTTAGAGATAAAATGGAAAATAAAGTATCAAATGCACTTGACATTTGGATGAACATTCTTACATTTAATAATAAAACCAATACTTTACACTATAAGTAAGACCAGCCTTACCTCATAAGTGTTGAAAATTTCTTTGTCATCAAAAGAGATAGACATCACACCTTCAACTTCCCATCAGATGACCAAGAAATTAGCCAAAACCATAAAGACGGGATATGCACATATCAATACAAGTGTTCAACTAGGTTCCAACCATGTTTATTTAAAACAAAGACATTGAGTACCATAATGTTCCGCTTCTCGGCACACCACCTGATTTATTCACAAAAAATCACAGTTAAGTAGCACACATCCTACTATGCACACATATGTATGTCAACAAAAAATTAAATATAGTCTTAGCCAGCAAGTGTTCAACAAAAAAGAAATGACCAGCACATACATACTTAGTGAACGAAGCGTAACATTAGATGATTGAACCAAACACAATGAGGAAATAAATGCATTTGTTATTATGAGTAAAGCAGAAGCATATTTAATTTATATTTTAGGTTATGAAGAAAACTAAAAGAAAGAAACACACTGAGTGAAGATGAGGTCAGAGCAGAGACTCGGAGATTCTTCGCAAGTCTCACCGCCACAAAAGTCACTTTCGGCAACAACCTTCAAAGGCGAACAACTTCAAGGGTTTAACCAAACACTCCTCACTCGAATGCAAGGTGTAGGTTTATGCAATCGTTCACTAAGATGTAAAAACCTTAACAAATCGCAATAACTAAATTGCACAAAATGAAGAGAAAATTGAACAAGATGCGAAAAACCTGAACAAATTGCAAACGCAAACTGCTGAAAATGTTTTGTCGAAGCAACAAATGTGGAAGAGAGAAACAAAATACGAGAGCGTAGCGGTGATAAGAAAACCATGAATCGATGAATGTGTAGAAGCAATGTTGATGAATCGATGAATCGTAACGTCTTTGATCTTTCTTCGGAGATGATGAAGGAGATTCGATGCTACTAGTGTTAGGGATTTTGAGGGAATGTGCGGAGAGGGATTTTGAGGGAAAGGGAATGTGCAGAGAGAAGCAATGGTAGAAGCAAAAGGTCACATAGTATTGTTAGATGTTAGATGACACGCGTCGTTGAAGTCAGAGAACCAGGTGACACGTAGTATGTGTAGCGTGTAAAAAACAAAACTATTAAATATTGTGGCGGTTTTAGTGGTTCCAGTTGTGACAGTTCATTTATTTAACAATAATATGGTATTTTCTGGCGGTTTTCAAGAGCCGCTACAAATAAACCGCCAGAAAAATCATGTTTTTTTGTAGTGCATCACTTAGAGGGCTTCAACGTGAAGGGGTTACTTTACTATATAGACTTTTTGATTACATGTTATGGAGTTGCAGTTTTGGCAGATTAATTATATATTGACAATCTAAATGTATCTCCTCTGCGAAAATGGCTGATGTACGTATCACTCCGCGAAAAATAATCTTTAACACAATAAGGATATTTTAGTAATTATGATATATATTCCCAAGAAAAAATAACTTAACCAAACACATGTTTTAATTATGCCTGGGAATATAAAACATATTCCCAACCTATTTCAATAGTTAACAAAACACATTTTTTAATTATACCCGAGAATAACATTCACATGTTATATTCCCAGGATTAAAAATGTTATCCGTGAAACAAATGCCCCCTACATAATTAATTCATGAAGCGAATACATGCTTAAATCACGAAAATCAAGGGGTCTAGCTCAGTTGGTTGAGTAGAGTGCGCAAGTTATTGTAAACCCTTCGGTATCGTGTTCAATTCCTACAGATAAAAAAAATCACAAAACAAAAAAACTAAAATAGCAAAATAAATACATGAAACAAAAAGATAAATTAACCAGATAAACAAGTAGGCTTGTTGGTCCAAAGTATACATGAAGAAAGCAAGGTTGCAGAGTTAGTGAGATGCAAGGTGGTGGAAAATTAAATACGAGGTCCAATGGAACCAATGGGAATGGTTGACCTAAAATCAACCATGCTCCGCGGTTGTGACTTGTGGCAACGCACGAACGATCGAAGATTCGCCATCTGCCACTGCAACTCAACACCACACCGCTGTCGAAATCGGCAAGGAGAGCATTAACCAATAAACTCATATCTGAAACCCAAAACTCATATATGAAACTCAGATCTGATTTTGGACTTCGAAACCCATACACAATACAAACCCGTCTTCGTGAGATTGATGATCAACACAACTTGCCCCTCCCCCTCCGTCAAATTGGCATAGAAGCCTGAAGCTGAGGCGCTCATGGTCACTATCTGTGAGTTTGCCAATTCAGCATCATCGTCGTCCCGAACCCATAACACCACGATGACGGGATTTTCTAGATTCAGATCTTGGGTGCGGCATCTTTGTTTTTTTTTTATGGATCTTCCCAACTTTTTGTTTGCGTGGCAGTGTGTATTTGATTTGGTTCATGTTTGTTCATGTTTATTTCATGTTGGTTCATGTTGGGTTTATCGAAGATTCCTTCATGCAAAGGTCCTAAAATATTTTTCTATGTCCAAAGCACAAATAAAGAGTTGATTAATTAAAACTATAAATAAAAATTAAATCTTTAGCCTAATTAATAATTCTCACTTTTAAAGTTTATTTTTATCATTACTCGCAAAATTGCCCAAGTCATTGGGACAGAGTCCTAGTCCACATAAGCACTCGCGCCCGAGTCTTATGAACATAGAATTTCAAACAACAGAAAAAACACAAATCACACTACAGTCCACATGATTATATCACAGAGCATTCACAGACGCATAAGTCACATGCACAAAATTGCCCAAGGTTTGCATTCAAAGGGTCTTACATCAAAATAAGACAAGGGTAAAGATTACCCACTGCCCCACATTTATATAAATACAATTATTTCAATACAACACTTGCACAATTCACATATCACAAATATAAGGTATTCTTGGGGCAAATTTCCTCTTGACAGCTCTGAATCTTAGCTCTCGAAATTAATTCAGCAAAGGATTTTTAAACTGTCAAATTTTTATATGACATCAAAGTCCTTGAAATCTATTTTTCAAAAAGGTATCCCACATTCTCAGCAAAAATCTACAAAAATTATTAAGAATCCTAGAAGTTGGCAGGACAGTTTGCTCTTTACAGTGAACAACCTTCAAAGATGTGAAATTTTCTAAGACTTCCAAAATCCGGTTTTAACTCAAATTTTTGAAGTAGAGAGCTGACACATATATCTTTCTGAAAAGGTAAAACTTGAATCCTAATTCATTCTACATTTTTCACAGTAAAATTTTTCCTAAGACCTAAGATAGAGACTCAAAAACTGGAATCCAGGCACTTGCTTCGTAAAAACCTAATTTGTAAAATTAGTGTTTGTTAATGAAATTTTTTTAAACTTATAAGGTTTAAAATTTCTTTAAGTCTAGTTTTCAGAACAAAATTATATTTTTAAAAAGATAAGTACTTTGGCATAAAATGCTCAAAAACCGAAACTTGTCCAGATAGTGTCCACAAACCCAATAGGCACATTGCATATCACGGATAAACCCCTATTTGAGGTTGTCTCGCAATGCGCACAAGATAAAAGTTGTTGAATTTTGAGTCTAGTTTCACTGACGACAAATTTCATCGAAAACTAACGGTAAGATCAAAAGTTATGAGCGAAATAGTGAGAGCTGTCCAGGGCATTACTTGAAAACAGCCACTGCCACTTTCGGTTTTGGGTTTTGAAATTTTGACAAAAACTAAGTTATGAAATTTGAAAAAAATTGGGCATGGTCTCCTTTGTATTAGGAGCCATCCCACGAAATTCCAGAGCCAAAAGATGAAGAGACAAAATTTTACAACAGAAACTAGTTCAGCCAAGAAGAGAGTTTTCCCCCAAAATCACCATTTGCAGCCCAACCAAAGTAAACAATGCAACATATCAAAACCAGTGGAAGCACACATGCATGGAGTTGCTGAAACCCCCAACTAACAGCCACTCTTAAGTCCACAAAAGAGAATCCCCTTACCAAGAAAAAGTTGGTCCACGTGAAAGAGGAGAGTGAGGGGAGGAGAAGTCTCCAAATGAGCTTAAGGTTTTGAGGCCTCTAGTCTTGGCATGCAAGCCTTGGAAATGGATGAAGGTGGTGGCTTTGTGGCTGTTTGTGGTGTTCATCCAACAGCTTAGGGAGGAGAGAGGGAAGAGTGTTTCTTATTTCTTGGCTGAAGTGAGTGAGTGAAGTGTGATGTGTTTGAGAGTGAGTGATTTAAGAGAGAGTTAGTGGGTGTTTAGGTTGTGTTTGTGTGTGTGTGTCCGTGGGATGAGGGAGAGGAGAGTATTTTGCATGAAATGTAATTGGATTAGGGGAAATGATTTCATGGTTTAGGTGCTAAGTTAATTTACACAATGTAGAATTATACCGTGTAATTGAAACAGAACACTATTTTTAAAATTTCAAAACTAAACTTTTAAACATTAAATTAAATTTTATAAATCTTGTGAAATAAAAACTTTTTAATAACTTTCATAAAATTTTCTCTAAAGAGTAATTAGTCACAGATGAATCTTACGAAAGGTAACTTGACGTGCGAGTTTTAGAGTTCAAAAATAGTTAAAACAAATTTTCATTCGAATAAATAATTAATACAGAGCAACAAATATTTTTATTATTTATTATTAACAGTTATCCACAGACAGATGAATTCCATTATCAGATATCTCAAACAATCAATTCACAGATAAATCTAAGCATTTAAATTTTAAACATTTATCACATTGCACATTACTAACTTAAATAAAACAACATAGCTAATATAATCACACAAAGTCTACAGGCAACTTACAGACAAATACACCGGAAAGTAACTACAAAGAATTAATTCTAGAGAATTAATTACAAAAAGTTACTCAGAGAAATTTTTATATCTTCGATTTTATAAATTTTCTACTTGACCATTATAAAGAAATACCTATATGATTTATTTTCCTTCGTTTTTCTTATTTAGTCAATTAATTACTAACTACATTTAATTACTCAAAATCCATCTTTTCTTATTTAAAGCAAACAATAAGATTCCCATTAATTCTAATTAAATCTCTCGCGTTCCCACTTACTACTGGGTTGTAATTTACAGGGTGTTACAGAACTTGTTAGGATACAAGTTGAAGGGATCCATATCCCCTCATTTAGGCAATCTCTCTTATATGAGAAGGTTGGACCTTGGGAACAACAGCTTCTGTGGCAAAATCCCACAAGAATTGGGACGGTTATCACAACTGCAGATTCTCTATGTCGACAATAACACGCTGGTAGGGGAAATTCCTACAAACTTGACAGGTTGCACTCATCTCAAAATCTTATTCTTATCTGGGAACAATCTGATTGGCAAAATACCTATTGAAATTGGATCACTCCAGAAGCTTCAAAGTTTGGTCGTTAGTGTTAACAAGTTAACTGGAGGATTCCCATCATTCTTAGGGAATCTTTCATCCTTAACTGTTCTCTGGGTGAGTTATAACAAGAAATATGTTGTCTCAAAAGCTTGGCATCCATAGCGCTGCATGTCAACAAACTGACTAGAACATTGCCTTCTTGTCTTTATAATAAGTCATCTCTTACTGTAATCTTAACTACAGACAATCAAATTAATGGTTCTCTTCCACCCAACATGTTCCACACCCTACCCAATCTCCAAATATTTGAAATTGTTATCAATCGAATCTCAGGTCCAATTCCACCTTCCATCACAAATGCATCTATCCTTTCAATACTGGATTTTGGTTATATAACCATTTTGTGGGACAAGTTCCAAGTTTGGGGAAGCTACAATATCTTTATGACCTATTATTGGGGCATAATAATCTAGGTGACAATTCAACTAATAATTTGGAGTTTTTAAAAACATTGACAAATTGTAGTAAGTTGCATCGGATATCTATAGCCTACAACAATTTTGGAGGACATTTGCCAAATTCCTTGGGCAATTTATCCACCCAACTCAGTAGACTATATCTAGGAGGAAATCAGATATTAGGAGAAATGCCTGCAACAATAGGAAATCTAATTGGCTTAAGTCTCTTGACGATGGAAGATAACCACATTGATGGGATTATCCCAACATCTTTTGGGAAGTTTCAAAAGATACAAGTGTTAGACTTAAATAAAAACAAGCTGTCAGGAGAGATAGGACTCTTCATAGGCAACCTTAGTCAATTGTATTATTTGGGCATGGAAGGAAATATGTTAGAAGGAAATATTCCCCCAAGCATAGGAAACTGCAAGAAGTTACAATATCTAAGTCTTTGGCAAAACAACCTTACAGGAACCATACCTGTAGAGATTTTTAATCTTCGCTCTCTAACAAACTTGTTGGATTTGTCACAAAACTCATTGAGTGGTAGTATACCTGAAGAAGTCGACAACCTGAAAAATCTCGATTGGCTAGATATGTCTCAAAATCATTTGTCTGGTGACATCCCTGGAACCATCGGAGAATGCATAATGTTGGAGTACCTCTATTTGCAAGGGAATTCCTTACATGGAATCATACCACCCTCTTTCGCATCACTCAGAGGGCTTCAACTTTTAGACCTCTCACAAAACCGTTTCTCTGGTTCAATTGCTAATGCTTTGCAAAACATTCCTTTCTTACAATATTTCAATGTATCTTTAAACATGTTGGATGGTTAGGTACTAATCGAATGTTTCTTTAAAAATGCAAGTGGGTTTGTGGTTACTGGAAATAATAAGCTTTGTGGAGGTATTTCAGAACTGCATCTACCACCATGCCCTGTCAATGGTAAGAAACTTGCAAAACACCACAAGTTCAGGTTCATAGCAGTGATAGTTAGTGTGGTTGTTTTTCTTTTCATATTGTCAATTGTTCTAACTATCTACTGGATGAGGAAATGCAATAAGAAACCATCTTTGGATTCACCAACAATTGACCAACTGGCTAAAGTTTCATACCAAAGCCTACACAATGGAATTGATGGGTTCTCAACTACAAAGTTGATAAGGTCTAGAAATTTTTGCTCTGTCTACAAAGGAACTCTTGAGTTAGAAGAGAAAGTTGTTGCCATAAAGGTCCTAAACCGTCAACAAAAAGGAGCTCACTTAAAAGTATTAAACATCGAAATCTGGTTCAGATTTTAACATGTTGTTCCAGCATAGATTACGAAGGTCAAGAATTCAAAGCTCTAATTTTTTAGTACATGAGAAATGGAAGCTTAGAGCAATGGTTGCATCCTATCACACCAAGTGCAGAGCATCAGAGAACACTAAGCCTCGATCAAAGATTAAATATCTTGATTGATGTTTCTTTTGCATTGCATTATCTTCATCATGAATGTGAGCAATCAATCATTCATTGTGATTTAAAGCCAGGCAATGTCCTTCTTGATGATGACATGGTTTCTCATGTGAGTGATTTTGGCATAGCAAGACTTCTCTCAACCATCAATGGTACCACTTTTAAGGAAACAAGTACAATTGGAATAAAGGGGACTGTTGGCTATGCTCCTCCAAGTATGTTCTTAAGGTTTGAATCATTAGTGTTCCTTAAAATTTTCTTATCTTTTAGTGTCAGTTTGTTTTTTTATTAGTATTGTGTATTAACAGTTTTTGGTATATATTTTTAAAGTACAGAGTGGGTTCTGAGGTGTCAACTTATGGCGACATGTACAGCTTTGGGATTCTTATGTTGGAAATGTGATACGAATCTACTTAACGGATCGTCTTGAAAACAGGTAAAGGATAGAAAGAGGAAATTGACCCTAACCACGATCTGCCAGTAGAACCAAAGTTATCAAAGAAAGCGTGACCCTAACCGCAACTTGCCAGTAGAACCAACACTATAAAGTTCTTAACCCAAGAACAAAGGGGAAGCTCTCACAATGGAGAAACACTCAATTTGATTAATTTGCAAATTCTGCCTTGGAAGCTTACAAGAGGTTCCTATTTATAGGCTATGCTAGGCAACTCTTAAAAGAAGTAAAATTCCACTAATAATCCCACTAGGCATTAATTACCTACTAACATTTACTTCCCACTAACCGTCACAATGGTTCATGAAGTATCACAATGGTTCATGAAGTATCATAATGGTTCATTAATCATCACAATGGTTCACCAACCAACCATCACAATGGTTCACCAACCGTCATAATGGTTCATTAACCATCACAATGGTTCACTAACCATCACAATGGTTCATGAAGTCCCACCAACCATCATAATGGTTCAGGAAGCCTAAAAACACTAAAATTTGCCCTAGAAAATATGAAAAGACATCTGAACTTATTCCCCCCAAAGTAAATACGAAAATTACATGAAAAATAGGAAAATTGGGCTTAACTAACTACTTAGCCCAAAAACTAAGTAATCCATCCAAATAAATTCTAGCCCACATATGCATCTTGAGTATTAACTGTTGGACTCATTTTGCTCTCCAAATTTTTGTCTTCAAGTTTGCTGAAATAATCTTCAAATTGTAGATATGAGACATTTCTTGGATTGGACTCTAGTTTAGCTAAACCTTCTTTAGCTTGCATCTCCATGATTAAGCTCTGAAAAGCCTTTTTGCTTGTTTTAGCTTCCACTTTGTTAAGTAGTCTTCCATCCAATGCAAAGGATATTTGAAATAATTGGACCTTGGCAGGTTCATATCAATATGCTTACTGGAAGAAGACCCATAGATGAAATGTTGGAAGATGGTCAAAATCTTCGTAACTTTGTTGAAATTTCAATCCCCAATAATGGATGTGATTGATGTTACAAGGGAGATTAATCGAATTAGAAAGGCCTTCCCTACTACTACTAGCAGCTTCCAGTCTATTAACAGTCTCAAGGACAATATGTTCAGATTTCAAGTTGACAGATTTAAGCATGTCTTCTCCAGAGCTTGATTCATTCGTCAAAACCTTGTGCAGTTCCTGTCCAGGGTTTGCCTTTCCAGACTGCAACATAGAAACAGATTTACTGATTTAGTAATCATGCAATCAATATCACAATCTGAACTGAACAAACTTTATATTACATCTGGGTTGGTTCATGTTGGGTCACGGGGTCACAGAAAAAATGAATTTCTTTAGAAAATCTATTTTAAAAAACAAAGCATGTTAACAAACAGAGCATGTTAAAAACCTGAGAAAACCAAATGAGTCATTTGCCATAGATGGTGGAGGTTTTGGTTTAGTGGGTCTTTTTCCAGTGTTGGCTTTGCTTTGACAGAATAGAAGATGTGAACAGAGCATGTTAAAAACTTGTTTAATGCACATTGAATGGTCTCTGAACAGTGAGAGACTCTTTACTTTATAAGGTGTTAATGCTGCTACACCCTACCTGCAGTCTCTGTCATAACTGCTTTGGCGAAAGTGTCTGCCAGACTGCCATCAGTCACCATGAGAAACCTGCAATGCCATAGCCCTATGTTGGTGTTTTACCGGAATTTGTCTATGCCACTTGAAACGTCTCATTTCAGCTTTTAAGCATATCCGTGGTACTGATGATAACGATACTTGAATAATGTAATAATGTAATTATATGCTGTCCTGGTATTTGATTAAATATGAAGTCATATACTGAACAATTAATAGTCATAAAATTAAGAACTTCTATATGTTATTGGGCTTCCATAAATGACCTTGGAGTCAGATATACACATATAGAGATGTTCAGTTGAACAAAGCTTGGATTTCTGGTTTTTTAGTCCAAGCCTTCTTCTATTCTTTGTTAAAGTCCTTTTCTGCAGTTCCACTGTAAACATCATCTTGAGCTTGTTAAATATTTAGAAAAATTTAGGAGACAAAAATTGTTTGGTTCTGGTCAAAATATTTGATTCTATCTTATGTACTCTGTTATTCATTTTTAAGCAAATAACTATATATATAAGTTATTTTAGAACATGCAGAAAGACGAACGCGACCCATGCGAAGGCACGGGTAACTAACTAGTTGCTGTTGAAGACTCTCCTTGGATGATTGGTGATGAGACAAATATTAACTTTTGGTGTGATAAATGATTGAGTCAACCAATTGCAACTACTATGAGAATCCCTGAGCATCTTAATAATCAATTATCAGCTCGAGTAAATGATCCTTGGACAGGCGGGATATGGAACATATTAATGGCTCTTCAACATAAATTCCCTGATCTAGTCAAGGAGATTCATGAAATGGTTATTCCAGTAACCTGGCGGAAGGACAAGCTCATTTGGACGGCCTCCAACTGTGGTACTCTTACCCTTGAAAGAGTCTTTTGGAGTTCTTAAATTTATCTCACAGTGCAAATGCTTGGGGAAAGATAATCTGGAACACATTCGTCCCTCCATCCAAGTCATTTGTCCTTTGGAGAGCTCTGCACAACAAGCTTCCAACAGATGACAATCTCAGATTAAGAGGTATTCAACTTGTCTCAACTTGTAGCCATTGCCATAAAGCTTTCGAAATAGTTGATCATCTGTTTCTTAGTTGTGAAAAATCAATTGACCTGTGGACTTGGCTAAGTCATATTATTGACCAAAAGATTGAATGTACGAGCATTCAAAATACTCTGAAAGTTTGTTATCAGAAATGGTCACCTCAAGTGTTTCTGATATGGTTGCTGCAGTAATTGTTAGCATGGTCTGGGCCTTATCGTATGGCAGAGTAGAAATCTTCTAAGATTCCAAAGCAAGAAGTTGCTAACTCATACAATCAAATCCCGGATTGTTGCCAATATTAACATCATGGGAAACACTTCTAAGGGTTATGTGCCATCTTCCATTTCTGAATTTCAGATTCTAAAGTTTTTCCATGTCAAAGGTCATCCAAGAAGATCTAAGGAAATTAAACAGATTGATTGGACTCCAATCCATAATTGGCTTAAATGTAACTCGGATGGGGAAGCTAGAGGAAACCCGGGTAGAGCGGGAAGTAGAGGGATTTTTACAAACAGTAGCATGAACTGTATAGGTTGTTTTGCAGTAAATCTGAAAATATGCAATGCTTTTCACGCAGAGCTTCAGGGAGCCATGATAGCCATTGAAATTTCATATAATAGAGGGTGGAGGTATCTTTGGCTAGAGTGCGATTCAAAACTGGTGGTAAAGGCTTTAAAAAATGAAGACATTGTTCCATGGAGGCTTTTAAACAGATTGAGAAATTGTGTAGAGTTCACAAGACAGATGATTTCTTTTTTATTACTCATTTACTGAGAGGGAAACACTTAAGCAGATAAGCTTGCCTCCTATGCTTTGAATATTCGACAGTCTTGTTGGTGGGATGTTACACCACCTTTCATTTCGGAGGAGTTCAATCATTATAGGATGGGACTCCCGAGTTATAGGTTCCCTTAGTTTTGTCATCATGGGTTTGGTTTTGCCCCCCAATGCTGTTGTACATCTTCTTTGTCTTATGTTTAATAATATTCGGGCATGCAACATTTGTTAGAGATAGTGGTGCCAACCTTGTTGGTATGAGTATGACTGTCTCTATAGAGATGCTATTTCATACCTCTTTTTGATAAAAAAAAAATCATTGATTTGGTTAATGGAAACTCATACTAAGGTTGTATGAGAAACTGGATGTAGAACATGCAAGTGATTGAACCAGTATAAAAAGTACTTGTGCAATCTTTCACACCCTTACCTATTTGTATCTATATTCTTGATCACATATTTTAATCTTTGGCATATTGATCTTAATTACATTGGATGATTCTGAAATAAGGATTTACAAGCCTATTAAAAGAGTATCCTATTAATCTCTTGATTCCAATATCAAATGTCATTTGTGACCAAAGGAAGGTTTTTAAATTTTATGAGTTTCTCATACTAATTTTGATGATCCAATTTTCAGCCCCCTTGGATCCATCCATTTCATTGAACACTTCACCTGCCAAATACTACTTTTTAAAGGCATTTCATGCCTACAGGTATGAATCTAAGTTCATTTTATACATCTCTTACAATCTCTGACTTTGGCATTGGAGTGTTTGTGCAGGTGTATGCAAGTTCCACTTCTCAGAGGAGGCCGCTGCCGCTCACTGGAATCCTCTCCGTCACTTGAAGCATCCACCATGTTCACAATACCTCTAAACATAGTTAATCATGTGTGACAATTAGTAACCTCGTGATATTATTAACCACTTGTGAAACATAGTTAATCACTATTAGATATATTAATAACCTCATAACATTATTAATCATGTATTAATAAATTATGTACAGTTGTATTTATTTACTTTTAACCACTAGTAAAATAAAATTAATCATATTTATATATATAGTTAACCATGTTTTTCGGGTGGACGCTGGGTCGAAAAAAGCATGTGGACGATGATCTTTTTCCTTCCATTTCTAAGGAAGCTAAAAAGATCTTCAGCTTCTGGGTTTAGCTCAGAACAATCTAGGTGGCAACTCAGGTAATGATTTGGATTTTTTAAAATTATTTTCAAATTGTAGTATGTTGTATGTGATCAATATATCCACCAATAATTTTGGAGGATATTTCCCAAATTCCATGGGAAATATGTCCACCCAACTCAATCACCTGTATATATTATGGGGATAATTATATATCAGGAAAGAGTTCCTGAGCATTAGGAAATCCAATTAACCCAGTTCTCTTGACCATGGAAAATAACCATTTGAAGGAATGATTTCAGCTACTTTTAATAACTTTCAAAAAGATGCAAGTGTTAGAATTGATTGGAAACAAGCTATCAGGAGAAATACTAGCGTTCATAGACAACCTCAGTCAGTTGATTCAATTGGGTTTAGGACATATGTTCGAAGGTAATATTCCTCCAAGCATAGGAAATTGCCAGAAGTTACAATACTTGGACCTTTCACAAAACAACCCCAGAGTAACGATACCTTTATAGGTTTTCACTTTCCAGTCTTTCCTCTTTAACAAACTTGTTGGGCATGCTAACTAATATCAATATATTGAATTTCTCCGAGAATCATCTGTCTGGTGATATTCATGGAACCATTGGAAAATGTACGAGCTAGGAATACCTTTATTTGCAATCTAATTCCTTTGGTGGAATCATACCATCCTCTTTGGCTTCAATGAAATTATTTAACGGATGATGAAAAGATTTTTGGTTTTTCTATAAATAATGATAAAAGCTACATATATTTTCCTTTATGGTATTTATTGTAATATAATCCGTGATAGTGCTCCTTAATATTCTACCTTGGAACGATAATAATTATAGGTACCTTAAGGCTGAAGTCGAGTAAGTGGATTCAAAATTATTATTCTAAGATGGCCACTAAATAAGTTATTATCTTTTCTTGTAAAACAGAGGTCTAAGTTGTATCAGAGCTTGGGAAATAGCACAGATCTGTTATTGCTTGTTGGTCTATACAGAAACGGTTAATCGGATGAAAAGCATTGCCTCTTTTAAAATGTATTAAAAAAAAGATTACTTTAATCTTCATCGCAACCTTGTCAAAGAAAATATCTGAACACCTTTTTTTTTTTTTTTTTTAGGAGAACACCTTTTAAAATGCAGTCCCTACATCTAGAATTTACTTTGACCAGGATCAGTAGATTCAAAATGACTTTTTCAAAGCTCTTCTTGTGCCCTCATTAAAATCTTGATATATTACTTGGAAAATTTTGTTCAAGGCAGCATGTCACTATCAAGTCTTTCATCTTTGTCATGAAATGAAGCAAAAATAGTTGAATCCAAAATTTATCTAAACAACTCAAAAAATGCAATGAAAATTCAGCAACTCGCGGTGGCCCAGTTTTGCAGCAGCAGCCTGGGGTGATACTGACATTGGAAGGTTGACTCTCACATTCAGACTCCATGTATCTTTACCTAATTACCTCCATAAATTTTCTTCTCCATATCATAAGCACAGGCCATAGAAGCCAATAAAACAAAACCTTGCACTTGTTGAAATATATCAAATTTTCTTATTGGCAAATGTTAGCAATTAGTATATTATGTTAGTGGAGAATTCAAACTCATGACCTCCTTATCACTCCAACCCTTATACCCCTCCCCCTAACCAATAGACCACCTTATAACTCCCTTGAAATATATCAATTAAGCAAGACAAATGAATAATAAAATAGTAGTAGCTGTCAGTTGGTTCTACAGTCTGAAGAAGATAATAATTATTTTTAATGAATAATAAAAAAGTATATATATATATATATATATATATATATATATATATATATATATATATATATATATATTAAGAAACTCTATACATGATGTTAAAGTAAATATTTTCTTTTTATACAAAATTCATGTATATAGATCCAAAGAGCATGGACCATTTCTTGATAAAAAAAAAATTGAGAAAGATGGAAAAATGCATAAAGAGACAAATGCAAACATTGTAGGTGTTTTGTATCGACATTAAGTCACATCCAAATATATAATGACAAATATAAGTGTGAACAAAAACAAAACAAATGCAGAACGTCAATCTCTATTAAGAATTTAAAAAAATGAAAAATTGATAAGAAAAAAATAACATGTACCAATATAATTTTAGCAAAATAGCTTTCATGTGATACCAGTCATGCTATCCTGGTATTACTTAGATTGTTTAAATCAAACATACATGACTAAAAAATTATTTAATAAACTAAATTTTTTATTTTATTATTTTATTCAAAAAATATTATAATAAAAACATTTAAAAATATAACATTTAGTTAAAATTTTTGGGTATAAATTAATCAGTCTGTTCACTTATCTTGCTCAATATAATGAGAGAAAAAAGAAAAGAATATAAACAAAGATGTTTTTTTATTTAGTTGAAAAAATGAAAAAAAAAAAAAAAAACTGTTTTACAAGAATAATTTTGTCTATTTTTTAATTTAAACTTCCAGAAAGAATTCTCAGGTTTCATCTGAAACAATCAGACACATGAGTGGGTGAAGTAGGATGGGTAACCATTACCTGAGTTGACTTGTCATTTAAGCTCGATTGGAATTAAAAATAAAATAGAGAAGAAAATAACTAAAGATAATAAAAATATATATAACAGAAATAATTTGTTGTTTAGATGAATCAAAATAGAGTATTCAAATGAGAATGGATGTGAGAGTGAGGAGAGTGAAGCAATGAAAGCACAGATAAACTTATATGTTTATATATATAAGAGGATTTTATACTTTATTCAGAATTGTTTAAATTTTATAAAATAATGGTTTACTTTTAAATATTATCTAAAAAACAATAAAACAAATATCCATTTCTCTAAAGTGAATTAAACAAAAAAAAGTTATAGACATGATTTAAATTTTAGAAATATTTTTGTGAAAGAATGAGTATTTTGAAATAATTATTAAAAATATTTCATTTATTAAAATAATTATATGGATGGATTGAATATCCATCCATAAGAAATTTAATGAATCAATTTTATTAAAAGCAATCCGAATGGATTGAATTTTTTAAATAAATTTTTAGTGGATCATAAATGGATTAATGAATTATTGTTAATCCATCCTTCGTAATCGAAATAAAAAAATATTCAATTCATACATTTCACAAGCCTAGTAAAAACGGAAGGAAAAATCTTAATTAATTAAAAAATGTAGAGATAAATGATATCCAAAGGGTATGTGGCACAATTTCTTAATAAAAAAATTGAGATAAATGGGAAAATGCATGGAGGCAAATGCCAAAATTTAGTTGTTATGTATCGACATTAACTGACATCCAAATATATGAAGACAAATATAAGTGAGAACAAAAAGAAAACAAACGCAAATTGTACGTCAGTCACTATTAAAATTAGAAAAATAATGAAAAATTGATTAGAAAAAATAACACGCAGAAATATAAATTTAGCAAAATAGCTTCATATGATACTAGTCACGTTATCCAGGTTACTTTAAACTAACAATATGGTGCTCTCTATTAGTGGGGCGATTGTTAATTTTTTGTAAGCTTATTGTACTTATTCATATATATTTGACAAAAGTTGTTTGATTTAGGGGTAATTCTTAATGTGAATAGGAGATAGGAAGTCTGTTTCGTTATACAGTAATTTTATAAATTTGTCCAAAACAAGGACCCATATTCAACCTTTGCTTGTTTCTTGAATTTATTTTATTGTTATCTGAATGTTCTGCCTGCAATTGCCAATTGGTTATTGACTTCACCTGAACAACATGCACTTCTTTCATTTGATCACATCCAATTACCAAACTCTATATAAAGCTGTGTAAGAATAGATATACCACCACCTAGCAGCCTCCAATTCCTCATAAAAATGAAGCACCTTTCTCTCATGTTACTTGCATTTTGGTGTATATATGTCCACCTGTTTTCTCTCTTTACATTCAACTCACTATGCTTTACCCCAAACATGACTGTCTTTACATCAGGAAATGAGACTGATCATTTGGCACTGCTCAAATTCAGGGAATCCATATCCACTGACCCATATGGAATCTTCCTTTCTTGGAATACTTCTACTCACTTCTGTAACTGGCATGGAATCACATGCAATCTCATGCTTCAAAGAGTTACAGAGTTGAAGTTGGAAGGATACAAGTTGAAGGGATCCATATCTCCTCACGTAGGCAATCTCTCTTATATGACAAAGTTCATCCTGGCAGACAACAACTTCTACGGTAAAATCCCACAAGAATTGGGACGGTTGTCTCAACTACAGCAACTCATTGTGGTAAATAACTCATTGGTAGGGGAAATCCCTACAAACTTGACAGCTTGCACTCATCTCACACACTTATACTTACGTGGGAACAATCTGATTGGCAAAATACTGATCGAAATTGGCTCACTTCAGAAGCTTACACATTTAAGCCTTTCTGACAACCAGTTAAGCGGAGGAATCCCATCAATCATAGGGAATCTTTCATCCCTAACTTATCTCTCGATGGGTTATAACAACTTAGAGGGAGATATTCCACAAGAAATATGTAGTCTCAAAAGCTTGACAATTATAGCTTTCGGTGCCAACAAACTGACTGGAACATTGCCTTCTTGTCTTTATAATATGTCATCTCTTACTGAAATCTCAGGTGCAGAAAATCAATTTAATGGCTCTCTTCCTCCCAACATGTTCCACACCCTACCCAATCTCCAAAAATTTGGAATTGGTGGCAGTCGAATCTCAGGTCCAATTCCACCTTCCATCACTAATGCATCTATCCTTTCAATACTTGATTTTGGTGATAACCATTTTGTGGGACAGGTTCCAAGTCTGTGGAAGCTACAATATATTTATTTCCTAAATTTGGGGGGAAATAATCTTGGTGACAATTCAACTAATGATTTGGAGTTTTTAAAATCATTGACAAATTGTAGCAAGTTGCGTGTGTTATCCATAGCCGCTAATAATTTTGGAGGTCATTTTCCAAATTCCTTAGGCAATTTATCCACCAAACTCAGTCAACTATATCTTGGAGGTAATCAAATATTAGGAGAAATCCCTACGACAATAGGAAATCTAATTGGCTTGACTCTCTTGACGATGGAACATAACCACATTGATGGGATTATCCCGACAGCTTTTGGGAAGTTTCAGAAGATGCAAGAGTTAGACTTAAGTGGAAACAAGCTGTCAGGAGAGATTGGTGCCTTCATAGGAAACCTTAGTCAATTGTTTTATTTGGATATGGGAGAAAATAAGTTAGAAGGAAATATTCCTCCAAGCATAGGAAACTGCCAAAAGTTACAACATTTAGGTCTTTCGCAAAATAAACTTAGAGGAACCATACCCATAGTGATTTTTAATCTTCCCTCTCTTACAAACTTGTTGGATTTGTCACAAAACTCATTGAGTGGTAGTATACCGGAAGAAGTGGGCAACCTAAAAAATCTCGATTGGCTAGATATGTCTCAGAATCGTTTGTCTGGTGACATTCCTGGAACCATTGGAGAATGCATAATGTTGGAGTACATCTATTTGCAAGGGAATTCTTTACAAGGAATCATTCCATCCTCTTTGGAATCACTTAAAAGTCTTCAAAAATTAGACCTGTCACGAAACCACTTGTCTGGATCTATTCCTAATTTTCTACAGAACCTTTCTTTCTTAAATTATTTCAATGTATCTTTTAACATGTTGGATGGTGAGGTACCAACTGAAGGCATCTTTCAAAATGCAAGTGGGTTAGTGGTTACTGGAAACAGTAAGCTTTGTGGAGGTATTTCAAAACTGCATCTGCCACCATGCCCTGTCAAAGGTAAGAAACTTGCAAAACACCACAAGTTCAGGTTGATAGCAGTGATAGTTAGTGTGGTTGCTTTTCTTCTCATATTGTCAATTATTCTAACTATCTACTGGATGAGGAAAAGGAGTCAGAAACCATCTTTGGATTCACCAACAATTGACCAGCTGGCTAAAGTTTCATACCAAAGCCTACACAACGGAACTGATGGGTTCTCAACTACAAACTTGATAGGGTCTGGAAATTTTAGCTCTATCTACAAAGGAACTCTTGAGTTAGAAGACAAAGTTGTTGCCATAAAGGTACTAAACCTTCAACGAAAAGGAGCTCACAAGAGTTTCATTGCTGAATGCAATGCACTTAAAAGTATTAAACATCGAAATCTGGTTCAGATTTTAACATGTTGTTCCAGCACAGATTACAAAGGTCAAGAATTCAAAGCTCTAATTTTTGAGTACATGAGAAATGGAAGCTTAGAGCAATGGTTGCATCCTATCACACCAAGTGCAGATCATCAGAGAACACTGAGCCTCGATCAAAGATTAAATATCATGACTGATGTTTCTTCTGCATTGCATTATCTTCATCATGAATGTGAGCAACCAATCATTCATTGTGATTTAAAGCCAAGCAATATCCTTCTTGACGATGACATGATTGCTCATGTGAGTGATTTTGGCATAGCAAGACTTGTCTCAACCATCAATGGTACCACTTCTAAGCAAACAAGTACAATTGGAATAAAGGGGACTATTGGCTATGCTCCTCCAGGTATTTTCAAAACTCTTGGATTAATATTTCATTGAATCCCCCAATCTTTCGATGAAAACTTGATATTTATTTACTAATTTCAAAGTTTTGACTACTTTTGCTATAAATGTTAGAGTATGGAATGGGTTCTGAGGTGTCTACGAATGGAGACATGTACAGTTTCGGGATTCTTGTGTTGGAGATGCTTACTGGAAGAAGACCCATAGATGAAATATTTGAAAATGGTCAAAATTTGCATAACTTTGTGGAAAATTCTTTTGCTGGTAATCTTTTACAGATTTTGGACCCATCACTTGTACCAAAACATGAAGAAGCAACAATAGAAGAAGAAAACAGTCAAGATCTTACTCCGACTGTTGAAAAGTGCTTAGTTTCACTCTTTAAGATTGGACTTGCTTGTTCAGTGGAATCTCCAAAAGAAAGAATGAATATGGTGGATGTCACTAGAGAGCTAGGCAAAATAAGAAAAGCCTTTCTTGCTGGGTAAGATAAATTGAAAATGATTTAATTCTCTGCATATTATTACTAGAGAACAAATGTAGATGTGTCTCACTGCTTCTTCTGCCAAACTTTAGTAGCAATTCTGTTTATAATAATACTTTTTTGTCGTTTGTTTTTTGTTATATTTTTTGAATTATGTCACACATACTAGTCTTGCTTTTCAAACTTAACAACATAATAAAATTAAGATTTCTAGATGCTTAATTGCATATGCTGCCGGCTTCAGCTCTTACCTGATAAATTGCTTATGTAGTTATAATTTCATTTTCGGCCATTTTTCTATGTATTTCAAAATTCCAAAACTACAAAGGTAACCGGATTCTTCTCAAATTTCAGGTGTTGGAACTTGAATAATCAAAGCTGAGGTCAAATGCTACAGCTAGTTAATCACCAGGTTGCGGATTTGTTTAACAATTTTACCCCAGTTATGGATGCATCATTCAAGTAGTGGATTTATTGTTTGTACTATTTTTCTTTTTTTTTTTTTTTTTGATAATTCTACCTTCAAGTAACATATATCATATACTTAATGGATGTAATACTCCATCTAAGTAGTGGACTTATTGTTTGTGCTTTTTATTTTTTTGATAAATGTACTTCCTTTGTTTTTATTTCCCATGATTTTCCAAATTTTAATGCAGAGCATCAAAATGCTTTCAATCTAAATCCATATTCACCATACCAAATTTGAATTTTATTTTATATTTTTGGGATTCATAAACTTGTCGGTAATGTTCAGGGGCTAAATAGCAGAGAATTCTTTCTAAATTTTGTTTACGAGACATAACATTCATAAAGGTAAAAATATAAAACCTTCCATATGAAATATAATCAATGAGTATAAAAACACAATACATGGGCCATAATAAAAAGTGGACTGCAACAATATAAGTTGACGCAGTGACTGCATGTGTTTCACAGAGACCTTCAATCAATCTCTCTAGTAAATGATTTTCACGTTTCTTACTCCAAGTCCTATCTAAAATCATGTTGTAGATTCAATGTTTAAATATTAAGATGACATAGGAAAAAAATACTTTTCAATTTATCCATGAGGTATTACCTGTAATATGTAAAAGTTGTAAATGAATTGAGTAACAACTTTTCTAGGAGTCATACAATGATCAAACACTTAAATATAGTGGTTCTGTTAGTTTGATACAGCAAGTCAGCAAGTGTGGTCGAAAACGTAGTATATGGAACTCACTTTTTAAATGTATCTGTTATTGGAATACTTCCTAATTATAGAAAGACTGATATTGACAATGCTATAGAACCATATAGAAGATGTAAACTGCACCTCAACTTACTGAGCTGATATAATTATCAGTTTCAGTATGCTGGTTTCCTAATTCTTAGTACACAAGAAAGTTTTAGTATGCATATATATTAAGTGTGATACCTGTCCACGGATTGGGACCTATTGTGAGTAGAAGTAGTCAAAAACCATCTCATTATGTAATGTGGCGACAGTGTATTTTAATTAAATTCTTCAAGGTTTATATTTATTTTATGAATTTTGGTCCCTAGAATTAGCTATATATTTAGGATTTGGATTCAGCATCATCACTGAGTTCACAATGTCCAACATAGAGGCTTCGTTTAGTTATAGAATGCTTGCCTCCCCAAAAGCCAAAGACAGGAATGGAATTCTTTTATGCCTTTGATCCCATGTAATTTGGCATGGAATTCTTTCCTTTTCAACCCATCTTGCACTTTTTATGCCTTTGATCTCATTCACATAAGCAAGTTTCTGCATCATGTTAATACTTGAGACTTTGATATGATAAAGGCATTTTCTGTATCTCTTTGATATTTGGGAGAAGAACGTGTATGATCCGGGTCTGGTATGCATGAGACACAAGGAAGCAGTAAACTTACCAAAGGAACTGGCATCACCTAATGCATGACCAAAAGTAAATGTTCTATGGAAATGGCTCCACAAGTGCAGGGCCGGCCCTGAGCTTGGTTAATAAGTGCGATGGCCAAGTAGGGGCCCAAAAATTTTTTTTACTCTGATATTTCAAGAAAAAAAATGATGTTTTCGCAACAGACTTTTTAGCTTCTGCCATTTATTATTCAATTAACTAATTGCAAATTCCAACTTCCCAATTGATGTTTACGCATTCAATTTCCACCAAACAATAAAGATTCCTCCACTGTTTTCTAAGATTTTGGTAACTGAATTATTTTTTTATATTAAAAGATATAAAAAATATAGAAGCTAATAATGTCAGAGGCAAGAAGAAGAGAGTGATACACTGATACTAAATTACTGATATAGCTAGTGGAAGAGCCAAGAGGCCCAGAGGGTGATTAGTAATATTATTCAAAAAGAATTTGGATTAAAATTTGCAAAACACCAATCGTATTTTAATATACTCACTGCTACTGCTAATGCCTGACTCTGACTCAAAATCGGACTTTCTTAATTTCTTTCTGTGAGTGCAAGTGCAAGTCTACGATTGTGAGGCACTTAATAACCAAACAGGAGTACATGACCCACTTGTATAATGGTATGTGCATCAATTTTTTCCATTATCTTTTGTTGCTTTGCGATTTATTTTATTTTTAAAACATAATGTTTATAAATAAGTTCTTTATAGGATAATTGTTAATGTTGAAATTTAATGCTCTAGAGTATAATGTTAGTTTCAAATAGAGATTAAGAAAATGTGGCTAGCAGTGGAAGAAAGAAAAATCCCACCGAAAAATGGATGCCCAAGTGTTGATAATTCATTGCTTGAGAGTGAAACACTAATAATTGTATATCAAATTTCAATCTGTTTTATAAAATTATCAATTTGATGGTCAAATTTTATTTTATCCCCGTGGTCATTGGATGAAGTTTAACTATTTAAGCAATACAAATTGAAAAGAGAATAATGGGCCCACAAAATTGTATATCTTAGTGTAACAGTGTAACTTAAATCATGTAATGGGAATTGGCACACACACAAAATATTATTAGCTAAGATAGCTAGCTCTAATTCAAAGATGTAGGTATTAAATAAGCTATAGGATTCATTTTCATTAATAAAAATGGGAAAATAATTTATTACTTACCTTAAAAATTAATAACATAAAGTTTTTTTTTTTAATTCCTCTCACATTGATATTGTTAACTGTTGTACATAATTTTATATTGATTTTTAATTATGTCTGCGGTGTTTGAATTCAACTTTTGGAATTAGCAAATTGTAAACGTGTGAGCGATATTGAACTTCAACTTCTACTTTCAGGTGCAATTGTTCTTTTTTGCATTAATTGACTATTTCATTTATTTTTATAAGATGATGCCTAAAAAGCATTTACCTGGAAGTGAAAAAAGAAAAAAAAGAAAGCGTAAATACCTAGAAGTGAAAAAAGAAAAAAAAATAAAGCGAGAACAAGAGTTAATAAAATCACAACAAGGAGCTATTGATAAATTTATTTTTAAAGAGGTAGGTTCTCATGAAAATTTAGATCAATCAAATGAAATTCTACATAATGAAAATCATGTAAGTGAGAATGATGAAATTAATAATTCAAGTGAGCCTAATGATGTGCCAAATGAATCTAATATATTGAAAATCTTGGCAATATTGATGAAGAACAATCAATTCCTCCTTTAGATATTTATGATCCTAGAAATTGGGATAATCTTGATAACCAAGCAAGGGACATTTTAGTTGAAAAAGGACCTATTAGAGAAATGAATCTTGTTTTTCCTTTAGATAACACTTTTAGACATTTTTCATATGCTTGTTATTCTAGAAAGCTGAGCAATGGTGAGACTAGTGATAGGAAATTGTTGGTTTATTCCAAACATGTTGATAAAGTATAGTGCTTTTGTTGTAAGTTGTTCAAATCTAATAATAAGAATAGTTTGTTAGCAAATGAGGGCTTAAGAGATTGGCAACATATTAGCAAGAGACTTAAACAACATGAGAATAGTTTTAAGCATATGACTAACATGAATACTTGGAATGAATTGAGAGCAAGATTGAATAAAAATCAAACAATTGATAAAAACTTGCAACAAGAGGTAATGAAAGAGAAAGAACGTTGGAGACAAGTTTTAGTTAGAATATTTTCAGCTATGAAATGTCTTGCTAAACATAATTTGGCTTTCGGGGATCAAATGAAAAATTATATCAAGATAACAATGGTAATCTTTTAGGATTGATTAAAATGATTGCGGAATTTGATTTGTTAATGCAAGACCATGTTTGATGCATTCAAAATCGTGAAATTTATTATCATTATCTTGGGCATAAAATTCAAAATGAGATGATCTCTCTTTTGGCCTATAGTGTTAGAAGTTCCATCATAACAATCATTAAAGAGTCGAAATATTTTTCTATAATTCTTGATTGCACTCCTGATGTAAGTCATCAAGAACAAATGACTCTAACAGTACGATGTGTAAATATGTCAAATAATAAAATAAAAATTGAGGAGTACGTTTTAGAGTTTTTAAAAATGGATGACACATCTGGATTGGGACTTTTTAATGAGTTACAAAATGTGTTAAAGTCTCTTGATCTTAATGTTGATGATGTGAGGGGTCAAGGTTACAACAATGGTTCTAATATGAAAGGAAAGCATCAAGGAGTCCAAAAACGATTTCTTGAAATAAACCCAAGAGCATTATATATGCCTTGTGCTTGTCATAGTCTTAATCTAACTCTTAGTGATATGGCACATTCTTGTGTTAAAGCTGTTTCTTTTTTTGGAGTTGTTCAACACATATATTCATTATTTTTTAGTTATAGAAAAAGATGGAAAATTTTGCTTGATAATGTTCCTGGATTAACTGTAAAATCTTTGTCCAATACTCGTTGGGAGAGTCGAATTAAAAGTATTAAAGCTATTAGGTTTCAAGGTCCCCAAATATGATTGGCTTTGTTAAGTTACAAGAATCTTGTGATGATGCTAAGTCAAAGAGTGAAGCAGAGAGTTTGGTTAATGCACCTGAGAGTTTTAAGTTTTTACTTGATATGGTTATTTGATATGACATCTTATTTGCAATTAATATGGTGAGCAAGAAATTGCAATCTAAGTCTATGTGCATTGACACTACCATAAAACAATAAGAAAATTTATTGTTGTATTTTGAAAAGTATAGAAATGAAGGTTTCACATCTAGTATGGATATTGCTAAAAGTTTTGCCCTTGATATGGATGTTGAGCCTATATTTCCTACAAAACACCATATTATTAGGAAAAAAAAATTTGCCAAGAATAATCAAGATGAAGAAATCCAGTCAAGTGATGAGTCATTTAGAATTAATTATTTTTTAGTTGTTGTGGATATGGCAATTACATCTTTAAAGAATAGATTTGAGCAATTAAAAACATTTGAAAGTGTTTTTGGATTTTTATTTGATTCAAAGAAGTTAAAGTCGTTAAATGATAATGAATTGAGAAAATATTATGCTAATGTTCACTCTACCTTTTCCCATGGTAATTTATTAGATGTTGATTTAGATGATTTTTCTCTGAATTGAAAGTATTAAAAATGACTTTACCCGATGAGTTAATGTCATCCATTGAAATTCTTGAGTTTGTCAAAGTTGCAGATTGTTATCCAAATGTCCTAATTGCTTATAGAATTTTATTAACTGTGCCTGTGACTGTAGCATCAGCTGAAAGAAGTTTTTCAAAGTTAAAATTAATAAAAACTTACTTGAGGTCATCAATGTCACAAGAAAGATTGAGTGGTTTGGCAATTTTATCTATTTAGAAGGATATGTTAGAAAATATTGATGTTGATGTTATCATTAATGATTTTGCTTCTTGGAATGCTCGAAGAAACCACTTTTTATGATAATTTGTGTATTTTGTTTTGTAGGTGATATGCGAGGCGACAATTTTGCAAGTAGAAAAAAGATGATAAAAGATAACATAGGAGTTGATTGAAGTAAAAAGGTAATACATCTTTTTTAAATTTGTTAAAACTTTGTTACTCATTAAATGCAATATGGCATACAATTTTTAACAAAAACATGTACCTATTTGTTTGTTTGTTTGTTTTTTTTTTTTATATAGAATATAGGTTTATATTTTAAAATACCTATATATAAGGGGCCCTTATCTATTATTTCGTAATGGGCCCATAAAATGTCAGGACCGGCCCCGCACAAGTGTATTTTGTCACCTGAATTTGCAAGGGGAAGTCTAGTTCAACCGAGACTACCTTTTCTTGAAGAGTTTCATTGAGATTATAAAAATGTAAATTCTTTAATGGGAGGGACATGTGAGTGAGCTTCAATTACTAGAGCACCATTGTTGTCACAAATGATTTCAGGCTCACTAGTTTTGGGATTTTGAGCAGTTTGACCAGCAAAGGGAGAATATTGATTGAGTATCAAAAAAAGGTTTTACATGTATGTAACAAGAAAATGACCTGAAAGCAGGTCAAGATATGCGAGAGTGATTGAAAATTGGCTCCGGTATAAGATTGAGTTCCATTACAATACTTTTCCTACTAGACTTCAAATTTTCCATACTTTGGGACTACAAGTTTTTTGAGAATGTCTCACATTTTTCAATTGAGGATAGTATTTCTCTTTGTATTTTCTTTCTCTTGAGGCTAAGGTTCAAAATGTTTCTGAATTTATTGAACCTGGCATATACTACTTATATAGTATATTTCGTGGATATTGACACCAATGCTTCAGATATAACTAAGCATATATAAATATCTTAAAATATTGATCACGTTCAAATTTGAATATGAATATGAATTTAAATTATTGTTATCAATTAAATAGGAATTAAACAATTTAAAATTACAATAAAAATAAAATCGTCTTTATTTTGGCGAGAAAAGAATCAATATGGTGTTGCCACGTGGCATCAACTTACATGGCAAAACCTTCTTTTATATAATATAATAATTGATTAGGAATGGCAATAGGTAATATACACAGTGGGTACTTGCAAACATTACTCACAATGGATAACTAATCACTTACAAATTTTAATTAATACAGGTGCGGAATAATAATAATAATAATAATAATAATAATAATAATAATAATAATAATAATAATATCTAAGAGATAGATCACATTTCTTAATCCACCAAGTATAAAAAAGATCATGTTTGTTATTTGGTAAGACATTGATCACATTCTTGAATTTCAAAAAGGAAAAGATTACATTCCTTATATAGATAGAGATAGATCATGATCTTTATTTGCTTAGAGATGGATCATGTTTCTTAATTAAAATAAATCGCATTCCTTATTTGCTTCTTTTCGCAATTTTATTTTTTAATTTTTCATAATTAATCAAATTGCGGATAATGGGTATTGATATGGACACTTAGGTACCCAACGGGAAAGAGTACAAGTATTAAAGTTACTACCTACACGGGTAAAAGGTCTAAGTACGTGGATTGTTTTAAAAGTATGAGTATGGGGAAAAGTATTATAGTACCTACCCAGACCCTACCCATTATCATCCCTAATGTAAATGAATTTAAATTAATTAGGTAAAAAATAAATTTGCATAGAAAAAAAATTATAAAAAAAAATGGCTAAGTAGGGATGGCAATGGGTATTGGACCTAATTGGTACCCACAAAAATTATCCATATTCATATTCCTTATAGAGATAGATAACATTTCCTAATTCACAAAAAAAATAAAAAAAGATCATGTTCCTTATAGGGATAGACTATGTTCCTTAATTCATAAAAAAAGATAATGTTTTATAAATGATTTGTTATGTTTTATGATTATGCTTTATAAAAGATTTTTTAATGAGATTTTAATTTAATTATTGTCATATTTTTAATCAATATTATTTGTTTTTTAATTTTTCATATTTATAAAAAGTGGTTGACGGGTACGAGTATGTGCATTATGTGCATTTAGGTACCTAATGAGGAATGACATGAGTATTAATGTTACTACCAACGCAAGTATGGGTTCGGGTATGGAGATCTTTTAAAAGTTTTGGTATGGAGACATGTAGTATAGTACTCTACCCAGACCTACCTATTGTCATCCTTACTAAGAAGGAACTATAAAAATATATATATTCATATTGAAACGAATACAATAATAAATGAATTTAATTGTTATGCTTAGTCAATGTAAAGTTTTTTTACACTATAAATAAATCAGAAATTACTGTTCATATAACCTTTAAGCTAATTATTTTTAAAGTTAATAAACTTATCATACATGATGATTTGTAATTAAATAATAGTATAATTTTTTTTATATCATAGTATAATTTTTTTTACACTAACATATGTTATTTTCTCATAATTAAATAAAGGTACAAAAATTATAATATTGCAAGTATATATAATAAACTTAAGAAGCGTAAAAAATTCAAGAAATTTAGCTAAATAGTACAAAAAAGGTAAAATGAATGAATCACCACTAATCCATTTCTACAATTTTCCATTTAGAAAATGAATTTAATTATACAACAGGAATGACAATGAGTAGGGTATGAGTAGGATATTATAATACTCATCCTCGTACCCTACTTTTAAAACAATTCACGTACTTGGACCTTTTAACCGTGTAGGTAGTAACTTTAATATTGATATCCTTCCCTTTTGGATACCTAAGTGTCTATACTCGTACCTGTTATCCATAGTTTAATTAATTATAAAAAATTAATAAATAAAATATTAATTAAAATATAATTGTAATTAAATTAAAGTCCAATTTAAATCTTTTATATAACATAATCATAAAACATCACAAAAATTAAAATCTTGTTCAAAGATCTTTTACAAAACATAACAATGATAATCATAAAACATCAATAGAGAAAATTAGGAAAAGAAGCAAATAAGGAATGCAATTTTTTTTTTTAATCAAGGAATATGATTTATCTATGAGCAAATAAAGATCATGATCTATCTATATAAGGAATGTAAACTTTTCCTTTTTGAAATTCAAGAACGTGATCTATCTCTTCGCAAGTAACGAACATGATTTTTTTTTATATTTAGTGAATTAAGGATGTGATTTATCTCTTAGATATTATTATTATTATTATTATTATTGTAGGTAGGATTGGGTACTAAGATACCCGTACCTGTACTTGCATTCAATAAAATTTGTAAGTAATTACTCTACCCATGCATGGTGGGTAATTTTTTTCAAATACCCATTGGATACATTACCCATTACCATCCCTAATTTGCATATAATATATTAAAGTTGATTGTTACGTTTGTTTCTATTTGTTCCATGTAATGTATAATCAGTATCACGGCTTGAATTCTTAGATTTTTAGATTTTGCGTTAATTTTATTTCTTCTTTCGTTAATTAAAATAACCTTTAAAAGATTAAAAAATAGCAACTGGTGGGATCTAACCCACATTAGTGGATTCAACGCTGGCCAGGGACTCATAGAAATGCTTGTTATCCAATATACTATCTACATCATAGACACTCAATCTGTTCACTGTTAGATTTTTTACTATTAAACCCAATGGTCTGAAAAAGCTTTGACACCGTGCGTAAAAACTTTCACTTACGCACGCCAGACTTCGTCCATATACATTTACAAAATCATATTAACCACTTCTCCTTCCCGTGAATAGAAGAAACATAAATGTGGAAATTCTAAAAGAATAGAAGGATGAATCATTAGTAAGTACCTGACACAAGTCACAATGTGTGTTGTTTGATGCAGTAGGGTGGAGCTTAGGTCATGGGAACCAAAGAGCAAGGCACGTAAGTAGAGAATTCAATTACAAAGGCAGAAGACGATGTTATGACACAATAGAAACCTTTCCTTTCCATGGGAAAAGACAAAACTTATGCAATATCTCGTAACATAAGCTTCTTATATAATACTATTATGGGCACCGGTTTGCTTCTAGTTTGACTTTGACTATTATTTTTTGGTTTAAAATGGTCAAAGGTAGTATTTGGAAACAAAATATTAAATTTTTAAGGAATTTGAAAAATAGAAAAATTAATTACTTTGATTAAATTTCTCCTACTTTTCAAACATGATATTAAAAAAAATTATGTAAATTCTTTATTTTTAAATTTTGTGTAAATAAAATAACCCATTTTTCATTTTATGTAGAATTTGACTTTTTAAATTTTTTAAAAAAAATGAGATTTCAATATAAAATTTTACTAAATAAAATATTAGTCAACTTTTAAATAATAAAAATTCTTAAAATAAGTCAAAATTAGAAAACTTTCTAAAATATTATTAATTATACCATTTTTATATAAATAATCAATAACTATAAAATCAAATATTATGTACTTGGTATTATGATATAAGCTAATTTATAACTATAAAATATTGTTTTCAGACAAAAAGTATTGACTTATTTTTCAAAAATGTTATTTAGAAAAATTAATTTAAATTCTTTTTCTTTTAAATTTTTTATTTAAATAAAATAATTAATTTTACATTTTATCTAGAATTTAACTTTTTATATATTTGTTTAAAAAATAAAATTTCAACATAAAATTTTACTAAATTAAATATTAGTCAAATTTTAAATAATAAAAATGCTTGAAAATAATTCAAAATTAAAAACTTTCTAAAAAAACTATCAATTATACCTTATTTATATAAATAATCAATAACTATAAAATCAAATATTATGTACTTGATATTATGATTTAAGTTAATTTGTAACTATGAAAATATTTTATTTTTTATATGATAAAATAAAAGTAAATATATAAATTTTTTTTCACTGTCATCCAATTATAAACCACTATTTATGATAAGTTTGTTGACTTTTACAAAATTGTATTAAAAGTCATACAAATTGTGATTTATGAAATGTATCACCATTAAACTCTTAAAATAATCACTTAAATTTTTACAATCATTTGTAAATTAAAATGAGTGAAATAATTATAGAAATCCTTGAAAGAGTAATAAACAATAGAAGTACCAAACACATTCAAAACTTTTTATTATTGACTCAATTACAGAAATTATTCAATCTCTTATGTTTTAAAAATATCTTTTCTAAATAATAAAAAATTGAACTTAAATGAAAAATATCTATGAAATTAAAATATCTTTTTAAAAGATATTCAAAACAATATCACCGAAAGATCCTCTTTATAAAATCTTGATATGCATCCACCTAAGAGTTCTATCTATCAAGCGTCAATACTTTCGTACTCGAAAATTATGATTGGGAACTTTCCAAATTCCAATGAGTGGTCCAGCAACTGATGTTTGATCCAAATAAATTGAGAATATAATGCTGCTGAAATGTATACAGCATCTACTATGGATAGAGCCAATGTGCTCTGCTTCTCTGAAGACCATGAAATCAATGATTCTCAAGGAATTGACATGCACCACTGGTGCTCTTCCTTTCCACTTTATCACTAGCATAATCAGCATCACTATAACCTACAAGATCAAACTCAGACCCTTTCTCAAACCAAAAGCCATGATTAATGGTTCCAACAAGATATCTCAATATTCTTTTAACTGCCATAACATGAGACTCTTTGGGACAAGATTGAAATCTTTCACAGAGTCCTACTACAAATACAATGTCTAGTCTACTAGCAGTTTAAAATAACAGGGAACCAATCATACCTCTATACTCTTTTTCAGAATCATTTTTACCTTTCTCATCATTATCTATGAGGGTAGATGGGTGCATAGGAGTTGCCATTGCTCTTGCATCATCCATTATGAATCTTTTCAGAAGGTTTTTGAAGATTCCATTTTCTTTATGAGTAATTTGAAGTTCAAGAAAGAACTTTAATTCGCCCATCATGCTCATTTCAAAATTCACCTTTCATTAGATTGGAGAGGTTCTTACACATCTATTCGGAAGTGGCACTAAGGATGATGTCATCTACATAAATCCATTCAAAAAGGCTTTCTTGACATTCATCTTGTACAACCTGACGTCCTTATGTGCTACATAGGCTAAGAGTATTCTGATTGCTTCCAGCCTTACTACTGGTGCAAAGGTTTCTTCATAGTATAATCCTTCCTGTTGATTGTAACCTTGAGCAACCAATCTTGCCTTGTTTCTGACCTCTTCTCCTTTCTCATTTAGCTTGTTCTTGAACACCCACTTTTGTGCCAATAACTGTTGATATTTTGGAGGAGTTACAAGATTCCACTGACTTAGTTCTTCCTCCATGGCTTTGATTTAGGAATCTTCACTGAGAGCTTCATCAATATTTTTTGGTTCCATCTCATAGAGTAGTGTCATCATTCCTTTTTCTCTGTTTATTGGATCTCTTTGTTTTGACCCACCAGAGCCTGTTTCTCTAGTAAAGAGATTTGGAAGATGAGAGGAGACAAATCTTTAATTTTTAGGCATCTCAAGTTTTGCTGGCTGTTATGGATTCATCCTTTCTGAGCCTTCTGAGTTTTGGACACCATGTTTGGAGATCTTTGGATAGAGTTTTCATGTTGAGGTTACCAACCCTTCTTTGCCATAGCCACTTATCACTTTTAAAGGTTGCTAGATGTAACACCCTAAGGGGTGTGTTACCTTTTGCCTATTTACTTAATTTTAAAAATAGAATATAAGGATATCAGAGTTTACTATTCAGAAAAAAATAAAATTATTACATATCTTACATAAACAAATCTAATACAAAGCTCTTGGCACTTATGTGCCATACAAAACATAACCAAAAGGGGTACTTGAACATAAACTAACTCCCATACATTGGGAGATACAAAACTATTATTATCTTCCTTCATGCAAGCAACTCCAAGCTTCTCCCTTGAGCTCGTCCATCTACTTAGCCTGTAAAAATATGAAACTAAAAGGGATGAGACATAATGTCTCAGTAAGTGCTCTAAAGACTCTAGGTTTACTCTTTATTCTAGAGATCCTTTTCTTAACTCTCATGACTTCTTATTTCGTTTCTTGATAGTGATACTCACAACTATAATCTCAACATCTCTTCATTTATCCCTAAGTTGGACCAATCTATACATATACATAAACAGATTCCAATCAAGGAAAAGGAAAGAAACTAAACTTTTTATACTTTGAAAATACTGTATATAATTACCATAATTTATAACAAAAATCCAATTCGTATTATTTATCAATAACCACCAACAAACAACAACATCATAAGTCACCCATCTCATAGTCAGAATATAAATCCTCAACTAACATCCACAACATAATACAAACACCAACATCCATCATCAAAATGATGTATATCATAAACCATTAGACAACCTCAATCATCAAGACTGACTCTACTCCATGGAGTTTCAAAAACATATGAGCGGTCCCTCATAGGCCTCATCCCCTACCATAGTCTGTACATTCTGACCATTCAGGGAGTCCCTTGAGCCGACCCTACGGGGAAAGTGTGGTTTTATCGAAAATAGACAAGTGCTATAGTGGCTTACCTCTGTAGGTTTGCAAGACCTTACATCTATAGGGATTGGCACACTCGTCTATTCTATAGGCCCTTTCCCATTAGTCACCACGAAAACCCCCAGCATTGGGTTGAGAGCCAACCAAGAACCTTCAACTTACGTGCCTACTCATATATCTGTGCACCAACTGTGCACACCTATGCACCAACTGTGCAAATACAACATTCGGAATATTTTTGTGCACCAATTGTGTGCTCCCACCATATTCTAGAGACAAAACATATTTGGAGTCCCTTAAAGTCTTAGATATGGCACCTCTGTACCCGCCATCTCCAATGGCCTGACTTAAGGGTCCAAATACATCTCAACAAACCACAATCCTTAACCACGACAACAATCCATCCCCTATACACTAAAAGAGTCTCTAAACCTCTTGGGAAGTAGTTCTCAACACTCCAACATGCCATTCGGAATCAAAACATAGGAGTCGTACTTGGGAAGATATCCTACTAGGTGAGACCCCCGGGTCTCTTTAGTGGGCCAAAGTTCTGGGGTAAAACTCACCCTCCCAAGTATACCATTTTTCTATAAAAATCTTCCCAAAGGACATAGCTAACTCCTCTTTAATTAACATATAGGGATGGTTCCAACACATAGTTCACATATATCGTCGTCTCATCAACATTCCATTTCAATTTCTCAAAACATCGTAATCTCTTTAATATCACATTCAACAAATAGTAATTTATATTTCTTCATGTATATATATATATATACTCCTAATTCATTATCATCATCTCATCTAAACATATGTATCTCAACAATAAAGATATTCTCTCTTTCGAGTGTCATATCTGAAACAATCACATATTACTATGAATTACACGATTTCAACTTATAATCAACTTTAACATAATTATAAAAACTCATAACATAATTTTATATGCACTTGGAATTGTTTTGAAAACTCTCAACAAAGCATTCAAGGTAAAATGAAACATTCTACCTAAATTTAGCTTAAGCCACAAAATTTATCTTCAGCTAGAAATGTAGCTTGAGCTATAAATTTTAGCTTGAGCTAAATTTGTGCAATCTCAATTCCATCAAAATTTAGCTTGACCTAAAAATTTCAGCTTTAGCTAAATTCACACAGACCTAATTCCATCAAAATTTAGCAAATTTTAGCTTGAGCTAAAACTGCAAATTCCTCAACCACATTTATTCGAAAATATGAGCTTTTGATCCTATTAATGACTGCCCAAGCATCCAAAATCATAATAATCAACCCTTAACCACTTCTATTACACTTCCAATCGATTGATTTTCTCGATAAGCCCCTTAATCAAACATAATAACCAAAAACCCAAAATATCCAAATTTAAGGTTCAAAAGATAAAAAGGGGAAAACATGCAAATCAAATGGATAGGGAAGGACTAGGGGAAAGCACTCACCTCCCAAGACACGTAGAGATGAGCTAGCTCTAGACACTGGGTCTTTAGATCTCTGCTCATTTTCCCTCTTCCTTTTCTTCATTCTTCTCCTCCTTCTCTCTATCTTCCTTTCTTTCTTTTCTCCTTCTCTCTCTAACTTTCCCTTCTCCTTTCTCTTTAAACCGTGTGTATGTGTGGGCTTAGTGGGCCTCAGCTCACCTTGGGCATTGGCTCCCCATCTATATCCTATTAGCTCATTCCTGACAACTCCTATAAAAAGGTACCTATTTTTAATAATACCTAAGGGCATCCTTTAACCATTAAATATAAAGGCTATTCCATAAAAAATATCACTTTATTATTTATTTCTAAGGTCCATAAATTAGGGATGTTACACTAGATAAGACTGTCTAGAGAGAGTTTCTAAACATATTTACATATTCTTCTCAATTATTCCTAAGAATAAAACTTTTCCATTAGATGCTTCTTTAGATAAGCATTTGGTTCAAACTTTAACTTCATAGTCATTGTCACATGACTGACAATTGATTAGAAGATTATGTTTCAACCCTTTCACAATGTATAGATTTTTATAGCTGAGTTAGCTCTACCAATCTTGCTAACTCCCTTGATGAAGGCCCTTCTGATGTCTCCAGTGATGACAGACTCTCCATCTTGCCTTTACTCAAGGGTGAGAAATTTGTGTTTATCTTCAGTCATGTATCTAGAGCAACCACTGTCCAAGTACCATAGCTCTTTCTTATTATGGAGGAAACATTCCTACATCAGAAAGTAATAGAGTCTTGGGTACCCATAATTTTCTGGGTCATCTCATGTTAGATACCTTTCTAAAGGGAATATTTCTCTTTTTGTAACATTCTGAGGTTTGATGACCCCATTTGTTATAGTTGGAACATTTCCTTCTGACCTTCTAGTTTTTGACAAGTTTTTTGGAAAACCTTTTTTAATTATGATTGAAACCTAAACCAGTTCTATCATAGAAGTTTTTCTGAATTCCAATAAATTTATCAAATATTTTTGTTCCACATCCACAAAATCGACCAAATCCTTTGTCAATTTCTCAACTGTTTCTTTTAAAATTTTGTTTTCATTTTCAAGTTGAGTTTGATCAAAAGACACAACCTCTTTTGTCGCTCTTCTCTTTTTTAGCTGTTCAGAAAGCTTAAAGTGAGACTCTTACAGACAATGGTTCCGTTTGAATAGAAACTCATTATCCTTTCTAAGCTTCTCATTTTCTTTCTGAGCCTCAGAGAGTTGTTCCTTTAGATGAGCACATTTCTTAGCTAAAGTATGAGAGTCATTAAGCAGATTATCAAATGCTTGTTCTAATTCTTTATAATTTGAAAATTCAGGTTCAGAATCAGATACCTACTCTTTGTCTGAATCTGCCATGAGACATATATATTGGCAATTCTTTCTTTTTCCTTTCCAGAGGATGCTGAGTCTGTATCATCCCATGTTGCCATCATGGCTTTCTTCTTCTAATCTTCTCTCCTTGGATATTTCTTTAGAAGAGGGTAATATGTTCTAATGTGCCCAGGTATGTTGCATTCAAAACATCTCACTTGACATTTTGAGCTTTCCCCTTGTTGATATTCCTTCTTTCCTTGATTCTTTTCTTCTTCTGAGCATTTATGTACCTTATTTATCCTAAATGCAAGTTCTCCTTCTTCATCTGTAATTTCTTCATCACTTTCCTCAGCTTCTAATTCTGCTACTGAGTTTAATGCCTTGGAAAGTTGATTTATCTTGCTTTTCTGAGACACCTTGAGTGCTACAAATTTTCCTCTGGACAGCTATATTTCCTCAATTAGCTCTTGTTCATTAACGTTCAATGATCCAATGAGTTCATCCATAGCCAAACTCTTCAAATTTTTGGCTTCTTGTATTGCTGTGACTTTTAGTCTCCAAATTTTTGGTAGACTCCTCAGGATTTCCTTGATCTTCTGGTGCATTGAGTACCTTTCTCCTAGAGCATTGAGCTCATTTACTATGGTGGTGAATCTATTGAACATCTCTTCAATGGTTTCTTGTTCCTGCATCTTGAACATCTCAAATTTGTGGGTTAGTATATTAACTTTTAAGCCTTTTACCTAATTTGTTCCTTCATGTGTTGTTTTGAGGGTGTTCCAGATTTCTTGTATTGTTTGACATTCTACAACCTTGTCATATTCAGATCTACTGAGTGCACAAGTGAGGAAGAACTTTGCTCTGGAGTTAAGAAGAAACTTTACTTTTTTCTTTTGAGGTCCATTCAGCTTTAGGCTTTTCTATCTCTTCTCCTGCTTGAGTCCTTTTGGTGGGTTTGTAAGGACTAAGCTCTATAACATCCCATAAATCAACATCTTGTGACTCCATGAACAGCTTCATTCTGTCTTTCAGTAGTAGTATAGTCTTTACCATCAAAGCCTGGAGGCTTGTTGGTTGATGATCCTTCTGGTATGAATATTGCTGGAGCTTGCATAGCCATCACTTCTTCCAGGATCTTTCTCCTACACAGTTAAGTGTGCTCAACCCAAGAGTTAATTAATCTTTGATGCCAATTGAAGTGAATAAAATAACACAAGAATGGGGGGGTTGAATTGCATTTTCAAAAACTTTGATTGTTTTTTTGTAAATTCTACAATAACTCAGAATGTAAAGTGTTCAGAATGAATATTCATTCTGAGCTCAGAATGAAATTTTTAACAGTGTCCAGAAAAGATGTTTTCTTCAAGACAAAACTTCAAGTTTTATACTAGTTCACCCCAAACCCAGGGCTACATTTAGTCCTCAATCTCCAGTGAGATTTTCACTAAAACAATACCACAGACAGCTACCACTTGCTTACACGACAACCTCAATAGGTTCACCACAACTCAGAGCTTTACACAAGCTCTAAACACAGTACCCACAATGTCACCACACTGTCACACAGCTACTGCTCAGTTACTCCCTCACCATAGCACCACACCTTGGTCTTGCCTTGGAGACTTTTACAACAATACAACAAATGGTATCAATGAATCATTGCACAAAATACAAATTTCCCCTAAAAGGGGATTTCCACTCAGGAAATATAATCACACTTCTCTCTCTTTTTTTTTTTTTGACAAGAAATACCTCACAAAGATTAATGTAGAAGTGGGTCACTCTCAATAAAAAAAGGCTTGAAGTAGAGAGCTGAATCCTCACACAGAGGTGGTATCCCATGTTTTTTTCTTTTTCTTGCTTGCTTCAAGGTGCTTTCAAAGGCTCCCAAGAGGTCCCTTTTATAGTGTCTAGACACCTAGTTGTAAGACTCTTGGCACAATTGTTTTATGACAGAAATTTGTAATATGTCAACCGTATGTGACTTGTCATCTTTTTTAATCTGTTATGAGGAAACCATTCTGATGAACACATTCTGATGAACTTCTGAAGATACATCATAATTGTATTCTGATGTTTGCTGAGGAAAGACCTATTCTGATGTAGGTTCCTTCTAATGAAGACTTCATGATGAGGCTTTGTAAGGAGCACTTCTTCATCCAAATGATAAACTCTTCACAAGGACTGATCATTCTAAGCAGCTTGCTTCAGCATATAGGATATGCAGGTTGCTGTTGGTGTTGAATGTATCTTGTCCTTGGCGCATACTTTTGGAAAGTCTTCTTAGTTTCTTTCTAATGTCCCACATCAGGTTTTCTTCTGGGGCACATCTCAACTATCAACTTCTTGCATCTTTAGTTTCTGTTAACATCAATCTTCTAATGAACCATCAATGATTGTGGTTCATATGGAAGATATGATGTTGTTAACTTCAGTCTTCTGATGAGTCCTCTGTGTATGTGACTGCATATGGAAGACATAAAGTTACACTTCATTCCATTATGATATCAACCTCAATCTTCTGGTGAGCCCTTTGTGATTGTGGCTGCATATGGAAGACATGATGTTGTTCTTCATTTCATTCTGATGTCAACCTCAGTCTTCTGATAAGCCCTATGTGATTGTGGTTGAATATGGAAGACATGATGTTGTTCTTCAATTCATTCTGATGCAAAGAGTCTTAAGACACATCATGCAGATGTGATCATCTCAGAATCTTTCTTGATTCTGGATTGTCTTCATAACATCATTATGATGTTTGTTCTTCTACAACTTCATTCTAATGATGTAGTCTCTAATCTTTCTTTGAATCAGACTGTCTTGGTGTTTCATCAACTTGTTAAGTCAGAGGTCTTTAGAGGAAGCACTTACTTCATCATGGAGATGGGGCCTCAATAATCTTTCTAAGACTTCATGTGATGCACAGTTGAGACATCCATTTTGTGCTTGTTTCGAACCCACCTGAATTCTTATTTTCAATCTGCTCTTTATATATATATTCTGAAACACTTAGCATATTGTTAGCTTGCAGAACTTCATTCTTCAATTTGCAAACACTAATGGTTTGTCATAATTAAAACACTAAGGGTTCTGGATTCAACATAATTAACCTACTATTTAATTTAAGAAAGAACCTTGCAATTAAGTTACATACTTAGTATAAAGTTCACATAACATAATATCTTATCTTGGGAAATAGGTATTAGTCATATAAAATAAGCATTCTAATAAATTAGTATCAACACTTATCTTATCACATAAATAGATGTTTTAAACTTAGTATTATCACTTTATTAAATTGAAAACAGTATCATATAATTTCTTATCATAAAGCCTTTCTAACTTCTGTAAAAACCCCGTTTCAGTCCCAATAACTTGGCAGAAAGTTTGTTTCATGTTAAAATATCAATTGATTTTTGTTTTGGACAAATGATAGCTTATTGGAAAGCTTAGGATGTATAGTTTTCAAATCCACAATTCTCTCTTTAAGCAAAAATCTACAAAATTCTAAAAACATTCCTTTAACACACCATGTCAAATTGAATTCCAAAAAAGGATAACCACTATAATTTCAAAATACCAAAGCTTTATCAAATCAATTTTTATCAAAACATTATCCTAAGCTGAAGGCCTATATGTGTAGGTTTCAAATCAGTTGGAATTACTCAAAAACATCAAGAATTCAATTTTTAAGAAATTATTTATCAAAACTGTTCCAGACCTTAGTTTTTGGCAAAATCCGAACACATCTAACTAAAATTTTCCATATTAAATTGAAAACTTATCCATTTCTAATTAACTTTAAATGAAATTAAAGCTTGAAATTTATAATTTAAAGTGAAATTGGTATTGTTCAAAAACGAATTTTGTACAAAGAGATATAACCAAAACAAGCCACTGGGGTCAGTTCCGTCCACACCTGCACAAGGGTTATCTTGCAACAGCCATATCTTGTCCATTTGTCCATCTTTTTAAACGTTTTATGAGTAAAAACTGAAGCCCTTCGTTTCTACTTTCTAACAAATCCAATATCATTCAAAAAATATAACTATAGATTGAGATATAAAAATAACAATCAACCATGTGCATGCGGGATTCAACCAAGCAGCAGCATACCAACACCAAAACCTCACTATTTCATGCATTTCATGGATCAAACTCACAATACTTCATGTAAATAAAATTATGGCAGCAATATTGTGACACTAGAACATCAAGATTCATGCATCATACAAGATCAAACAACACAAACATGGAGTGAGAGGACCTTCGGGGCCAAGATCCATCTCTACCCCTCCATAAAACAACATTATCTCAACATGAAAGAGCAACCCTACTCCCCCCCAATACCTATTTCGTGTAGCTTTAAGGGGCAAGGTGGTGGCTTGATTTTTCTCCTCTTCTCCTCCTCTTATGCTAGCTGAAACACTCAAGAGGGCAAGGCTCCCTCCAAGCTTTCCTCCTCCTTGCTAGAACCTCACTTTCTCTCAAAATTTCTCTAGACTTTGCTCTAGGAAAAGCTTTGTAGTGGTGTGTTGAATGAGCTTGCTTGAAGCTCTGTTTATAGGGAGCTTGGAACACTCTAGAATGAGTGTGGCTGAAGGTGATCATGTGGGGCTGTCAATGAGAGCCAATAGGGGTCACTTGTTGGAGGTGAATTTGAATACATGATGAAGATTTGGAGTGTAGAAGTGTTGAAATGAATAGTGTATGGCAGGTGAAAAGATGGCTTTCATGCATGGCACCATGTGATCTGAAATTTCAGAGTTCCTCTCCCTCTCTCCCTTCTGTCCCAGGTGAATCTCTCTCTTTCTCCCTCCCATTATTTTTTTTTTATTTCGGGTTAATTTTGGAGAGAAAACTTTTCTGTTTTATTCCTCTTAAGGTGTCCTATTTTTGAAAAGTCGGTTACCCTATCAAATGAATTTTATTCGCACAAAAATTTCCAGTTGGGATCGCCAATATATCTAGTTCAAAACATGATTTTCTCAGATTTTTACAAAATTATATAAGGATTCAATTAAACGCAATTTTGCGCTGGCTACTATCAGGATTTTGACAGAACAGCAGTAAAAAAATAATTTTCCAAATATTCTCTACTTGGAAATAAATTATGATATTTTGCAGGAACATTATAGACATATAAAGGTATTATCCCTCCAAAAATTGTAAATAAATTCAAACTACAAAGGGAGTAATTATGAAAAACAGAGTCAGCTATTGTGCAGTAAAAATTTCAGCATTTCCACTTTAAGTTTTTAGGCATTTTATTTAACAAATGGCATATATTTCGAGCAATTCAATCCTTAAAAATCATCACAGCAGGTCCAACTAATTAATTTCTTTTATAACATACTCAATCAAATAAATATTAAATTCACATATTTTAACTAGCAAACATTAACATACTAATTTAATAAATTCAAACAACACACAAAATCAACCAAATTAAATATATTTAAAGCACACATAGAGACATCCAATTAAGACTTGCAATAATTAAATTAAATCACATATCTTACCCATCATGAAATAAATTTCATGATAATAAAACTTGCAAACCCCATGATTTAAATACACAAGGAATTAACCGCAAGTTTATCACGCGTGAATTCCTTTAAAATCAATCAAATGTATTTTAAGAAATAATTAAATTCCTTAAAATATATCAAACAAAATAGATTCCTATAAGGTGAAGAATGGGATGTTACATAATGACCAACCCACTGAGACTCTTATGTGCAACATACTTGTGTGCTAATCCAGTACTCCACTCCCGCATGAAGAAATCTCATTAGACTACCACTTTGTCCGAGAATAGGTTTGGGCAGGCGTGCTGCAAGTTTCACATGTTTCCACCAAGGATCAGCTGGCAGATATTCTAACTAAACCACTTGCAGCAGCGAGGTTTCAGGATATTACAGCCAAGATGAAAGTTACTGATGACAACTTCATCATGAGGGGGTGTAATAGATAGCACCGAACCACTTTCTGCTGTAGTTTGATATTCAAATGTATTGAAATAAAGATATTAGAAGTATCATTAGTCGTAGGGGTTGTTACAGTAACTAGCTTATCTTTCAGTATTATCTTCTATCAGTTAATAATCACGATCATTTGTGATTCTCTATATGGAGAAGACGATTTGTTCAAGTTTGGTTGCTCAGCGAGGATCCTGATGTTGATGTAAGATTTTTTTCCCATTCAAGCACTTCAGGCAATTGATCATGTCATGATGTCTAGCTAGGTAGCAATCTTTAATATGCATTAGATTGAAGGCCTGTGTAGAGATGCTAATGTTTCCACCTATCAACATACTTGTATTCTACTTGGTGCTTGTCAGCAACAGTTGAATGGTTTTGTGAGCGACATCTTAGTCATTAATGATTGATGTGATTTTGTTCCCAAGTATAATTATGTTGATTGTACCTTGCTAGGTTTTTTTTTTTTTCTCCTTGTAGGCAACAAATTGCTTGTCTCTGTGACCGCCAAAAAAATGATTTTCAAATGTTAATGACTCAATCTAGGTTAAGTGCGATTGAATCATAGCTTGTATAAAATTTTATTTTACATTGGTTCATTATTTATTTTTGCAAAGAGTAGTAACAGTCATTGTCCTTAGGGTATTCTAAAACCATATAACAAATTAAAATTCTTTGCAAAAAACGTTTTTATCTAATATTGGCCAACCCAAAGTAGCTTTCTTATGGACCTTAACCTTGTATTTATGCATTTACTTATTTTTACTCAACTCCTACCAAACATTGGGGTTGTTTCAAACTATTTTTTAACAGATTAGCACTAAATATAGTAAAGGTAAAATCAATTAAAAGGTTTAAATATGTTTTTTGTCTTTCAAATATAGTTGTATTTTGATTTCGGCCCCTAAAATATTTTTGCTTGACTTTTGGTCCATGAATTTTTTTTTTTTGTTATTTTGTTATAGTCTTTCTAATATATTTATTTTTTTCGCTTTAGTGCCTAATATTTTGTTTATTTTGAATTAGCCCCTTTTAAAAATATTTGATACTGATAGGGACTAAAAGCTAAATTGAGGATTGAATAAAAATTGTGGATTTTAAAAATTTTGGAGACAAAGTTGCAAAAAAAAAAAATGGGGGGGGGGGGGGGGGGGGGACCAAAATTGCAGATAATGAATTATAGGAGGACTAAAAAATTGCAATTTAGCCTAATATTTAAAACCATAAAATAATAAATAATATTAAAAAAAGGCAATTGGTTTGTGGGTTGGCCTGTTAGTCTGCATAACCAACCCGTTTAATCAGCAGGGTTAAATGAACTAGGCCAAATAATACTGCATTTAAATAGACCAACCTTTTAGCTCGTTCTAAACTGCTTTGTCTGTGAGTTAAATAGACTGTTCATGGGGCCAAGTCCATATTCCCACCTTTGGTCCTTCTATCATTTCATCACATATATCATGGATGGATTACCTAATAGTTTTGTTTGCCAATACCTAGAATCTCGATACTACCTATTGAGTTTTCCATTCTCGTTCAACTCGTAGCTTCGCTGCCACTCAGATGGGCCCTTCTGATGCATCTATTGATCTAGACATGGACGTTGATGGGGTTGAGGACTTCCTAGATCCGTCCCCATCCCCGTTCATCCATGGTGATGAGGAGCACCCATAGATGTCGATGATGATGGGCCTACACCATTGCAGTTTCCACTACCCATAGACGACACTCCCGAACCATACTACTTGCCTCTTTTTAAAGGTTACAACCACTTGCCTTGATATTCACCACGACCAAATACTCCTCATAGTCATACCTAGTTGGAGCAGTAGGAGTCCTACATCTTTGAGGATCCCTTAGGCAAGGAGGCAAGATATTCCAAAGACAAGGACTAGTTTGATAGGGAACTACTCTATTAGGGTCCATGATTTACATGTATAGGGAGGATAGTTAGGATTCTCTTTGAGGATCCTTTTATGATGTATTACCAGTTTTGATGTATTTTGTCATTTCCATTCCATGTATTTGCACATTTTATTATCTATGATGATGATGATCATTTTAGTATTTATGTTGTTTAATTATATTTCCACTTACAAATAAGATTCTTATCAAGTTAACACATGAAATAATTACTCAAATTTTCATAAATAATTTAATGAAGATTTTACTCAAACATAAATAATGCTTTTGCAGGTTTTGTATCAATGTGATTGGATGCCACATTTTTCATATTTGATTTTTTTAAAATTCATTTAAAAGTTTTAGAATGGATTCTTATATATTAATTTTATTTTATGATTTTCACAATTGTTTAAATTTTAAAAATAATGGTTTTTTTTAAAAAATCATCTTACAAAATCCATAAAATGAGTAATAATTTCTTTAAAGTAAATTAAACAAAAACTAGTTACAGTCGTAATTTAAATTTGAAAAATATTTTAGTGAAAAAATGAGTGATAGTATTTTGAAATAATCATTAGAAATATTTAATTTTTAAAAATAATTATATAGATAGATTGAATATCTATCCATAAGAATATTTAATAACTGCCTTTGCATAAGGAAATGAGACTAATCATTTGGCACAGCTCAAATTCAGGGAATCCATATCCACTGACCCATATGGAATCTTCCTCTCTTGGAATACTTCCACTCACTTCTGTAACTGGCATGGAATCTCATGCAATCCTATGCTTCAAAGAGTTACATAGTTAAACTTGTGAGGATACAAGTTGAAGGGATCCATATCCCCCCATGTAGGCAATCTCTCTTATATAACAAACTTCAACCTTGCAAACAACAGCTTCTACAGCCTCTCTGTTGGAAACTACTCATTGGTAGGGGAAATTCCTACAAACTTGACAGCTTGCACTCATCTCAAAGTCCTATACTTATATGGGAACAATCTGATTAGCAAAATACCGATCGAAATTGGCTCACTTCAAAAGCTTCAACATTTGTACCTTTCTACAAACCAGTTAACCAGAGGAATCCCATCATTCATAGGGAATCTTTCATCCCTAACTCATCTCTTGGTGGGTGATGACGACTTAGAGGGAGATATTCCTCAAGAAATATATTAGAAAACTAAGGAGAGATGCAAGTAATGCCCATTTGATGAGGCCATAGATCATAGATCTCAAAGAAAAGGAGAGGAGTACTAACAAAGTAACTCATTGTATTAGATTGAAATGATAAAAGAAACAACTAACAGTACCTAAGTGCTCTATATATAGCACTTATTTCTAACTAACTAATATTACTCTTAACAAAATATGCAGTCTCAAAAGCTTGACAATTATAAATTTTGCTATCAACAAACTGACTGGAATATTGCCCTCTTGTCTTTATAATATGTCATCTCTTACTATAATCTCAGCTACAGAAAATCAATTTAATGGCTCTCTACCACCCAACATGTTCCATACCCTACCCAATCTCTAAATATTAGCAATTGCTGTCAATCGATTCTCAAGTCCAATTCCACCTTCCATCACAAATGCATCTATACTGTCAAAACTTGAATTCGGTCATAACCATTTCGTGGGACAAGTTCCAAGTCTAGGGATGCTACAATATCTTTATTTCCTATCTTTGGGGGGTAATAATCTAGGTGACAATTCAACTAATGATTTGGAGTTTTTAAAATCATTGACAAATTGTAGTAAGTTGCAACTGTTATCTATATAGGTTTCAACAATTTTGGAGGTCATTTGCCAAATTCCTTGGGCAATTTATCTACCCAACTCAGTCAACTATATCTCGCATATAACCAAATATCAGGTGAAATCCCTGCCACAATAGGAAATCTAATTGGCTTAACTCTCTTGGTGATAGATTATAACCGCATTGATGGGATTGTCCCAACAACTTTTGGGAAGTTTCAGAAAATGCAAATGTTACTTTTAAATGCAAACAGGCTGTCAGGAGAGATAGGATCCTTCGTTGGCAACCTTAGTCAATTGTTTAATTTGGATATGGCAGCAAATATGTTAGAAGGAAATATTCATCCAACCATAGGAAACTGCCAAAAGTTACAATACTTAAACTATAGTCACATAATTCGTAATTCGCTTTGGTTCGTGGTACGGGTACTGTAACACCCTTATTTTTATTTTACTGTTTGTAAGTATTTTCTATAAATATTAGGAGAAATTATGTACTGTATTTTATAGAAACTTTCTATACATATTTTCATAATAAAATTTATACAGTTCTACTCAGAAAAATTTCCTAAGTCTTTTGATATTTTTGTTTTTGTTTGAATTGCTTGTTGACTAGACAGTTGTGTCAAAAACTGTCCAGGATAAATTTTTCCAGTGTAGCATTTTGGAGTAAACTGTAATCTAATAAAAAGGTAATTGAATATAGATTTAAAATATATACAGTTGAGAAATTAAAATGTTAATTTTGAATTGTTAGGATTTTCTGAAAGTTAGAACTATGTGAAATTAGTACGATAAAATTCTAAGGTAGAAAATTAAGATAAAATTTGTATGACACCTATGGAATTTCCTATTAATTATAACATACTTAAAATAATTATTAACATTGTTTAACTAAGAAAAATAAAAATAAAAGTATTAGCCAATCAAAATTTGACAACTCAATATTTCTAATGTGATTAAATTAAGCTAATTAGACTTTGATTAAGAGATAATTAAGACACTACCCCAAGGTTTTTGATAGTGAAGAATTTAATGGTGGTGTTAGTTTCTTCAAATTCTAATTAGTTTGTAAGATAATTAAAAGCCCTAAATACATTCTAGAAGACTCTACAACTTGCTACATTCTTTGACTATTTGACCAATTGCCAAAACAATTAGCAATTCACGTAAGGAATCAGTTTTGACCATCCAAGTGGCTGCAAAATCTCAAGCTTTTGACTCCCCTTGGACCAAGAGAGATGGACGTGCATATAACCAATTGGGTGGAGAAAAATTTATTCAAAAATATAAGAAAACAAAGCAAAACAAAAAGCTAGCTCTCCAAACCCAAAATCGTGAGTGGTGCTGCAGTTTCCCCTTCCTAAAAATCTTCATCTTAGTTTCCAAAATTAAGAGAAAAATCAACCAAAACCTCACACCCTTTAGCATAGCTTCGGCCAAAAGAGAAGAAATTGGGAGAAGAACCCAAAAATTTCAAGAATACAAGAGAGAAAGGGAGAAAGAGGGATTCAAGGGTTCTTCATCAAATTAAGGATCTAAGGTAAGGATCTTGGCATTTAATTTCAACTTTAGATAACTTGGAAGTAGGAGAAACATGTATTGAGGTTTAAATTCAAGAATTGATCAAGAGCCATGAAATTGATTTAGAGCTTATATAAATTTGATGTTAGAAGTGTGAAATTGGTGTTTGATGTAATGTTTGGTTGATTTTATGATATGTTATGATTGATTGTACTTTGATTGGTTTGTTTTGATTGAAATTGCTTGGTTGATTTTGTGAAGATGTTGGAATTTTAGTAGAGACATTCAGGGCCATGGCTAGGAAGGGAGGGTAGCATGTGAAAAATTATTAAATAACCAAGGGTAAAATAGTCATTTCACATGTAGGGATACATCGGGAATTTTATAAAAAGTTTAAGGGTAATTTAGTAAATTATAAAATATTCAAGGGTAAAATAGTAATTTCATATGTTCTAGAAAGTTTAGGGGTAATCTTGGAATTTGATAAAAAGTTTAAAGGCAAAATTGTAATTTATAAAAATATTGAGGGTAAAATGGGAATTTTATAAAAAGATCAAGGGTAATTTCGAAAATAATAGAAAAGTATAAGGGTAAAATGGTAAATTCATATGCTCTAGAAAGTTTAAGGATAATTTTGGAATTTTGAGAAAAGATCAAGGGCAAAATCGGAAATAATAGAAAAGGATAAGGGTAAATTGGTAATTTTACATTTTGAAGACATAATTGGAATTTTAGTAAAATATTAATGTTAAAATGATAATTGTTAAATTTGATATTTCTTTATGTGATTGTTTAATGATAATTATTTACTTACGATCATTTTCACGTTGCATAAGCATGAGTCTTTTTGGGGGAAACACAAAGATTTCAAATGAGAAATGATTTTGATATATAAAATAAGAAATGATTGATGTTGGTTAACCGGGACTGTGGTAGCCATGAACTTTTAAATTAGAAATATTATTGACACCGGGTCTGAGGTAGTCATGTGAAATGATAAATGTTGACATCGGAATTTCAGTAGTCCTGGATTTTAAAAAAGATATTGTTGACATCGGGATTGCATTGGGTGAGCATAGTAAGTTAGACAGGACTGTATAATCTGTGATTATATAGTCTGTGGGGTGAAGGATATTGACAATCCCACAAGTGGCCGAAATCTGGACTGAGATGCAGTCATGGTAGCCTTCCTAGGTATCATGATCTCCTAATTCTGTCTAGTTTATTCGCATTTAGTAGGGGTTGATAGTTGAATTGCAGTGTGTAATGGTAGGCCAGTTTCTTACTAAACACTCAAAGGGGAAGTCTCCATGGAGCAGGGTCAAAATGATTTTGAGTCATAACTGCATTTGCATAAATCATATTGCATTTGATTTATTTATGTGATTTATTAATTGTTATATGAAATGAACATGGTTGATATTGTTTTAATTGTATGAGAAATTAAATGCATGATCTGGTAAATTTTGTCCCTAGATTCTAGGGAAGTGCAATTGCAGGTGAATAAAGAAATAGTTAGAAGAAATGGATGCAGATATGACCAGAGCTGTAGGATGGGAAAATAATTTGGATAAACAATACTTGTAGTACTTAGAATTATTTTGTAGCAATGTATCTTTAAATTTTAACTATGTAAATATGAAAATATTTTGGATTTTTATAGAATATATTAGAACTTTTATATATATAATATGATGTATTAAATAGTTAAATTAAATGTTTTATTAGAAGGGGGGTTACAGGTACGGGTATGCGAGTTTACAAAGTATTGGTATGTGGGGGGTTACATAGTCGGTTCGCTTTGGTATACTATTTAAATTTATAGTAGGTTCTATTATATAAATTAGTATGCTACCAATAAATTTTTTTTATCTAACTGAAAATTATAAATTGCACAAAGTCAAATATAAAATATCATAAATAAAAAATAACTTCAAATATTAAATAAGACAAAATCTCTATACAAAAAATTCACACATGTCACTTGTCGTTATATTTTAGAGATATGAAATTGAGATTCACACATACATATTTTCACATACTGATTCTTTTGAAATATCATTACTTTTAACTCATTACAAATATTATTTTAATTTTGATGGTCTTTAATGTCATTCAAAATTATTATAAATTGTTGTAAAATTTCAATTCTTATAAAATATTGAAGCAATAACATTTGCTGATAATTGAGTTTAATACGTAGTATTTTTTATTTGTGATAGTTTATTTGAATTTTATTTTCTATTCTTTATTAAAATATGTTATTAATATAATTTTCAATTACATTTTAATTAATAGATTAATTATTTTTTGAGTTTCTATAAAAATATAGATTAACTTATTTTTATAACTTATTTTATTTTCTTTTAATTAAAATTTCAATAACCTGTGTAACTTTTTCTAAGAAAAGTGATGAAGAAAAAAAAGAGTAAATTCAAACGTGAGGTTTTTTTTTTTTTTTTTTTGACAAAAAGAGCCCAAAGCCCCAAGTTCAAACTTGAGTTATTAAAGCACAGTAAATGAGGAACATTTTGAAACCAGCATGAAGCCAGCAACATCCCTCAAAAGTCGAGTATGAATTTATTAAAAAAACAAAAGAGAAGAAACGTTCATATATTTATTTTTAAAAAAAAGAAGAAGAAATGTTCATCTTCTACCCCTGACTTCTGAGTTCTTCTTTTACGTTTCTTTTAGGTTGCAGAGGAAAACTTCTCTTCTTTTTGTTTCTGCTATTTTTCCTTTACAACTTCTTTTAGTTTCTGCCATTGATTCTCTTCAAAGTTTGGCTAGAGTTAATGGTTTTCTGAAGTTCTCAAGCTGCAACCTGCAACTTTTCTTCATCTTTTCTGGTTCATCTTCTTCACGAATTCAACCACGAATTCAGACGAACCGGTACGAAAACGAACCGTGAATTGGTACGCACGAACCAATTCACGGTTCTAGGGTAGAGTGAACGAAGTATGTGACTATGATCCAGACAAGTGGTTTCGTGACAGGTCTAATTCTTGAAGACTTTTGAGTATGAATTGAAGGAGGTGGTTTGCCTTGATTTCAGTCCATCAGTCAATTGAAACCATGATTTCAATCTGACAATGATCAAAATTGTCATGAAGCTTTGTTGTTTTTGAATTTGAATTGAAGTTTATCCCACCTAGCATTGTGGTTCATGGATTCAGCTGTATAAAAAGGCAGTAAGTGGTGAGCCCATGGAAGATTAATAGTGCCTTCATTCTCACCATTTTGCTCCTCGCTTTTTTTTCACAAATTTCAGAAACGTCTTCGGATTCTGGGTTACTTGCCGCAGTTTATGAGTTGTCTAGGTCACTATTTGGGAAAATAAATCGATTAACACACTTCTTCCTTTCAATTCTACCTTTGCCATCAGGAGATTTAAAGAAAAAGTGTTTGGTGCAGGTTTATGGCATATTGTGCCTAGACTTGGGTGAGTCTCTAATCGTCATTTTAAGCTAATAGTGGTTGATGAGAGAAAATGTTGCATTTTTAAGGTACAAATTTTCTTACTTTTCTCTGCATATGTTACTTCTTCTTTACTACTAATTTTGTCAAATTTTGACAGTTATCAGATTGAAAAAAAGAGCTTGCAGTAGGAAAATGAAAATAAAGGTAAGTTGATAAAATCTATTGTAATAATTTAAGGTTTTTCTTTTTCTGTCAAGGTAATCGCTATTTGAACCCTTTGCCAATTCAATTTCTGGTTCTGTTTTGTAACCCTCCTGCCAGTCTGCATGTTCTTTGAAGATCTTGGTAGTTCCAGCTCTAGTACATATTATAAGAACTATTGCTTTACTAGCTCTTCTTGCAAAACTTATTTAATTTCTTTTTGCATACCTTTTTGTTGGCTTAATTGATGGAACTATAAATACTTCTTTAATGTCACAACTTAAAATTGTAGTAAGGAGCTTTTGGTTTGAGTTAAAGGAACTAAATTAATATTTTCACACAATTTTTGTATGAGACTAGAATTCTAGGCTGGGGTTTAGAAATTTTTGCTGAGATTCAAGAATGTATCAAATTACAATTTGAAACTGCTGATGTGCAGCAATTTTTCAAGATTGATGGACTTGAGGGTGGTAATTGTTACATTCATATTTTACAGCCTGTTAACTTGGGCTACTTTATACTTTGATTATAGTTTTTGCAGACTTTTGGATTTTGAGAATGGTAATGTTGTTCATTTCATTTTTTGATTGTTCATTTAGGATGGTACTTGGCTGAAATTGACGTGCGGTCTCAAGTGTTAGAAACACCAAAGCTGATCAAGTTACTATACAATGTGGAATGACTCTACTGTCAATTTCAAGTTGATAGAGACACCAAAATTGTCTAAAAAATTATTTCTACTGCAACAATGTAAAGAGCTTGATGTTTTTTTTGGGTTAGCATCGCACAACAGATCATGAGAGTTATAAATATCATCTTTCTTCAAGAAAAGAGATTTTTATTTTACCACACAACTCCTTAAAAAATAGTATTTTTACAAACCATTTTGCATAGCTTGAAATACTATTAGGACATGATTTTGTGTTCACTTTCCTCCCCCAACTGTGCAATTTTGTGTTGTGTTTCAGCTTCCTTTCACCTCAAACAAGCATTGTAGAAAAAGAGACTGAGGATTGGTACCACCATGTAGGCTATCCAAAGTTTAGCAGTAGCTTATTATTGATGACATCCCTGCTGGTCTGGGTAAGTATTTAATTCCCAATATGAGTTTAATTACTTAGCAATAATTTTTGTTTGGTACCTGTGGGAAATGCTAGCTAATATGAGTTTGCAGGGGTTGTTATCCTAATCCAAATGATTTTGGACCTGAGGTCATTCCAATGGCTGCAAAAGATTTTGATGTCTAGATCCAGGTAGTTGTTAAAACTACTCAAGTTATAGAAATGAAGGATTTTACCAAATCTATAACTTTAACCAAGTATGGGCAGCAAGACAAGTTGTGCTCTATAGTATGGTTGTCTTGGTTATGCCCTTCTTTTTGATAATGGGTTATTTTATGTTTGGTCATGCTTTTCCTAGGGTGCATCTCAATTAAAAATCTCTTTCTGTTTGTAAATAAAATGCTTGCTTATTAAGGTTTAGAGGTTGCATGCTAAATCTTTTTGAGTTTCCTTTTTTAGATATCATGCCTCAATATGCTTAGTTGTGCAGTGTTTTAGATCTTTTTTTGTCAGGTAATCATTGCACAGGTGGTGTGTTTCTTAGCTTTTGCAGTAGAAAGATCTACATTTGTTATGTGGTTAGCAATCAGTAATATGGTCCATGAAAACTGATAGAATGTTAGGATAATCTTTTCATTTGCTTGGCCTTTGTAAATCCACTCTTGCTTTGTTCTTGAAAGGCGCAAAAAATAGTTGCTTTGTTCTTGCTTTGTAATATTTTTATCACATATGAAACGTAACTGAAATCATTTTTACTACTCATATAATGCTTTCACTGGAAAAATTCACAAAGGCTTTGAGATTATTTTTTCTCTTGAAAAGCTTGACTTGCATGGGAATATGCTTGATGGTCATTTAGATGATGAATTTTTATTTTTTTCAAGTGCAAGCTATTGTCAATTTGTCATACAAGATTTGTGTAATGATTCTTCAAATTAAATTTGTTTGAGCAAGCCAACTATTTTGGATTTTGGGACTGTGTTTCAGGCTTTCCAGCTGAAGCTCAAGATCATCAGTGACAGAGAATGAGAGTGATCATGTAATTTTCTGTACCAGTAATCCCAAACCAATTAATGTGAGTGTCCTTGAAGCTCCTAGATGCATTGAGGCATGACAGAGAAAGGCTTCAAAATTCAATGAGGACAAGGCAAAATGATTCATGTTGGCCAATTTCAACTCCAACACTGGGATAGTAATAATGTGAAGTTATTTCTATGTTTATGTATTATAGGCAGTGAGATTATTATTTAGCAAGAAAATAGGCAGGAATATCATTAACGTTGAGGTCCTCAAGTTAATAATTTTGGTAGCAGAGTGGTAAAATTCTTGTGAATTGTGGCTTCACTCACCACAGAAAGCATGTTTTTTTTTTTTAAGGCAAAATCACAGAAAGCATGTGTCGGGGGGATGTGTTGTCATCTCCTTTGGGGTCCATCTCTTCATTCCATATTCTTTTCTTGTGCATTTTCTTCGTATACTTTTGTTGACTTTTAATGTGGTCACGCCCTGAATCTTGTGACTTGCATCAACATTGTTATTGAGCTTATGGTTTATGAGAAGGACAAGGCTTATTATCATCCAAGAGTACCACTGTAACAAGGCAAATTCTGTCATCTGCTGCTCTTTTCTGATATATATCAGCTAATTTCATATTAGATTTAATAAAACATCATGATTTTATATGTCTTGAGTGTAAAAATACCATCAAAGAATATGTATGAGGCACTCACAAAGCCTAGCAGGAGGCCAAATACTATATTAATGAAAAATTAAACTCACCAGGAAGTGCCCAAATGCTTGGCCAACCAGTTGATATATATTATCATATTTATAAAGTTACAGATAATGCTTTTTGGATCAATGGAATTGGTAAGAGTTGCGTCACAGCACTTTTTCTTGAGCATAATTTGAATGCATAATTCGAATGGGAGGTGAAAGATCATTCGTCAAAATTTACCTGCTATCACAATGTTGTGGAAATAGACAAGAAGTTTACATTATTAAAAGAACAATATTTCTTCAAAATGGTAAGTGATGCTCCAAGGTATGATGGGAATCCAATTCATGTGACAATCATAAAGGAATTAGAATTAGACCCGGGGTAAGAAGTGAACCAACATTAACCCTATGGCAACCGAACTAAAGGTATTTTGAAATACGTTAATTATTATTAATTATAAATTAATAAATAATTTATTCTTTGGTATAAACATGATGTTTTTTCTTCAATAATTTATATATTAAATCATAATTTAGAAGAATATTTCTAAGTTATTAATTTGTTAGACTATAAATAATTAATTAATTATTAATTATACATATACATACATTTCATTTGATCATAGGATAGTTTCATCTAATAATTAGTTACTATACCTTTCTATAATTTTGTAAATAGATTAAAAGTATGAATAAATTATTTTTTACGGACTTACTGTATATTATTGTATTATTCACTCAATATTATATTTTATGGTATTTTTCTGTGTGTTTATTATCATTCTTATATATTTGTTGTCATTTCCTAAAAATATTTTTATTATTAATTATTAATTTGATTAAAAAAGAAAAACATTCAAGACATTATTAAACCTCAAAATTTGTTACTTTAGCGGGTAATATGACAATACAAAAGTAGATTTGTTATATATATATATATATATATATATATATATATATATATATATATATATGTCAGCACCCAATTTTGTCCGGGTAATTACAAATAAATACCAAGAAGTGGAAAAAAATAACAAAATTAGCAAAAATAAATCAATTTAAATTTGTTTTCTAAATAAATGAAGAAAAAGAAATAAAATGTCAAAATTAGAGAAAATAAAAAATACAAAAAAAAGACCAACAACACCTCCATGTTTGCAAGCTTGTCGCTTCAATTTGATGCAAGGTTGTCCACTCCTTCATACACAGACTAAAGATAGCAACTGCAGATGCCACTTTTTTTTTTTTTTTTCTGACCTTCGCATCACACTACAACTTAGCCGCACCTATCCTCCAATTTCAGACTAGGTAACAGGCTTTTCATCCCAAAAACTGGATCTGGTCTCCAAGGTCAATCACAAAAAACACGTCTTTCTTTTACTCTTAAAAAATCACATTCATACGGTAACTCACTCACGGAACATTGAGACTTCTCCACACTTTCACAAAAACTCTCTCACAATCACAAGGAGAGAAGACTCATTCTCTTATCATCATCCATCATGAAAAAGCCATGGAGTGGTGTTTTGAACCTCCTTGACTTTGATTCTTCCATGAACACACTACTCCTATTTCTTTTCACAGAGCATTCCTCTTTTCACTTTCTTACTGATCGCACACAGAAATATTCATGCAATGGCCATATTTGAACCACTGTGAACCTCCATCAACCTAACCAAACCATTAAGGCCTCAACTACACCCAGCTGCATCATATGTGTCAAACCATTACCTACATCACCACACAACACCAAGTCTCTTTCACCCAAACCATCACCATGGAGTTTCACTACCCATGCACGGTGGGAACACCAGCCAACTTCATCACAGGCTCGATTTAGTCTTTCGTACGTGTGTTCTGTGTGTAGTTAGATTTTCTCCTCCTTATTATGCAATTGCATCAGGTGTGGCGCTCCATGGGTTTAAAATGACCCCTTTGTTACCTTTTTATCTTTTAGTTTGTATTGTAAATATTGCTACATCATTTGTTAGTTTATTATTGTTATTTAATTTGTCAATCCATGCATCTTCCATTCCTATATATGCACCAACTTGCTACAATTTTTTCTTCCCGGATATGAATACAATATGTTTGCCATCATGTTATTCTATTACTTTTTCTAATGTCACTAAATTCCAATTACTCTTATGCTATTTTGTTATTACGTATCTGTGCATAGATTTATTTAGTTAAAATAAGAATCAGATTAACAAAAATATTGTATAAATTATTCAATATCAAGTTTTTCTAATTTAATAAAAGTTTTGTTAGCAATGAAATTTTAATAGAGGAAGGGTTAATTAGATGTGACATCTTCTTAATCTCAAGTTTTTGAGACACAAGTTGTGACAGCTTGATGTTTTGAGACTCTTTTCTAAAATCAATTGTTAACCCAAAATTAAATTGCTTAGTATAAAAATGAATTGACTTGGGTGTACACCTCTATCAATTTAGTATTATAGGACGTATGAGTTGTGACAACTCAGAAATCCTAAAACTTAAAACACAAAAATTTAAAAAGTTAAAAAATGTCAACACAAAAGTATTTTTTACACCCTAAAAAACTACGTAATTCTGAATTCTCCATTGCACATAAAGATACGTAGGAGCAGGGGACCACTCCTATCGAGCTAAAAAATAAAAAATATATAAATTAAAAAGATAAAAATTACAATAATAATTCTCTCTTTTCATAATAATAAACTTCTCTTTTAAATAATAAAAATTTCCATACTAATAACAATAAATAAAATATCCAATAAGATTCTTGTTTTATTTTGAGGAGTAAAATAAATAATTTTAAAGTTATTAAAATTTGCACATTTAATTAGAAGTAACCATCTTAGGAAGGACGTTGTAGGGTGCTAATATCTTCCTTGCGCGTATTGACTGCCGAACCCAAATTTGGTTTCTAAGACCATTTTCTAAAAAGGATTTTTCTGTAGATTTCCTTAATAAACTATCGTGATGACTCCTTTGATTTTAACTTATTTTTTGCCATCCTATCACGACCCCGGTTACGACAATATATATATATATATATATATATATATATATATATATATATATATATAGATAGAGAGAGAGAGAGAGAGAGAGAAAATCTGGCTTACTATCTACGTTTTAAGAAAATTATTATTTATTTCTTTTTTATTATCTTCTCACCGGTTTAAATTATTGAAAATTTTCTTATACCTGAATAAATTTAAATTTTCTCATATATATTGATATTATATATTTTTTTATAATATATAAATTATATTATATATAAAATCAAACTCTTGGGATGAACATATTTTTTATAATATCATGTAGGAGAATTTACATTAACTCACAATAAGAAACAATTTATCTAAAATTATATTAACATTTAAATTTTTAGAGTGAAATTAAATTTATTTATTTTACCATTATAATAATTATAATATAAATATATTTTTTTTCTTGCATACTATCATGTGACTTAACTAATTTATTGAATATGTTATTTTATCTAACATGACATGAATATTTTCTTACGAAATGAAGTAGAAGAATTTATGACAGCATAGGCTCGATGCATGACTTATTATAAAATTTGACATTATCTTACAAACTTTGGTCGGAAGTTTTTTCCTAAAGTATTTAAGTTGTTTTGGCATTTAAAATATTTTTTTTATTACAATTACAATTTAATATTTTTTAACCTAATGAAAAATTGAATTTTTAAATTTATCTTTCTGAAAATTAATAATATTTCATATTTTAACCATTTATTCCTTAAAAAAATTTTATAACAATACACTTAAATATTTCTTATATATTTAAAAAAACACGTGTCTTCCATGCGATGTACGAGTTAAAACACTACATATCTTCTCTTTTTTATTCAAAGTTCAAACAATTAAGATTTATGGATGATTTTTTTTTTAAAGAAATAAAAATCCCGTGCGCATGGGTGGATAACTAGTTGTTCACAAACAGGGTGGATAAAACAACACCCTTACAACTAGCAGTCAAGCACCAAATAAAAAAACACAGCTAGTCTGCAACTTTCTTCTACTTTTTTTTTTTTTTACTTTATTATTTTTGTTTCATTTAAATTGTTTGGCATTATCAGGTGGTGACTTCTTGGCAAGTGGCAAGTGTGCTTGCAGGTGACACTAAAGTATATTATATAGTGACAATTTCATGGTTTGTTTTTCCTTTAACTCTCGTTCTTAAATAAGCTATGTGGCAAGATATTGAAAAATATATTATTATTATTATTATTATTATTATTATTATTATTATTATTATTATTATTATTATTATTATTATTATTATTATTATTATTATTATTATTATTATTATTATTATTGTTATTATTATTATTATTATTATAATAATAATAATAATTATTATTATTATTATTATTATTTCGGCCATCAATTCATGCACTAAGTGAAAAGCAAAGAAATTAAAAAATGGTCAATGACTTATCTTTTTAAGAAAGGAAATGGAGAGAATGTTAGAAAATATGAAAAAATAATTGGACATTTTTAATAGTTTAAGTGAAGTTTGATTCTTATTTGTCTGTGTAAATATTCATTCTCCATTAAGGTAAAATTTTGTTCTGTATTGTTTTTCTTGCTAATTGTTGTGGTTTGTTATGCTGGATTATTATAAGAAATTATTGATGAATTTGACATTGTAAAGTGTCGTTGAGTTCAGTTTTCCTAAATAGTTATTGTAAGTTTCATTTCCTTTAACTAGTTTTAATTTATATGTTGCCCATTATATTTTTATAAAAGTCATTATAAATCTTTTGTCTATTGGTTAGTTTTAATATATAAATTTTAAATATATGTTTAATTTATTCTTTGTACGTGATTCCTCATAAAACTAGTTGGTAACCCGTGCATTCGCACGGGTCGCGTTCATTGTTTGCATGCATGTTTAAAAATGATTTATGTGTATAATTAATTTTTTAAAATAAATAATAGAGCATATGAGACAGAATCAATCATTTATACAATAATCAAACAACTTGAAAATTCTACTTATATTTATAATTTAAAAAAATATTAAAGAAAATTAAATGATTTTATTAATTCTGGGCTAGGAGAGAGATTGTAATTTTGAAAGTCTGAAGAAGTGGGACTACTTCCTAAGAAAGTCTTGTACCGGGAAGTGTTTTGGTAAGATTCGCGTGCATTCGCACGGGTTATTTTCGGTTTTCATGCATTTTCAAAATACACTTAGTTATAAAATTCAATTTTTATATTGAGACCAATAAAAATAACTATTTAAATTCTTAAAAATTGCAGAAAAGTGAGAGTGTTCAACTATGATATAAAATGAAATTAATTTTGAAAATAAAATATTTTAAATCACAATAAAACTATCCATGTTAAAGTAATGATAATGTGAAGATCTTAGGTCAAGTCCTGCTATGCAACTGCGTTAAATACTCGGAAGAAGAACAAGTTTTGCTGCTCATAGTAATTCTATCCAGCTTGAACATAATTGCTTCCTGTGGAGGATACCTATTGTCTATAAAAAAAAATGATAATGTGACATAAAGTTACTCTATTTCAAATTTGCATAATAATATTTTAGATTTAAATCAATTAGTTTTATTGAGTAAATTCTTTGTTTATGATTATTTTTATTTTCAATTTAATTCAAAATATTTAAAATGACATTTAAAAATTAAAAATCAGAAAATCTATGAAAAGGGCTATTAAATTAAAAAATTCAAAAAGAAAATCCAATCACTTTTCAAATCTACCGGTGCATTCGTACATGTCAGTCTCATTTTCACGCATATTTAAAATACATCCATTTATAAAATTCTACCATTATAATTAGTTGTTTAAATACTACAAAAATACAGAAAAAATGAGAGTATTCAAGCAAAGATAATAATTCAACTAAATCCCAACTATTAGGCTATTTAAATTATTGTTTGCTATATTTGAAATTTGAGATCATTAGCTTGAATAAAATAAAGATATATTTCATTGAAACCAAAAGACAAACTCTATATTCTTGCTTATATTAGAACTTGAAAAAAAAATTGAAATTGAAATTTATTGAAGAAGTATATGCTAAAAACAATTGGACAACAACAACGGGCAAAGCATATTATTTATATCATGTAGATATTATTTATATTGTCAATACACATAAAGCCTTTTTAATGTGAAAAATATTAATAGTTATATACACATGATTAGACTGGTACGTATCTATGATATTTCTTTTTTTTTTTTTTTTTTTTAAACAAAAAGCGACATGCAGAGACAAGGTAAGGACTAAGATCCCAACTAGGTTGGCACCGAAGCCTTACAAAGCAACTACACTACGCGAATATCATAAAAAGAAGAGAACAAAAGCATGGGGGGACATAAACCAAGACCCATGTACAATCATCTGAACCTATAGTTGGGAAGTCCATATCTATTCCTGAAAAAATCTTCCCTAATAAAAGGAGGAATTAAATCCCACCACAAAAAACCTTGTATAGTTATACCATAAGAGGCAAGTTTATCTGCACAAGTGTTGCCTTCCCGGTAGATGTGTGAAAACTTAAAGTTCATGCTCTTGATAATATGCAAACAGTTCAACCATCTATTCCTCAATTTCCAAGGGACTAAACCAGGAGAGGTGAAAGCAGATATGACCAGAATAGAATCGCATTCCAACCATAGATTATTCCAACCTTTTTCACTTGCTATTTCAATAGCAAACATGGCTCCAATTAATTCAGCATTAAGAGCATAAGTATTGCCAACGTTAGCTGAAAAACAACCCAAAATAGCTGCACTATGATCTCTAAAAATTCCTCCACAGCCAGCAAAGCCAGGAGCACCTCTGGCAGATCCGTCAGTGTTACACTTTATCCAAAAACAATTTGGAGGAAGCCATTCAACTTGCTTTATTTGCGGGGCTTTCCTAGGATGACCTTCTACATCAAAGGCCTTAATAATGTTAAATTCAGACATGTTTGAATACATAAACCCTTTGCTGATCTTTCCAACCAGGCTGACATTGGCAGAAATCATGTTTAAAGCAGCAGAATAATGAACCAGTTTGTTATCAAACCTGGCCTTGTTCCTACAAAACCAAATCACAGCAATAATGTTGACAATACCAGCCACAAGAATGTCCCTGATTTGAGGACTCCAATTTTTCTGACATAAAGCGAGAACATCAACCATAGATGAAAGGTTGATTTGCTGCTGCACTTTGGATTCCAACCAGTTCCAAAGCTTCAAAGCGAATGTGCAATGAAGGAAGAGGTGAGAGGAAGATTCAGCAGCTGCATTACAGAGACTGCACATAGACACAATGTTGCAGCCACGTTTCCAAAGGGAATCATCAGTAGGCATTCTGTTGTGTATTATTCTCCATACTAGGAAGGATTTAGATGGAGCAATGGAGTTGTTCCAGATAACCTTGGCCCAACTAGCTTGTTGCAGAGGTTGGTTGAGAAAGCTGTAAGCATCCTTCAACGCGAGGTCTCCTAAGGATGTTTTACCCCAAACTTTTTTATCCGGCCCTTCAATCATGGGAATGGAGATCTGACTCAATTCAGATAAGAGACCGGGGTATCTTTGAATCAAACAAGGGGGAATAATCCAAACCCCATTGTTGATGAAGTCACTAACCTTCGCAATAAGAGAGGGTTGAACTTCAATAGGAATATTTAAAAATATTTCGTTTATTATCAATTTAAAAATATTTATGAAAAATCTTTAAAAGATGGTATTAACATTTTTTTTGTTATGTATGTATTATTATTTCATTTGCTTTTATCAACATTGCAACAAAAATTAATTTAATTTATATTAGGCTTTTCATTTTTTTAGTTAATATATAAGGTAAAAAAAATTAAAAATGTAACTTATTTTTTTGATAGAAAATGGGGCTAAAAGCCCGAAAGAAAAAGAATTACACAGTAACTAAGGGCGGGACAAAAAACCCCATTACATCATATGTAAGTAATTACCTCAAGAAAGTTGGAGGCTGCTCAAGAATAGTAAGACCCATTTGCATGTCTCTCGCATGGTTAATTGGTTAAAGCATTAGCACAGTGGTTAACTTCCCTATATGTATGCACCACCTTAATTGATCCTAGTTGTTGTATCTCTTTGACCCAACTCCATCTCGTCGCACATCCCTGTGACCTCCCTGAAATGCTTTTTTTTTAAAAAAAAAATTTATCAGTAGGAATCGAACATGGTACTGGGGATTTACAACAACTCACACACCCTGTTCAACCAACTCCATCTCGTCACGCATCCTTGTGACATCATTGAAATGCTTTTAACAACAGCTTCAGAGTCGACTTGCAGAACCAAGTGTGTCAATCCTCTCTCCTTTGCCATTCGAAGCCCTTCAAGCACCCTCCAAATTAAGTTCTGCTATAAAGGCATTAGTGCATCCAATGCTCTTTTCAAAACCACAAATCCACCTTCCATGATGGTCCCTAACAATACCACCACAAATCCGTGTTTAAGGGGAACCATCCTAGATGAGGAGGATTCCACTTAACCTGTATGTCTCTGCTTTAGTCATCAAGGGTTGAAGCTTGGAATGAACAGCTTTATAGGACTGCCAATAATAACAAATCACTTCCCAATTGTACCAAACGTACTTAACCTACCATTACTATAACTGAATTTGTTAGAATATAATTGAATGAAAACATACCTAATTGTTAAAATAATAATTACTAAATAAAAAATTTATAATAAGTTATAGGATTCTTTTTATTTATTCTATTAATTTCATTACAGAATTGATGAAATAAATTTTAAAAAGTTGTAATAATAAAATATATAATTTATTTTTAAAAAAATAGAGATTTAGACATCTAAGTATAATTGAATTCAATAAAAAATCATTAATTTATGAAAAAATTGATTAAAATTATTTTAATAAAATCAAACGAAAATAAAGCAAAGATACAAAAATTCCTTTAATCAATATTTGAATAAATGAAACAATGATAAAAAATTTCTTACTTAATAATCAATTCAACAAATTTTAAAATAAATTTTTTTGTTGCATTGGATCCGTAATATATCAAAACTTTTGTTTTGAGTCAAAACAAAATTTATTAGGGACCCAAAATAAAAATCGGCCATTCATCAGGGACATAAAATATATTTAAGCCAATTTTAAAATATTTTTATTGTCAAAATCATTTTTTAGATAAAGATATTTAAACATAAAGTATGTTATTACAAATCTATTTTTAACCAAAATAAAGTTTATAAAATCAATTTAATTGAAATATTAGGTTATAAACTATAATTATGTAAAACCAATGTTGAGATACAAATTTGTTTTATATCTTACAAATTTGTTTTATATCTTTCCATTATTATCATTCTTGTTCAATTACCGTTTTTATTCATATTTGTTTTGATATGAGATTAACTCATCCCTGTAATCAAGGGATTGAGTAATTATTTGATTGTAAATTCATCACTATAAATAATATAGTTCAGGAACTATTTTCCCTCAAGCATTCAATCATCTAAAGTTTGATATTCAAGTTGGTACCAGAGCCCACATTCTATGTTGTTCAAGAGAGTCACCGCCAACTGGTTGTCCCGATGACCACCTCTGTTTAAGGTTGAACTGCCAGCACCAGAAGTGAAAAATGTTGATATGGCCAGATCTGAAATCGGCACGACCAATCGATCATTTGCATGCCTCCATGTGCCATTTTCCTCCAACAACCTCGTCGACGTGTCAAGGCCATGCGCCACCTTGCTGGCCTCCGTTTGCGACGCGCTTTCCTCCATAGTACTCATCAGGCTTCCCTCTTTCTGCTTCAGTGGTGGTTCGACAGTTTTACGACTCCCACAAGTGTTGTTTGGCATGTTTGGCTTCTTTGTCACTTTTCACTCGCATCTTGGTATTGTTCATACATTTTAATGGTAGAATCCTCACCCAACAATATGTCTAAAAACCTGATTTTGCTTTGTTTTTTGGAACTCCCTTTGTCACATCAGCAAAACTCACCAAGAAAAATTATATGCAGTGGCAAGCGGCTGTGGAGATATGGTTCATGGGCCAGGGGCTATCTGATCACCTAGAGAAGAAGCCCGACGACATTCCTCAAGCAGATCACGACCTTTAGCAGAAGGTAGACGCACAATTAGTTGCTCTCTTATGGTAGTCTATCAATCCTACACGCATGGTCTATTTTTGCAACTACAAGACTTGTTATGCCATATGGACGAAAGCCTAAAACTTGTACTCAAATGATGTCCAATGCCTCGATCATTGATTTATAATTTGTCTACATTGAACATGACAGACAACAATCTTCCTTCATATTGTAGTAGATCGTCTAATCCGCTATTGATGCATTGAAGACCCTCATAATTTTTTATGACTCAAAAAAGATGATCAACAAGTTGGATAACGTGTGTATGGTGTATGTCCTCCATGGCCTACACAAAGAGTTTGAATCTGTTCGCAATCAAATCCTAACAAATCTCAGCATTCCTATCTCGGAGGAACTCACAGGACGACTTCTCTAAGATTCCTTTCCAAGAAAAAACATCAAACATTGGTTCCTCCACGGGTTTAGAATCTTCGGCTTTTATTGCAAGGCGTGGAGGTTGTGGCCGAGGTTGAGGCGGTCATGCTAGTAAAAGAGGTGGTTGTAGTGGCAGTGGTGGACGCCCACAGTGTTCATACTACAATCATATGGGACACACCCAAGATAGTTGCTACCATCTGATTGGCTTCCCTAATAAGTTGCAGTTGTTGCTCATTCTCAATCCTTAGAGTCTGAAAAATTGGAGAGCAAAATTCAAAATATTTTGTTAGATGCTGAATATAAAGACTACCTCTAATGTACAAGGCAGCCCAACAAGCTTCTATTGTCATTGCCCAGTCTGGTAATTCTACAGTTTTCCTCTCTTACTCACCTTCTGTTGGATCTTGGATCCTAGACTCAGGTGCTTTCGATCACATAGCGAGTAATCCCTCACTTGTCTTCAATTTGTCACACACTAAATCCTCCCATCACATCACCCTGGCTGATGGATCTAAAACCCCTATTACCGCTATTGGTTGAGCCACCCCCACCCCCTCCTTATTCTTAAACATTGTTCTTTTTGCACCTAAGTCTCCCTTTAACCTTGTTTCTATTAGTCAACTCACCTGCACCCTTAATTGTTTTATTACCTTTCTTTCTTACTCTTTTTGTATACAGGACCGGAGTACGAGCAGATGATTGGCACAGGATATGAGTCACGTGGTCTCTACTACTTGCACTCACCAACAATTGTTGCTTGCACCACTACTGAGTCTCCAAGTCTCCTTCATCATGATTTTGGTCATCATATAGTTTGAATAAATTGAAAGCACTAGTTCCCCGCCTTTCTCAGTTGCAATCCTTGGAGTGAGAGTCCTGTCATCTCGACAAACATGTTCGGGCTACATTCCCACACAACGCTCCTCACCACACAGATTCTCCTTTTGCTCTTATCCATTCAGATGTTTGGGGCCTGAATTGTGTCCCATCTATGTTAGGTTTTAGGTGTTATGTCACCTTTACTGATGATTTTTGTAGGAACAATTGGATTTTCTTAATAAAAGAACGTTTAGAATTGTTCTCCACTTTACAAAAATTTTGTCTTGAAATTCATACTCAATTTGGATATAAAATTTGTACTTTACATAGTGACAATGCAAGGTAATATTTATAAATCTTTTTGCAATTTTATGGCATCTCATGGTATGGTCCACCAGTCCTCTTGTCCACATACACCACAACAAAATGGTGTTGTCGAACAAAAGCATCAACATATTGTTGACACTGCATGTACCATCTTAATTCACTAAAATGCACCTTTAAATATTTGGGGGATGCAATTCTTACAGCCGGTCATCTTATTAATAGGATGCCCTATTCTTCTATCAGTAACAAAGTCCCTCACTCTATTTTATTTCCAGATGAGCCTTAGTTTCATATTCCTCCTCGTGTTTTTGGCTCTACTTGTTTTATGCATGATCTCACTCCAGGTCTTGATAAGTTAAAGGGTCGTGCAATCAAGTGCATCTTCCTTGGTTATTCACGTACCCATAAAGGTTATCGGTGTTACTCTCCTGCTAACCATCATTTTTACATGTCTAATGATGTCAACTTTTTCGAGGATACACCCTTTTTTGACTCGCCCATCTCCTCCGAGTCTGTCTCCCAGGTATTTCCTACCTTTTCTATCATCCCTCACCAGATAGTTTCTTCCCTTCCGTCGGCACCTCCCTTTCTTACTTATCAACGTCACCCTCAACCCTCACCTGTGGAAGCACCCCTTATTGAAAAGATCAGTGCATCATCTCCTACTCCAATCATACATCCTGTTGCGGTCGACTCTAACTTATCCATTGCCATATGCAAAGGTAATTGTACTACTCACAATCCCCACCCCATTTATAATTTCTTAAGTTATCACCCTTTTTCACCTTCCCATGCCCTTCCCTGTCTTTTTATTCCCAAAACTATCCAAGAAGCACTCTCACATTCAAGATGGCAACAAGTAAGGGTGGAAATAGGTCAGGCTGCCCATTGGGGGCTTACAACCTGGCCCGTCAAAGGCCTGGCCTGTTTATTAAAAAGGCCAAGCTTTAAGCTTTAAAAAAAGCCTATTAAGCTTGACAGACTAGCTTGTTTATATAATATTCTATATTATATATATTACATGAATATAATATATATAATATTTATATTTAATATTAGTCTTTAGAAAACATTGAATATTTTATGTGATGAACAAGGCCCGTTGGCCTATTTAGGCTCATTGACCTAGTTAGGCCTATAGGCCTATTGGCTTGTTTATAGGTCCTTCTATAGAACATGCCACGTAAACAGGCTAACTACTAAAAAAAATAACAACCCTAAACCCTAAACACAAAACACAACAATGCATCTCTATTGCATTCTTGATAGCTTTCTTGAATCAAGATTGCAATTAAGAGAGCATCTTGATTGCGTCATTGGTTGCAATTAACCATGACAGAATTCAGGAAAGCAATAACAATAAAAGACGACAAAGAAAGAAATAAGAATTAGAGCTAGAAAACAACTTGAAATCAAGAAATGCTGAAAGCAATCAAAAAGGTATCTTGAAATCAAGAAAGAATACTGATTTATTTCTTTGTTGCTTTCTTCATTCCATGATTACTATCTTGATTTCTTGATTAGTTTCTCGATCTCTTGCTTCCTTGCGAAATATCTTGTTTCCTTGATTGGAATAACGAAATCAACAGTGCATCTTGATTTCTTAAATTCAAGACTGGGACCAAGAAGGCGTCTTGAAATCAAGAAAGCAATCAGGAAAGAATATGGATTTCTTTCTTGATTTTGTTGAAGCTTTTACAATGCTTACTTGATTTCTTTTATCGTTTCCTGCATCCTTGCTTGGAATCTTGATATCCTTATTTGTTGATTGCTTTCTTGATTGAAACTAACAACTCAACAGCGCATCTCTATTGCATTCTTGATTGCTTTCTTGAATTAATAAAGCTACAAACAAAAGACCTTTTGGTCACACAACAACCAACTGACCATAGCGGTGTGATCTCTAACGAGTCTTTCTCTCAAACTAATCACGTTATTCACTAATTCTCAACACATCACACTTCGGGCCATGTTGCCATTGGAACTCCCAGAACTTAGTGGTCTTACACTATTTTTATCTGGATGCAATTGGGAGTACACCCCTTGTCATGGTACGATGACAGGACTCTCACCAAACTTGGTTATGCCTCGCATTTGTCGGGGTTGCTAAGCCCACTCCATGATTACTTAATAATGGTTAAGTAGAAAAATTTACAAAATCAAATATATAGATTTCTCTATAATTAATTGCTGGTAATGTTTTGACTATAATTATTTAACTGTAATGTTTCACCTGTTAATTAATTTCCTATGATGTTTTGTATGCTAATTAATTTCTTTACAGATGAAAAATTATTTGGTCAATTGAGATTAATTTAATTACACAAGTGATACATTAGATATCAAGTTTTATAAAATTTTCATTTATTTAAATTCAATTTCTAAAACTAGTTTGAAATTTTAATTATATCGCGTAACGATTTCACAGTGTAAAATTACACTGTGTAAACCATGCTTTGTGTGCCTTAATCCCTTTTCCCTAGAAGCTTACCCTTATTATTTAGTGGGTAATAAAACCCCACTAGGTAATAACCCCAAAAAGCCCCTCCAACCAATCACAACACATGCAAAACCCACCCACCTCACTCACCATTCACTTAAGTGAATTAAAACACAACACAACACAATTGGAACCCATTTTTCCCTTGGTATTGTGTGTGTGGCTGTGGAGCTTGAGAGAGAAAAGGAGAAGAAGATTTTGCTCCACCATTGTTGCATGCAAGAGCTCCCTTCCTCACCACCATCCTTTACTTCCATCTTCATCTTCTTCCTTTGTGAGCACCCAAGCTTTGGTAAGGAGGAGTTTTCCTTGCGGAATCAAGCCATGGATGTCTTTGGGGATTTCAGCCATTGGAATTTCATGCTTTCCTCCATTTCATGTGTCTTTAGCTTTTTCTTCTTTTGCATGTTGCTTCCAAGGGTTGAAAACCCAATTTTTGAAATTTTGTTGAGCTTGTGGCTGTATTGTGGGTTGATTCTGTGCATGCATGTCCTTTATCTTCATCTTTCTAGATCTTTAATTCTTTGGGGATGATCCAATTACAAAGGAGACTCTGTCCAATATTTGTTAGAATTTTAAAAACATGTTTTCCCTTTGAAACCAAGGCCAAAATGGAAGAGGCAGTGGCTGTACATGCATTTTGGTCTGAGCATGTTCCACTGTTTCGGGTTTTTCTCAAAATCTAAGCATTGGATTTGTGTGAGACCAACTTTAAACAAAACTAGACACAAAATCCTACAAATTTACTCTTGGGTCACTGGGAAATAATCCCAAAATGAGGTCGATTTTGGACATGCAAAATGACCCTCCCTGTTTTCAGTTTTGGGCTTGGCAGTGCTCGGTTTTTCTCAAATCTGTATTTTTGTGTTGATCTCCATCAAAATGTTTTTACATATCTTTAAACTAGACATGATAATATTTCAAACCATGTATCTTTATCTAATTTTAAATTTCATTTTCTATTTTTAAAAGTGATTTCAAAACAGAGGCAGTGTGCTGTGAAATCTATCCTCAAGTCTGGAAAATGACCTTACAATAAAAATTTCTGGGAATTGTAGAAAAAGAATTAGAGGACCAATTTTACCTTTTTGAAAAGATAATTGTGTTAGCTACAATCTGGAAAAAGAAGAGCTCAATTTAGTTTTGGGAAGGTCCAGAAAAATGCAAATCTTTGAACTAGTGTAGTTTTTGGACCAAACTGACTTACTGCCCTTGTACAATTTTTAGGAATTTTTGTAGATTTTTGCTATAAGGAATTGGGATACCATTCCAGAAAATAGACTTAAAGACCTTTAACACCATTTAAAAGTTGTGTTTTAAAAATTGTTTACTATTTTTAGCTTAAACCAACTTTCTGCCGTATTTTCAGAAAATGAACTTAGGGGCATTACATCCATATTAAAGTTTTAAAGCCCTCTTTGCTAAGTTATTTTAATGTGACTTTTGCCTGTGGAATGTGTGGTGTTGTTTACTGTTATAATTAATTGAAAGACTTGAGGAGTGTGAATCTCGGGCAACTATAATTTGATGGTGCAATGTCTTTATTTTGAATTAACTATATCGGAGATCAGGAGGAGTGTGAACCTCGGCACTGGAATTGTTTGTGCATGCGATTTCTTGTGTGATACAGTTGATTTTAAACTGTAGTGTGTATCTATATTATTGTGGTACATTCACATGGACTTGGGTGCGAAGACCTGTGACAACTAGAACTCCATTCTAGTGTTAGTAGCAATTTTTACGATAAACGATAAATAAGTCTTAAACAGAGTGTGAAAATACCTAGGTTGTGGACTAATAATCTTAATAATAATTTTGACATAATTGAACTCTTTATTTGTGCTTTGGACATAGAATGGACTTAGGACCCTTGCACGGAGGAACAAATGGTAAGTATAGATATACATAAGACTTGAGAGGGTGAGGTATGCATAAAACTTAATGAAAATATTATACGTCATGGATGATTGTGTGATTTGAGTGGTCACATTTTGGTGACGTAAATTGTTGTTATCTGGATATATACATAGAAATGCAAGTGGACGGGAAGATACCGAAAGTACAAGATAAAGAGAGTCATGTGGGGCGTTCCAACTGTGAGAATGTTAAAGCTCGTGAAATAGGGGTTGAATGGCAATGCTCACCTAGTGTGGTGAGGGAGGCAAATGTCCTCAGAATGACGTTAGTGTGGAGCTAGAAACAAGGTCGCAATGTTCGTGTGCCAGTTCGTTGCCGTCTAGTACCAATGTAACACCCTAGAGGATATTACCTTTGTCTCCTTATATTGCTAAATTAATAGAAATTAGCATATAAGAATATCAGAGTTACTATACGGAAACTAAAACTTAACATATATATTACATGAAATAAGTCTAGTACAAAGTTATTGGCACTTATGTGTCGTACAAGGCATAAGCAGGATACATAAAACATAAACTAAATTCCTTTACATTGGAAATTATACTAAACTATACTAATAACATCTCCCTCCTGGAAAGCAGCTCCATGCTCCGAGCTCCTCTCACAAGATGTCCAACTGCTAACCTGTAAAAACATGGAAGCTAAAGGGATGAGACATAATGTCTCAGTGAGTGCTCTGAGGACTCTAAGCTGACTCTCTATTCTAGAGACCTCTTGCTTAACTCTCTATTCTAGAGACCTCTTGCTTAACTCTCATGACTTCTATTTTCTTTCCTTGATACTCACACTCATAGCTAATACCTCATCACCTCTACATTACTATTTCTTAGGATCATACCTTGACCCTTGCTGAGGCATATAGAGTTGGCCTCCTATGCCAAATCTAAAGCCACTAGTGCACTAAGGCACTTTACATCATTCTATTACTCTTGACCACTCACTAGGGTCTCACTTTTCTATAACATTGGATGGGAACATGTGTAACCTTTCCTACCTCTGACTTGCCCAACTTTGGCTTACATCACCTCTCTTGCGAGGCATAACTTCTGCATACCTCTCTGGGTAGCTTACATTAACTTTCTAGGGTTTAACTGTAACCCTTTTTCCTACCTCTAAGGGTAGAATCTAGCTACACACGTTCTCATCTAATGTATAGACTTGTCTTACATCTCTCACCTAACAACTAGGCTCAAGACTCCTCTCATGTTCTAACATAGAACATACATACATCAAGCACATCAACATATCTTAGATTGTTTCTACAACTGTGTGGTTGGTATTACTCTTTCATTTAAGTTATATCTTGAGTTCCGTCATTACCTCAATTGGCTGAGCTCTTAGCCATCAAGAGGCGTCCCTCTTGCTCACAACCTTTAATTAATCCCCACCGGTCCAAGTGGGTTGACTACAACTCCGTTATAAGGAGGAGTCTCCTCTCTAACTTGTTCTTCTCTATGAAGAACCCCTTCTCCCTATGAAGAAGGTTGGTTTTCCCCCATGGGTGTCTGGGTGACGGTCCCTTCGCTCACCACTAGGGGGGCCTCTTAGCCCTTTAACATAACTTATCCCCTTTATTGGGATCATAAACATGACTTATTCCCTTTATTGGGATCATAACCTTTTTTTTGAAAACTCTTTCATAAAACCTTTTCATAAAGAATCATTTTCATAACCTTTCTGAAACTCATCACTCCTTGGTGACATAGAGGATCCTTAGCCCTTTGCACACTGTTGTACGCCGAGCGTGCGACTCTCGGACGTGACTGGTACCGAGGAAGGTTCCACCTTATGTCACTAAGGGGATATCTTTTCTAAAAACCTTTCATGAAACTATAAACTTTGCTTAAAAGCCTTTTCTGAAACTTAGGGGAAACTCCCCACCTTTTTCTAAGAGGCATAGGTATAGTCTTAAGTATTTTAGGTGTCTTTTATTAAAATGGTTTATCGTTACATACAAACAATCCTAAACATAAGCCTCAACCACATGAATACAACTATCATTATCATCCACAATCAACATCACATAGCATCAAATATTCATACATAAACATGGGTAAAAGCTTATGAAGGAATTATATATCTATAGCCCTTATACTCCTCCAAAGGTCCCCTGAAAAAGGGTTCCCAAACTGCTCTCTTATCATACCTACGCTTAAGCTAGAACCTGATCTCGCTTAAGCTAGACTGACAATCCTATTCCCTGGAGTCTCACGCTTAAGTGACAGAGTGCCTCGCTTAAGCACCAGAACTCTGCGCTTAAGCGCCAGGGTTTTGGCTCAAGCCAATTTAACTCACTTCATATTCGGCCCAAAATTCGCTTAAGCCATAATTTTCTGCTCAAGCCAACAATCCGCTTAAGCCATAATTTTCTGCTCAAGCCAACAATCCGCTTAAGCCCAAAATTTTTGGCTCAAGCCAATTTTCGCCCACTTCACATTCGACCAAAAATCCGCTTAAGCCATAATTTTTGGCTCAAGCCAATTTTTGTCCAGAATGCTAAATCTAGCATACGATCCCAAATCCGCTTAAGCCTAGATTTTTGGCTTAAGCCAATTTGCGATTTCTGCACATGGCTTCTTCGAAATTCCCAATTCCAGGCCCATCAATGGCTACCCAAGCATCCAAACTCACAATAATCAACCCTTAAACACTTCTAGTACACTTCCAACTTATTGATTTTCCCAATAAACCCCTTAATCAAACATAATCACTAAAAAACCCAAAATCTCCAATCCTAAGGTTTAAAAGAGAAAAAAGAGGAAACATGCAAACCAAAGGAATAGGAAAGGACTAGGGAGTAGCACTCACACTGTGGGGTCTTGGATCTGAGCTCCGAGGCACTGGGTCTCGGATCTTTGCTCCGCTCCTCTTCTCTTCCTCTTCTTCTCTCTAACTCTCTTTCTTTCTTTCACTTTCTCTCTCTAACTCTCCCTCTCCCTTTCTATTTAAACTGTGTGTGTCTGCGGGCTCAATGGGCCTTGGCTCTGCATCAAGGTCCTGTTATCTTATTCCTGTTATAAGGTAATTATTATTAATAGTGCTTAAGGGTAACATTAAACCATTAAATACAAAGCTATTCCATAAAGGTATCTCTTTATTATTTATTTATAAGGTCCGTAAATTGGGGATGTTACAACCAAGAGCAGCGAAACCCCACAGTGACAAAGGAAGGACAAGTGTTGAAAAAGTCATGTGGAAGCTTCATCTACAATGAGCAATGTGCTTACGAGAGATGGGGTCGTAATGTTTAACCACTATGATAGTGGGGAGTTGAATCTCCGTATGGTATGTCTAGGACATATGTTGATTGAGAAGATGAATCCCAATAAGGAGAGTTGTTGAGGAGCCAGTCCTCAAAAATTGGATGGCCACACTGATTGGTACCTGAGGTATGCTCACTAACTTGTTGTTTCTTGGGGTTCTGGAGCCGAGTTTGTGGTTGCATTTTAACTTAGCAACCCCAACAAATGCAAGGCATAACCATGTTGGTGAGAGCTTGCCATTTTACCCTGGTGAGGGTGTACTCCCAACAGTTATCCAATTTAAATTGTGTAAGACCACTGAGTTCTAGGAGTTCCAGTGGCAGTTGGCCAGTGAAAAGATGATTCAAATAGTTGGTTATGAAAACAATCAGGGTTACGAGTGAGATCCATTAGACAACTACACCGTTGTGGTTAGTAGGTTGTGTGTGACTTTTTAAGTCATTTGTGTATGGCTTTGAGGAAGTAGGAAGGCTCACTCCTTACATTTCTTTTTAGGATCAAATGGCAACACCTATAAAGATTGTGGAGATCTCATCTTCTTCATATTCATCGTCCTTGTCATCATCATCTTCTTCTGATGCATCTTCAGAGGGTTCATCTGCCCCCACTACTGACCCCGATGCCACACCATCTGATGATCTCACGCTTAGGACGGTGCTTCCCATTTTCCGCCTGAACCCTTTTTGGGTCTAGAGTCTGACACTTGCTTGGGCGAGTGCTCGTAGGGGAAAGGTGCCACTAGTCATGGACTTGGGGGATAGTGATTCGGAGGACTCCAAGGAGGATCTCGAGGAGGATCCTGTGGATGATAGCCACGAGATTTCTTCTTAAGGATCTTGCTAGAGATCCTCTGCCATTGCACCTCTCCTGGGTATAGTCTGACATACAAGGTTGGGTTTAGAAATGACTTCTATGATACTAGGTTTTCCCCATTTTTGTGTATTTTGATATAGGTAGGCCTAGATTTCAGACTTTTGTATGTATTTTTAGTCATTACACTTTCTTACCACTTGTATTTTGTTTATATTTGGGGTTGTATATGTAACTATTGCCCATGGGAATGCATGTATTTTGTTACACTCGTCCAATACTTATTACACTTATATATAAATTTTCTTAAAAGTGTTTGTTTTATTATTGAGATGATACTTACACATTATTTTTAAGAACTGATATGACACGTTTTATTTACCATGTTACACTAAACTTGCACATTCGTGAATAAAAAGTTTTAAATTTTCCCGCAAAATTCCATCCCATGTTTTCTTTAACTTATTAGAGTATTTGTGCAATTAAATGAATTAACAAGTTTTCGAAAACAATTAAAGGATCTTTTTTTGTACTTTCTCGAAAATAGAATGAAGTAACATGTTTATCAAACTAAAATAAGTTTAAAATGTTGATTATATATAGACCCGGAATTAGGGTGTTACAAGTCCTAAAGGCTTTGCCTAAGTCCAATTATGACGTCCACTTCATACGTTCAAGGTACCTAAGTATTTGCTAAGTCCATAGTTAATTTGTTCTCACTCTTTCTTAAGCATTATTCACTATTGCACTCTTACTAGAGTTCATTTACTTTCCCTCCCATAAGGATTCTATGACCCTTATCACCGAATCACAACATCATCAATACAACTTCACACACGCAAACAATTTAAATTCCAGCACACAGTTGTCTGAGGATCACGCTCCTCTTAGTCTCTAATAACAGTTCAATATATAGCAAATAGGAAATTTACAAAAATCTTAAAATACAAACAATTTGACAATTAAATGAAGACATACAATTGCAATAATAAATCATTGAATTTAAAGTGCAGAGGTCTCCTTTCTAGGTAGTACCCCTCAATTATGAATCACATTGATCAAGCAACAAGCTCCAACAACTAATTTAAGACCAAAATTCAATAAAAGAACCATGTTTTACAAGTAAAGCGAAAATTAATTGACACATCATTCCAAAATGCAATCAATGCTAATTTCACAAAATGAAGCCAATACACATGAGATAGAGAATACCCATGACCCAACAATAAAATATAATGGAGAATACTCCATGAACAGTAGCAAAGCCCAAGAAAATCAGAAGCCCCTCCATACCTAAGAGCTTTGAATGCAACAAAATGAGGTTTGAAGTGGAGAAGAAGCACTTGGATGGTCTCAAGCACCTAGGAAGCCATTAGAGTAAATTACACTGACTCCCCCTGAGCTTTACTCTTATTACACCAGACACTCCTCCCCTTTTAATCCCCACAAAAAACCCTTTAATTTATTAGAGATTGTTACATGAACCCCCCTATGGTCCTAACAGTGTCCAAACTATTAAGTGAAACATGACATGTGAGTGGCACATGATGTTTAATGATATTTTTTTTTTTCAAAAACATGCTTATCTTCTTCGTTCAAATAGGCACCGTGACAAAAAAAGTGTTTTTGCAGTAAATGAATATTTCCATATTGAGGTGGGAAATACTTATTCATTGTTAATGCAACAAAATAAAAGTGTGATGGGTTTCACCAATTAAGCCAAATAACACAAGGAAAAGTAAGGTTTGCTAGCTACCCAGAATCCAGAATGCAACTTTGATGTGAATGAGATAAATCTAACTGAACAAACCAAAAACCATTGCATACATAATTTCAAAACCCAGAAAAAAAAAGGAACAAAAAATTGGGGGAAAATAAGAACTTGATCCTGTGTATATGCTTATCTTTGAATCCAAATTTCCAGTAAAGAAGATATTGAAAAATTGCTACAATAAATATCATCAAACATCATTCAAATTTGCTACAATTTTTTTTTTAACTATCCCTCAAATACAACACATGAAAAGGAACAAAGTTAACCAAACAAAACGGCATCAACATCATCCTTCTCTAGCTCTTGAATATGCATCCCGACACAAAATGGTGACTTTGAAATCCTTGACGACCACACCATCTCCTTCGCCAACATCAGCATCATCGCCAAAATAAAAGAAACCAAAAAGCAGAAACAAAGCCAAACACAACAAAGGGAAAATAGAAGCGGTGGATGCACCTTGAGCTGCTGCTTGAACAAGAAACCCAGATATGGTGCCATCATTATTTAAGGGGTTGAAGGGGGAGCAACTTACGTCTGCCGCTACGAAGGACAATAATGGGGTTGAAGGGAGAGCGGTCGTTGCCATTGCAGCGGATCCCGGGGTGGTGTAGATCGAGGGGTACTTCGTGAGGAGGTCGTTCATGGTGGCGTTGTCCCTGCAGACGGTGATGGTGGTTTTGTCATTGATTTTGGGTGGAGAATTCTAGGTGCTTTTTGAGGATGCGTGTGATGTTGTTGTGCGCGTCGAAAGGGATGAAGGTGAGGAGGAGAAGTCCCGCCATGAGGAAGGATGTGTTTTTCCATTATCTTTCAATATTTTGCTTGGTACTCAAAGAGGGAAGAGACTTCTGACTTTAGAGATTTGAGGAAAGGGATTTTGGGGGAGGCTGGTGTCAATTTTGTTTATGGGTAAAAGCATAACTTAACATATTTCATTTTCTGTTTAACTCTTTTTTAATGATAAGATAACGTCATTTGTATGAGGGGGTTAAAAGTAATGTTGAAAAAGGGAGGGTTGTCGGATGTAATAAGAGTAAATCTCAAAGGAGGTCTGTGTAATTTACTCAAGCCATTATTGTCACAAAAGGATGAAGATGATGAATATTTTTAAGCTCTAATGGTGAAAAGCAAGGGAAGAAAATGATGATTTAGAGCTTACCTTCACAAAAGTTTGAAAAAATGGTCACCCAAGCCCCAAAACCCCAAGCTAAAAGCTCCCTCTAGCACAATGAAGCAAGTGAGCTCTCCTCCCCCTTCCTCCTCGATTTCGGCGCCCTCTATGGGAGAGAGGAGGCTCCATTTAGTTTTTATAATGGGTCCCTAACCCTAATGGGGGCCCAATTAGTCTACACGCTAGGTTAATTTCTTAATTAATGTATTTAATTAGAGTATAAGTTAATTTAATTAAGGAGAGAGACAATCAATTTTCAACATGTGCTATTCTAAATAAATAAATTTTTATTATTCCCTCTTTGTATTATTTTAATGAAGTCCAAGTCTAATTAGAATTAATTTTCCATAATTATTCACTCACATAATATATTTCTATTTAATTACTAGACTTTAATAATTAAGCATCACAAATAATTACTAATTTAATCACACTATTAAAGAGTTAATTTTTTCTTCTTCTTTATCTAAATAATTAATTTTTTTTTAGTCAACTATAATTGTGTCATTAATGAAATATATATTCTTTACTAAGGTTTGACTAGTTTAACTAGTCCTTGACCAAAGTCAAACTTTAATTAAATGTTATTCTAATTAATTATTTTTATTACTCATTTGAATTATTTTTAATCCTCAATTATTTATTTAATCATTCACAATATTTATTCAAATTAAAACACATTAAAATCACACAATTATACTAAGATAAAGAATTGTAAAATTTGGGGTGTTACAAGGTTGATTTCATATTATGATATATATCAGTGTCAAGAGATTACTCCTTTTGTAATGCTTCGTTGAATCAAACTTAACACATCTTGTGCTTGGTCTATTTTATTAATATAATATTTTTAGCCTCTTAAAAAAATGACACTAATGATGGTAAAATGTAGAGGAGTTACTTTATACATGCTTTCTTTTGTTTTAGTTTTTCTTGTTGGAATATATATATTTTTATGCTTTAGTTCTAAATTTATATTTTTAAAATATAATTGGAGAATTATATATATATATATATATATATATATATATATATATATATATATATGATCATTTATATTTTTAAAATATAATTGGAGAAAAAATTTTAAAAAAATTGAAATTATTTAATTCAAACAAATAATTTAAAATATAAGGAATTTAAATATTTTCATCCAAACAAAAAAAATGAAATTTAAGGAATGTGAATTTTTTTATCCAAACAAGTACTTTAAAATTTCAAGGATTTCAATTGATGCATTTCAATTTTCCTGAATTTTAAATTTCCTAGATTTTTAAAATCTTTCATCCAAACATAGGGTCAGATAATTCAAACAAACGATAGACATTTTCATACTAATTGTACTTTAGATGCCCTACCTGTCTTAACAGTTTTGACCTCCATATAATGGAAAAGAAAAGAGGAATATGCTAGGTGAAAAATTATCACAATTTAGGATTCAACATTGGCTGTCGAGAAGAACATTATACGTCTGATATAGATAGAGTCAGCTCCTTCCACTCCAAAATGTTTATCATGCATATATGGATGGTTCACTTACTGGTATGATAAGTTCTGGCTTTGTTTTTGCCCAATAATAAGAAATCAGAAAAAAAAAATGAATATGAACTAGTTAAAAATTATTTATACACACCTAGTTTCATTAATTAATAATAATTAAATATCTTTCTTAGTGTTTATTTTTCTTGTCAGATAACCAGATCTCTCTCCTCAGAGATTCATGTACTAAATTAATTAATTTCAATCCTTAACGAGAAATTTTATGTGCAGTCAATATTAATTAACGAATAACAAATGTATACAAATCGTGTATTGAAATATCAACCGTTTTAGTAAATTGAATGACTTATTTTACCTTTATTTACTTGATAGGTTCTAGATAAATATATCCCCGTCCTATAGACCCAAATTAAAAGATGTGTATGGTCCTTTTCATAAGAATCATTTCATTTTGTCTCTTGCATTAAATGAAAAGTTATAATAGAAAATAATTAAAAGAGAGAGAGAAAGAGGAGTATTAATGACAATAATAGTTTTAGAAAAAAAAAATTAAGACATTTATTACCATCAACTAAATTAATTATTTTTTTAATCCTAATAAATTAGATAATTGGATCTTATAGATAGGCCAGAAGGGAGTAATAAATATAATTATATGAATGTCAGATATAAAAATTAAGTTTGAAGATATAAATGAGATCTGTCTTCTAGAGACTGTACCTGACGATCAAAGGAACGTTTTTGCAGTGATTCCGTGTGGCATCTGGCTTAGTAGAAATGCAAAAGTGTGGGATAACATTGATCAACATCCAGGAACTTCTATCTCTCTTATTATGCAAGACTATTCAAATTGGAAGCTGCTGAAACGCACCACTGACATATCTCTTTTGCAACAATATAATTCTTCTGTACGTATTGGCTTGGCAAAAACCTCTTCTAGGACGTTTAAAATGTAATATTGATGCAGCAATTTTCAAAGAACAGTGTTGTTTTGGAGCTGGCATTTGTATTCGAGATGATCGAGGGCACTTCTATAAGGCGAAGCCTGTTTGCAGCAATGGAATCCCACAGCCACAAGAAGCAGAAGCATGGTCATGTTACAAGCGTTAAATGGTTGGCGGAACTTAACATTAGTAACGTCAATATTGAAACTGATTGCAAGATTGTAGTGGATGGTCTTTCAGGACATACTACAGGTTCTTCAGAGCTGCATTCTATTTTATCTAAGTGTAGTATGTATCTATCTTTTATCCCAAACTCTATGGTGAGTTTCATTAGGAAGCAAGCTAATGGTGTACTTGCTCATAATCTTGCTAGAATGTCAAGATTATATGCTAGCAGCCACATCTTTAATCAGATACCAAATTGTATCTCTTCAGTTATTATGAACGAAATGAATTAAATTTGATTCTCTAAAAAAAAAATGACATCTGTCGTGTCATGTACAAAACTTGAATGAGTTAAAAGAAGAAAGGGTTAAAGGAAATTAGTTTATGACTGCAATGCTGGCCAAGTGAAATTAGTTGCTTTAGAAAAAAAAAAAAAAACAAATAATTGTGGAAAAATGTACAATCTGAGGGGCCCCTAAAGCTTGAATCTAGAGATGGCTACATCACCATTCATTCTCACTTTTAAACTGAGCCGATCAAAGCCATCATGGCGGGGCTAGGCTAAGGTGCAAGTCCAAGCCGAGCCCGTCACCAAAATTGGGGCCCACCTCTCCTTTAGAGAGCCTACTCAAAGATGGCCCATCAACCCTCCCGTAGTGGGCCTGGGCCTGTACTTGCGAGCCCATCGTGGAATCCCCTACTCCGCCAACATACGGCAACACCCCTGCATCCGTTACAATGCTATTGTTACTGACGGCGCTGTTCGCCGAGGGGAACACGCACCCGTGTGAAACCGACACATGGAAGGGAGGAGGCGCAGCACGTGGCGGTATGTAAACCCACGAAGGCCGGGCAGCCGGCGTTGCCAGCAGGTGGTGCGGCGGAGCGAAGGCGGAGATGATTGGATTCCGAACGAACGAAACAGCGGGGTTTCGCGTGGCTTGTAGTTGTAACTGTGCGCGCTTCAGCTGTTTCCGCTCTTTCTTGTGCGCGTTTTGGTGTCCTCCCAGAGCTTGCGAGTTCGCGAACTCTCTGCAACAGTACTGGCACTCGTATTTCCGGTCGCCGGAGGACGGCGGAAACCCAGCGGCGGCGTGTTCGGCTTCGTCATCCACAAGGTCTTCATGGACGCTGAAGCCGAAGAGTTTTAAGCACGTGGGGGAATTGGGGTTTATTCTTTTAGTGTGGCCGTGGATTTGATCCTCCATGGGTTTGTGTTGAAGATAGGGAGGTGGAAATGTTAGACAAGGAAGTAGAAATGAAGTGCTGTGGGTTTGTTGATATTAAGGTGTTTGTTGCATGTCTTATGGGTCTATTTATGCATGGGATTTGACAATAAAATATAGTAGTAGTAGTATAAATGTATAATGCAAATTTACGAGAGACTGAAAAGAGCAAGAGAGAAGAAAGGTGGTTTTTGCCGACATCCCAATGAGAAGAAAGTGTGTGAAAATATGGAACACGGCCCTCACATGGACCCAAAAGATATTTTTTTTCTAAATCACGGGTGTCCTTTACTAAGGAATCCTTCACAAGTATTCCACGCAGCTACATATCCAAGATTCGAACTGGTTAAGCTGGAACAATTTCACACCGTATTGCTCTTGCAATTGTTTTAATTGCATTTGCCTTTTTATGTGTTTATTAAAGAAACTTGAAAAAAATTGAAAGGTGGCTTTGCGTTTTTTTTTTCCTGAAGGAGGTGACTTTGCATTTCTTCATCGGCCTTTCAATTATTTGACTAATGAACAGTTCGGAATTAAAAAAATTAGACACTTGTTTTTATTATTCGAAAAATGATATGATAGATTAATATGCGGTGTTATTAACTAGTGTTTGTTGTGATTGTTATAATATTGAAAGAAAATCAAGACGAGGATTGGGAATGTAATGCATGTGACGGGAGTATGGGATGGGTTTGAAAGTCCTATAATACAAAATGATTGGCTTTGGATCAGAGCCTTATAACATTCCTTTTTCTGCTTCACACGATTCCTCCTTATATACGTACAAGCCACTAATTAATTATGCATTTGTGTATCATGCAAGTAGCTGGTTCGAAGAGAAACTCTCTAAGTTTCAACCAATAATTAACTAGCTTTGATAGGTTATGTATTGCAGCATCAATGCCATTGAATCAGCGGACTGATTAATTCATTCATTCAAAAATTAATAGTCAAATGGACCCATATCCTTCTGTTTAACATCCCAACCCATCAAAGACTGTTAATTAATTTCAATGTCCAACCAACAACTAGAAAGTAAGGGACTTGGAGGCACCCTTAGTACAATTAGGTTAGAAAAGTATACATGGATGTTTCTGTGACACTTGCGTGCTCTACTCTTTTAATACAATTAGGTTAGAAAAGTATACGTGGATGTTTCTTTGATGCCTTTGAACTTAGTGTATAAGTTGGCCAATCACAAGCTTATCAAATATTTTGATCAACTAATAAACATTTGCTAATGCAAGATTCTAATTCAACTCCACGCATAAGTGTTTGACCCACTTCTCTCTATAATGCATGCCCATGCTACAGTACTATTTATATTATTTAACCCACAAAATGTCAAGTATATATAATGGCTTAATTAAGTTTTTCTTTCCTTCAAAGTTTATGATTTTCATCTGTTTCTTTATTTTTAAATTTTGTTCAATGAGTCTCAAAATATTTGTTACTAAATGATATTTTCCGTTTATTTTTCATTTTTTCCATTTAGATCGATTATCTAAATATCATACAATTTTTCATTTAATTTCTCTAAATGAATTTGTACTATTTAAAAGAATTAAATGTGAAACTCATATCATGTAAAAGGACCAAAAGGAGAGAACCTATAATATTTAAAGGGATTTATACCAGTTGGATATTCAATAGGATGCATAGCCGGATACCCTTCGACCTTTCGGCATATTATGAAGGGCAAAACCATCAATATATAGGGAATCTATCAAATGGTATGACAACATTCAATCATTCGGAAGTGTTCAGCTATTAGGCCAACCTAATAGCCTAATACCATAAGAAGTGTTAGGCTATTAGGCCAAACTAATAGCCTAATACTACGAGAAATGTTATGCTATTAGGCCAACCTAATAGCCTAATAATATAAGAAGTGTTTGGCTATTAGGCCAACCTAATAGCCTAACACTATAAGCAGTGTCAGGCTATTAGGACAACCTAATAGCCTAATACTATGCAAAACATCAAGGATAAACCCACCAAGACAATTAAGACATAAAAAAGGTAACTAGTTATCCTAATTAGCGGATAAATACAAATCATTATAAGAAATGATCAAGTGGAAAAAGCCCATGGATCTAGGGCCCAATAAAGTAAGTATAAATATGGTACAATCATCAAGGTACAATAACTTTGATTCCTCATTTATTACTCTCATTAAATGCTCTGAGCCGAAAGCTGACTTAAGCGTTGCCGTGCCTTTTGCAGATACCCACCCTTCTTCTCATCTTGGAGGATTCATACATTTGGAGGAGATCTCGGACCAAAGGTATCAGCAAGGAAAAAATTACCCTACTACCCTCAGGCATGAACATGATTAAATGGAAAAGAAAAATGATAGAGGAATAATTTCATAAAGAAGAACGTTTTATATGAAAGATTTGTTTGGAAAAAAAAAAACTAGTGGGAGACCAATCAGAAAAATTTTTTTGCAAATTTTGAAGGACAAAAAAAAATTAAACTTACATATAAGGATACTTTATAGTAATCTCAATTAATCGTAATTTTATAATGTTATTATTTTCATGAACAATGATTATTTGACATCTTTAGGGTTACATACACTTTGGAGGAAAGTTATAGTAGGAAAAAAGAGAGAAAAAAATATATAGGATAATGTGATAAAAAAAAAAAAAGATGAATCTAAAACTGTAAGATGTGAAAGAAAATAAATTTATAGGATAATATGATCAAGAAAATATAAGATGAATGTAAGATTGTAAGAATTAAAAAAAAAAAAAAAGGTTTAATTACTATTTTTGTCCTCTAATTTCTTTTTTAGGTTCAATTTGGTCCTATTATTAAAATATTCAATTAGGTCATATAATTTTTAAAAATGTTTAAATTAGATCCTTTTATTGTTAAAAGTTTTAATTAGGTCCCTTATTTTTTAAAATACGTTCAATTTAGTCTCATTTAAAATCAAATTTTATTTAATTTTTTAATATTTTCAAAGTAGATGGAAGAAAAAGTAGATGGAAGAAAAATAGGACTAAATTGAATTCGTTTTAAAAAAAATAAATGACCTAATTAAACCTTTTAAAAGTAAATGAATCTAATTGAACCATTTTTAAAAGTAAAGGAACTAATTAAACCTTTTAAAAGTAAAGGGACCAAATTGAACCTAAAAAATAAATTAAAGAATAAAAATAATAATTAAACCAAAAATTAAGTTTCCGTTGATGATTGAATGAAACCGAATGAAACCACGAGAAGCCCATGCCTCTGGGTTGTGTTCGCTGCAGACTCCAACCACTCCTACTGCTTGATACTAAAATTTCTGAAAGGAATCGCAATTGCATGCTCCAAAATTAGGATATTGAACTTGCACCATATATTCAATTTCTTTTCTATTTTTGGGTTCTCTCTCTCCTATTACATCAATTTTGCCTTGGCTCAATCTTAGAAGCGGACACACTCTTGCCCACCACTCTATCTCTCTCTAGAAAAAGTCAAAGCAGCCCACCAAGGAAGGGAAGAGAAAGAGAGGGAGCAATTTGGGTATACTACATTTTTAATCCCTTAAAATATAATCTACTGTCACTTAAGTCGCTGAAAGTATTAAACTGTCGATTAGGTTCTTGAAAGTACAATTTAAATTACATACTTTCGGAACTTACACGATTAGGTTCTTGAAAATACAATTTAAATTACATGCTTTCAGGGATTTACAGTAAATTACACTTTCAGGAATCAAAGTAATTCATTCAGTTCACCCGATGAACTTTTACAATATGATAGATGATAGATAGCATCCAAGATCCTGAACTAGTATATAACACTCTAATCTAACACCATTAGTCCCACTAATCACTGCACATGGCCCACGTGTTAACATCATATTCACCCTTCATATCTCAATTTAGATACGCATGTTTCACATTACTCCAACCTCTTATCTCACATGTCACGGCTTGCCATGATGGCATTATCGTGAATAAAGTCAACACAAGAACAAGTTCAGGAGGAGGAGCTTAGCTTATGCTAATTTGCTAATATGATGTTGGAGGAAAGAGAGGGACGTTCAGGTGTGTGTGTTTATTATTAAACTCAGGGTTTGGGTCCCCACCATTACATGTTGATGATGAATTGATGAATAATTGTTTAGGATGTTTGCGTGATTTGACGTTGAAATCTTATATTTTTATATTGGTTTTCTTTCTTTGGGAGAGATCTGTGGGAATCTTACTTACTAACTACGAGAGAGAGTAAGAGTGAGTGCTTTAATTTTCTTTTTGGGCTTGTAATCTGCCACTTAAAAAGTATAATAATCATAATCATAATGGCTTACAGAAATATTTATTTAAAGAAAAAAAATATATCTCTCTTCAATTCTAAAAAGTTTTCGTCACAACTCCTAATATGGTCCCACCTTGTCCTCTCTCCCATGTGTATTATCTATTCAAAGCCCTCCATATATTAGTCAAATTTTCCCATGTAAGAAAAAAAAATTCTTTGTAAATCCCCGTAATGTGGATCATCTTTGCAATGAAAAGTTTATTTTCTTTTTCCACCGTTAGATATGATTAATCATTATTAGCATATAATTTCCAATTAGCCAATCTATTCAATTAATTAAGTAGCTACAATTGTAGTTATATGTATTATATGACATGTGTGAATGAAAGGTCAGGCTATTTAATCATGACACCCAACCGTTAACATGTACTGTGTCTGTGTGTTACTTTCTTTTATCATATTTAGTCAGTTAATTTTTTTCAAAAAAAAATTGATTTCTGCTTTTTTTTCCTGCTTTGATTGATCTTTTAAAATTCCTTGTCAACATGATGCATGAATGAACGGTTATAAAGGTCATTTCATTAATCTTTTTCAGGTGGGTCCCGATTTTGAAGTCCTATAGATCATGGGGTCACCGGAGGCACTATATAATACTAATAATAATGCATGTAGAATTTTGACTCGCATTAGGATCTCCATTAATTAGGTTTAGTGTACAGCTAAACCCAACAACCTTTTTGCTTTATTATGTGGATCCAATGATTTGGGTCTTTCTCACTAGTCACTAGTCATGGCCCCTTGAAAAGGTTAGAAAAACCCGGGGCTGGGCCACTTTAGTCCCACTATATATGGGGTTCAAGGAGTCACTCCTACATTCACACAGAAGAAAACATGTACATTGAATTGACATTCTCCTATAAATGTGTGTAGTCATAAAGGTTAAAAGGGGTTCATGTCGAGGGATCAGTCCAGTGGCGGATCTATACTTGTTTCTTGCACCCCCACTTTTAAATAATTATATATAAATATCTTGAATGTGTATATTTTGTCCTTTCTAATTTTGTATATTTGAATCCCCTATCCTAATTTTCTACTCCTTTCATACTAATAATTATTATTTTTTATTTTTTAAATAGATTGTCTCCCTGACTTAAAGTCTTAGATCTACCACTGAATTAGTCGTTGTTGTTGGGGCCAGTGGTGGCCAAACAAACTCTTGTACCATTTTTGGCTTCATCTTGCATGTTACTTGTCTTCCATACATGGCCTTATAAAATATGTGATCTGAATCCTCCACTTCTCTTTAATTTCTTTGGTTAGGTTGTTTGACAATGGGAATTAATTTCAAGGTCTTATTCAGGCCATCTGGTGCAATAACATTAACACTCCAAACTATATATTATTTGCAACTGATTCATACATCCACCTAAAATTGTGACCTTGTCTTCCATTGAATTCGGTACAAATAAATTATCATGTAGAGTAAGTGGGGTCTAGTTAGGATATAGGGTTTTGAGTCACCCACAAACATAGTATACGGTTGTTTGGGGCTATGGCTATATATTATATGTACAAAATATCAATTGATCACCTATAAAGTTGAACACTTGAACCCTTCTTCCTGTCTTCAGCATACACAAAAACAGTTGCGACACATAGTATCTATTGATTAAAACTGGTTATAAGTTGAAATTCTCAAGTGAAAAGGTATATTGAAAATGGTTTTCTCCACTGATGTAGGGTGATAACACATGGGAAGATACATCTGATTGGTTCCACACTGTTTGAACAAACATAAGTAGGTCCCACCCACTTTGGGACCACATGTGCAAGTTTTGTAGCACTTGCCCCCACATAAACACTTAACTCTTTGGCTTGAATATAAGTTTGGATGGTGAGACAATTGTCCAATCATACTTTACAAGTCTTGTTGATTCATAAACAACTGGCTTCTTGAATAGTAAATTTGTGTTTCTTTATTTCTTCCTTTTGTTTCTAATATTTTTTTTTCTTCTATTTTTTGAACTTGTTGTAACGCTTTTCACCATCAATTTGAGAAAAAAAAATCACTTTTGGAGGGCATTAATCATGCTTTCTTTTGTTGTTGATTGAAATGATGCCGATATTATCATTTAAGATCGCCCGAATCGTGATTATGGCCTACCAAGTTGTGCTTATCAAGGAGAATTAACCAATTAGACAATAAATCACAATATTTAATCAGTGATTATTAAGAGACATGGTCCTATCATATTAGAACCCCCCATTAACTTTCTAGTCATCTTTCTTTCTTTTGGCAACCATTACTTTGGAAGCATCCAAAAAGGATAAAAAGATAAACCCCAATGTGACTTAATTTTCAAGTTGGAAATCCTCTCTTTGGATATATTCAAAGCACTTTTTAAGCACTCCCCCAAACAAACAATGTGGGTATGACTCAATTAGCCCCTCCATGTATTCCAAGTGACACCACCTACCTCATTTTAAAATTGCGACTCCTTCTTATTTTTTTTCCTTGGTCAGAGACCACGGTCCCCTAATCCACTGGGTTAGAGATTAATCCTGCTTGTAGTGTGTGACTGTCACTGGTCTAAGAGAAATTTACACACGAAAAGAATTGAATACGAGTTCTTCCTTTAAATAGATCGTTCCTTCACATGTAAACGAAACGGAGTTAACTTTAAGTCATGTGATGTGTCTCTCTCTTCTTTCTCTCTCTTATATTATATTCATAATTAGTAGTCTAATCAACAAGGAGCTATGCCTAGATTATAGTCCAGAATGTCCACATTTATGACAAACAAAAAAAACAATTCTAAATCCCTTGTGCCTTTTATGAGTTTAAAATAGACGTTTGGAAACTCCCGTGAATTGAGTTCTAGAGAAGGAAAAGGGGACTTTGGTCAATTAATAAGACAAAAAACAAGTGCGTGGTTTGCTAATAAAGTGAGGGACATATAGACGGCTACGCAATTGCAATATGGCACCCACATAACATATAACCCAAACACATCCGTACTTGGGGAACATTTGCACATGGCATGACAAATCCAATACCTGTCTTCTATACAACACCCCCCCCCCCCCCCCCCCCCCCCCCCCCCCCCAAAACAAAAGTATTATAGTTGGATTTTATCAGTATAGTTCTGTGTACATGGTAGTTAATGCTGATTGCTATCTAGATTTATATTTCAATTACCTGGTTTTACTTATTACTCGCCCAACTTTGGCTGTTGTTCTTTGTTCCTCATAGACTAATTAATTTCTGCTGTTCCAGCTTGACCTGTTCAATTAATTGTCAAATTAATTCTATAATTAAAAATAGTTTTTGGTAAAAAAAAAAGAATAATTATTATTAAGCCTAAATTCCCAATATTTCTACTAGGATAACCATTTTTTTCTCTTTTAGAATAATTCGTTATATAGAACAATTATTTCTGATAGAGATTCCATATCGACTAGTGATATAATCAAATTAAAGTATATAACCCTTTAAAAGCTAATTTTATAGGATTGAGTTAGGCTTAAATCCAAATTTTAAGACTTCCTTTTCAAAAAAACTTGTCTTTTAGTTCTTTATATTTTAAGGAAAAAAAATCGAAAACATATGAGCCATTAGATTGGTTATTTTTTAAAGGCAATCAATGGCTAGGATGCAAAAGCAAAAAAGGTGGGAAATTTTTTAATAAGAACTTGACATGTGTCCTGTGAATAGTGATGGGGGAAGAGTTTTAATAGATAGTAATAAAGTAATAGACAAGTCAATAAGACAAGCTTGATTAGATTACTAGCAATATGGTAGATAAACTAAGTGAATACCTTTATCCTCACCCTTATTTTATTTTATTTTTGAGTTTCTAAACTAATAAGCAAATGGTTATTCTACAAATTATATAGCTGGACAATGTACACATGCTTATGATTTGTTCATTTTAAAAGATTGAAACAGTATTGTATTGTGTGGTGGTACTCATTTGTCAACAGTCTGTGGCTGTACCAGTTTAAAGTTCAAACGCATGAGTTAGGAATTGAAGGAAAGAAAACTAGTTAGCCCAAGTCACATGAGCAAGTACTATACTAGTGTAAAACAAACTTTGCTTAGTGGATTAGATCTGAATTATTGTCGGAAAGTTACTGAAATGTTAGCTGGATTGCATATTTGTGACTTTTTAACAATCTAATTGTAAGGCCTACAGAAAAGCAAACCAATTTATTGTTGAAACTCTGTATCAATCATACTATGATGGTAACAAATGAATTGATTATTTAATAATAATGGATACGATAATTTCTTTTAACAAGAACAATTTTGATTTAGCTGAAATGGCACGCACCTTGTTCTTCCCCTTTATTACAACCCATAAAACCCTTCCTTAATATTTTACACAAAATTTCTATGATATTAAATATATAATGCCAATGTGGACTAGCACAAATAGTTAAGAATCCATAATTAACTCCCATTTTATGGATGAAAGTTTGATTCCCCGTCATGTGACTGAAATATTGTTTGGTAGACAATCCTTTCAAAGATATCTATTGATACTCAGGGGTTAGTTGAGTAGTGGCAATTGGATAAGATATGTGCAGTAATTTTCTTTGCGGGTCTCTCTATTCATATGTTCTTCCACTTATCCATAACAAAAATAGAATAATAATGCTTACATATATTTATATTTATGATAATGTTTGACATAACACTTTTTCATATTTTAAAAGTCATTTTAAAATTAAAAGTAAAAAAAAGAGTTCTAAAATTAAAGTTAAACTTATTCAGTAATTTTATAATTTTTACAATAAAAATCATTTTAAATTAATATTTTTAAATTAATATATTTTAAATAATGTTAAAAACAATTTAAATTTATTTTTAATTTAGTAGATAAATTTTAATATAATAATTATTATACTAAATTTAGTTTGATATAATTTATTAAATTAAAATCAATTAAGTTTATTAAATAAATTTGTAAAACATTTTGTAAAACATCAATCAATCACTATTCTCTTGCCAATTCCCTCACCATTCCCTTGCAAACGACCTTGCTAATCTGCCGCAAACAACCCTCGCTAACTCATTACTATTGCCTCACAGAGGTTGTGCCCTTTGTCCCTCATTAAATCTCATCGCTATTCCCTCGCTAATGCCTCACAAAGACCTCGCAAAATATCCCTCGCTATTTTGTCATTATTTTGTCGCAAAAGCTTGTTTTATTGATTCCTCAGCATTTCCTCGCTCCTTGCTCGCAAAATGACCTCGCTAATCTCTCGCCACTCCCTCGCACTGATCCCTCGCCATGTCGTCATTAATTTCTTGCAAAAGGTGCTCGTTATTCCTTCGTGAATTCCTTGAAATATGTTAATTACATGCCCTCGTTAATTCCACGCGAATCCATCGCAATATATCTATTGCATTCCCTCGCTAATAACTTGCTAATCCCTTGCAATATATATATCGCAGTCCCTCGCTAATTCCTCGCCACTCCCTCATAATATATAATTGTTGTCCTTAGCTAATCCCTCGCCAATCTCTAGCAGGATACAACTGGGCAATTTTAATAAAATGTTATTCGTGTCAAATTTTCTTGAGAATTTGAATTCAATTATTTGTTGTCTATTCAAAGAAATCCATCATCTAAATTAAATAAAATGTTAAACATACTAAAACTTGGTTTAAAATAAAACTTGCAAGTGACAACATGTCTTACAAAACCAAAGTACTCAATGTCTTACAAAACCAAAGTACTCAATGTCTTACAAAACCAAATTGTTGTCTCATAAAACCAAATTACCCAATAATGTCTTACAAAACTAAATTGATCAATGTCTTGCAAAAAGAAAAGGAACTAATATGTAATCAACCTAAACTAGTAAAATCATCATCACGACCTTGATCCTCCGTAGGTTGATTGGTTGGTGTGGTTGATGGTTGGACTCCCTGAAGTATATGACTCAGAACCCCTGGCAAAGTTTGCAAGAAAGAGTTCAATGCATTATTTATAACTGCAGTGACTCTTTCTTCTATCATAGGTGGAGTTGTGGAGGAAGGTACATTCTCTAAAGAAGAAGCATGTTTAGAGCTACTGGTAGTGCCAAGATCCAAGCTATGACCAAGGCCATGGACTCTTTTCTTCTTGTTTTCAACTGTAACTTTTAACCAAAGATCAGAGTCAATCACTGGATGGGACGAAGTGTCTTCTCTATATTTCTGTGTCATAGAGATTTCATATGATTCCTACAACAAATAAACAAAAATTTAGTAAAATGACAATAAGTTAACAAAAGTAATCAATCTTAAAATATAAAAACACATACAATGAAGTTCTTCGCCCTATGAGAGACAAATTCACCATCTTTCCTTTTGTGAAGTTTGCTATACACTTCATTGTAAGAAACATGGCTATTCTCTTTTGCCTCTATAATAACATTATAGTGTAAATTAACATATTTAAACTAAAGTAATAAGTCACATAGCAATCTAAATTAACATATTTAGGTGTTGCAACTCAAAGAGAGCAAATTTGAGAAACAATCATTTTATACAACTCAAACCATAATAAACGATCTAAGAGATATAAAAAAAATGATCTTCTCATCTCACATAGGTAAACTACACTCACTATCAATATCGAAAGTAACATATATGAAGCAAACCCCATAACAAGCAGAAAATCACACCTATGTCTCTAATGTCATTACTGAATTTTAAATAAATTAAGTCACACAGTTTGGATATCAAGCAAGTACTTTGAATAAGCTTTGAAAACAAGTACTTTTACAGTAGAGTCCCCCCACCTTTATTGTAACAAAAAAAAAAAAGATCTGCACAATATTTGTTATCTTTTTTAACATTTTTTGTAAGGATTCTATCAATATCTCTTTCAAATCTACACAAAATGAAAGCATAGTTAAATGAAAGGCTTCCAAGGTGAAAGATACAGAAGAGTTTAAACTAATTTCAAGTGGGGTCCACTCACACTAAACTAATATCAGTAGGGGGATTCATTAAAATATAATTAGCCAAACAACTTCTAGTTCAATGTATTATTATAAATTTAATACAAATGTTGGCATGCCCAAATAAAATGATACACAATATCTTAAATATTCAATCACATATAGAGATTAGCCAATTTTGTTTTTAAGCTATACTTGGTAAATGGCAATTAACTATGACTTCTTTTCAATCTTCTGATATCAGCCGTCACAAATGACAATTAATTATGACTTCTTTGTCAAGATTTAGTGAGTAACAATAAACAAATTATGGCATTTGATTGAAGTACCTAGCTAGTAACAAGGCCTAAGGGTAATAATCTAAGTGAAAATGGCATAAGAAAAAGTGACTATGCTATGAGATGTAGAAAAGAACTACTAATATATGAGTGGGTGATGAAAGCAATCAAGGCTTAAGTCCCCAAAAATTAATGGGCAACTTGAAACATGAAAGACTTGAAGTATATTATGTAGATTACTTATTTCCTCTTTCTGCATAAAATAACAGGACCAATCAGTTCTAAGTTGTGATTAATGGTTAGGCAACAAGTGCTCAAATCAGCATTCAACAACCACAATAAATATTCATAAAAAACCTGGCTTCATATGGATTTTTCCAGGTGAAAAGTGTGCAGACAAAATGTATATGTGATGCAATTTTCGCAAACTACCAAACTAACTAAAGAATTCCCATCCCATTCCAAAGTGAATAGTATGGGGAACTGTTAAAGTGTTACCTTCTACAACTACACGAATGTTTTCATAGAGCAGATTGAGCTTACAACATGTGCTAGGAAGAGAAAAATGACTTATCAGGGATCAAAGTCATCAAACAAAGCCTCAACTTTATAGGGTAATTAGTGTTACTTTCTTGTCAAACATACAAGAAAAGGCCATCAATTTAGGCAATTAAAACAAGACAAAATGCATAAATAGCTAGAATGCCTATATTTATAATAATACACTAGATATCAGAAATTGCCATTCATTTGCTAATTAATATGTTCACTTCCTTCACTGAAAATAATAAATCCTAAACAAACAATTAGCATACAACCATAGCCAAGGCAAATTCAAGCAAGAAAGATCAATAGAAGCAGTAAGTTATGGTGCAAATGCCCATATTACAAATCATATGACACAACAGGACCATGATCATACAAGCAAGTAAACAATATCATAATCCACTCATTATTCATTGACAAAAGTATGATTACCATGCTTTTCTTATGTTGCCCAAAGCTCTTAGACCCTCTTGTGTGAATCATTGCATCAGGTTGGGCAACCCTATTTTTACCTCTAGATGCAGACTTCTTTTGCCATTCTGGTGTTTTCCAAATGTCAATCAATCCATTCTAAATTTTAGCTTTCATCCCTTTAGGCTTGTGAGGCCTTAAGTCCTCATAATCCCTTGAGTTTGCTACTTTCCCTGCTTTATCCCTATCCTTACACAATTGATCAGAGTACCTATCCATACATGTTTTTTCCCAAACTTGCCTCGCCATGACTCGATCATATTATGATGCAAAACGATATTTTTCCTACAACAATACAACTTAAGTTAAAAAAACAATTATAGATATAGTAATATAATATATAATACTAGCATAATAATTGTTTGCCTTAAAATCATTAAATAGTATTTCCTTCATATTCGAACAATAACTTTTCCAAGAATCTGCAGCATAAGGCATCCTTGAGATTGCCTCAGAAATAATATATCGAGTCACCGATTATTGAGCAAACCTCTTCCTTAAGTCAATTCAAGCCACATATAGTTCAATAACATTAATAACAAATCAATAATATAACATTCCGAAAATTACAACTCAGTAAGAACATGAGAGATTAATTAGAAATTAATAGGGATTTAATTTCTTGTTTTAAATAAGAAAAAAATATACTTCTAGTAATTAAAATATAGTTAGTAATTAATTGAGCGATTAAGAAAAGAAAGGAAAATAAATAATATAGTAATTTCTTTATAAGGATCAAATAGGAAAAACAATTATAAGAACAAAGACGTAAAAAGTTCTCTGCGAGTAACTTCCTGTAATTAATTCTCTAGAAATAATTCTCGGTGGTTACTTTCTGTATAATTTGTCTGTATGTCTGTTTATAAAATTCTATGTAAGTGAACTAGTTTGCTTTATTTTATTTAAAATGGTAATGTGTAATGTGATAAGTATTTTAAATATTTAAATACTTAGATTCGTCTGTATAATTTTCTGTTAGTTTGTTTTTAGATTTCTGTGAAAATAAAATAGTCTGACTATTTTATTTGAGTTGAAAAAAAAATACAGTGTGATGAGAATTCAAGTTTTAATTATTTGGTTTCATCTGTGATTTAATTTCTTGAAGTAACTGAGAAGGAAAACTATTTGTCTGTGGTAAATATTAGAAATAAATAAATGAGATATTGGTTACTTCGTATTAGTCTTGAAATTGACTGAAAAACCGTTTTGAATCGTTTTTGAAATATGAGACTTGCACGCCACGTTACTTTTCATAAAATTCATCTGTGAAACAATTACTTCACAAGGAAAATTTTATGAAAGCTACCAAAAAGTTTTTATTTCAAAAGATTTCTATAAAAAATTAATTAATTAGGAATTTCAAAGTTTAGTAAAAAATTAAAAAAAAAAATGTGTTTCCTTCCTATTACACATTGTATTTCTACACTATGAAAATTAAAGCTAGCACCTAAAACATCAAACCAAACTACTCTAATCCAATTAAAAGCATTCAGTACACTCACTCCCTAAGCAACATGGCTACACACACTAAACACACACAAACACTCCCTTAAACCCACTATTTCTCTCTCTCAAATCTCACAAAATCAAAAATCTCACAAAATCAAACCATCATTTCACTCTCATTTCAACCTCACTTCAGCCCATTGTTATCAGACTCGGACTGGTCATCGACTCGGTCGAGGTACTGGGTCATTGGGTCAGGAATTAACCCAGTGAGTCACTAGCTGACTCGCATGACTCGGTTTTTATTAAAAAAATTTAAATAATTTATGACCTATAAACTTTTATACTTTAAAAAATTAAAAAAAAACTTTTATATATAATTGTGATAAATCATAAAAGTGTATTTATTATATTTAATATATATAATAAATTACAATATACTTGTCATTACAGTAATATATATATTATTTGCAAATGAATATAACTATTGATTATATTATATTGACATATTTATATGAATGTATGTTATATAATCAAATAACGTGCAAATCTGTTTATAGGAAAAAGCCCTTACACAGTTACAGAGGTCTATATTATAGGATCAAGCTAAATGTAAGGCTTTAGTGTTAAATCACGTCACATATTATAAGCTAAATGTAAAGCTATATTTAAATCTTATTATATTATATTTTTATATTATTGTATCCTGAGTTTTCATTTTAGTTGTTAAAATTTATCATTAATAAGCTAAATGTCAGGCTCTAGTGTGGTGGCTTAAATCACGTCACACATTCAAAGTGTCTCGATGGAATGCTAGTGTACAAATTGTGTGAATTTGAGTTTTAAATTCAAATTTTACATAATTGTTTCACACCTCGGCTTCTTGTAAAAAAAAGTAGTGTGATTGGACAGTTGTGACAAGTGCAGAAAAGCTTCTGTAACTGCAGCAGGAATACTGGAAAACGTGTAAAAAAAGTTTGAAAAGCTTCTGTTACTGTAGCAATAGTAGTGCAGAACGTGTAAAAAAAGTTTGATTTTTCATATAAGAGTGTGCGTGTGTGACTCCGAGCAGTCCGAGTCACCGGTTTTGACTGGTTTATAAGCAAGTTAAACGAGTTTATACGAGTCAGAAGCAGATCTGATCTAAATATGTGACCGAATCAGTCATTGGTCCGGTTTCTGGGTCAATCGGTCTAATCGGCTGGTCCGATTCGAGTCTGATAACACTGCTTCAGCCAACTCAAATAAGATTTTCTCCTCCCTCTCTCCTCCCCTCAGCTGGCCAAAACACACACACACCACCAAGACTCCATTTTTGCTCTCCTCTCAAGTTTTGCATGTCCTAGATAGTGTTGTATTTTTTGAGTTTTGGAGAGTATTACAAAAGACAAAGTCCCACATTGCCTAGGATAACTTTGTCTCACTAGTTTATATATCATTTTGTGTTTATAGTCTTTAAAGAGGCTAGTAAGAGGTGGAAGCCTTGCGCGCATGAGTTTGGGCCTCATGGGCCTTTCGTAGTGCAAATCCGTCGATTTGCCCCCCCTGCGCGTGCGAGAATGGGCTCTGTACTGTTTTTACACTGTGATTTAATAAAATTATTTTCGGTTTAAGTTTATTTGAATTTAAAGCTTATCCGAAAATCATGTTACCGTTTTATTGAGTTGTGTGGTTACGAAAAATAAGAGATTTTATTTTGTGACCGTTTTATCTGTACGATCAGATCTGTTTATGACCGTTTTAATATGTACGATCGTATCTATTTTTTACCGTTTTATATGTACGATAGTATCAGTTTATGACCGTTTTAAATTTACAATCGTATCTATTTTTTACCGTTTAAAGATATTATCGTATATTTTATTTAACGTTCATTTTATTAACGTTTTAATTTCTTTCGCTTTTAAATACCCATTCGTGCTATACGTTTGGAAAATACACTAATACACCCTCTTCGTCTTTTCCTTCTTCCTCTTCTGTTTCTGGGTTACATTTATTACTTGTCAGTTCCGTGCCTTAGTACATTCTGAGAAGTTCCTGTTGTATCCTGGGGGGCTTGCGCGAATATCCGCGGATAAGTCCTTTAGGGCAGTGCTCTTGCACGCCTCAGGAAGTGTGTTTTGTCTAAAAGTGACTACAATAATCTAAAGGACTTATGGCTTATAAAAACAAATCCGTAGCCGCTGACACGTCCCAGCCTTCTTCTCCGGTCAACAACAATGTTGGTTCGATCCCTGCCAACTATGCAAAGCCATTGCCGGACGTCTCAAAGATCGAAGTGTTCTCTGGACAGAACTTCCGCCGGTGGCAGGAGCGTGTCTCCACTTTGTTGGACATGCATGGAGTAGTTTTTGCTCTCACCACTCCGAAGCCAGAATCCACTGCAACTGCTAAACAGATTGATGACTGGACTCAGGCCAATAAGGTATGTCGTCACACTTTGCTCAGTGCCCTATCTAACGATTTGTTCGATGTCTATTGTTCCTACAAGGAGGCCAAAGATATGTGGGATTCTATTCTCCTGAAGTACACTGCCGAAGATGTTGTCAGACAGAGGTTCATTATTGGCAACTACTACCGCTGGGAAATGATCGAAGGCAAGGACATCAAGGTTCAGATAAATGAATACCACAAGCTGATTGAAGATCTCAAAGCAGAAAACATCAACCTTCCAGATGAGTTGTATCTGATTTGCTGATTGAAAAATTGCCTGCATCTTGGACTGACTACAAGCAACAGTTGAAGCACAAGCACAAGCAAATGTCACTATCAGAGCTGATCACGCATATCATTATTGAAGACACCAACAGAAAGGAGTGTGCTGCAGCTAGGGATGGCAAAAAAATCCACACCCGTGGATATCCGCGGATAAAATCCGCCATGGATAGAAGATGGATAGTATAAACGGATACCCGCGGATAACGGGTACGGGTTTTTTTTTACCCGCTTATTAACGGGCGGATTCGGGTATCATAGTATCCATGCCCGCGGGTACCCGTTACCCGTAAAATTACTAAACTACCCTCATATATATATAATATAAGTTGGGAAAGAATCCCTGGACCCTAATTCGCATTCAATTTCAGCAGCACTGCAGCAAGCATCCCGCATCCTTCTCCTTCATTCCTTCTTAGTTCCTTTCCTTCCTTCCGTCGACTGTGACTGTGAGTTCGCGAGTCACACACTGCCACTGCGCCTCACCGCTTCGAGCCAAGCCTCGCAGCTCGGCACTGCTCCGCGCCTCGTAGCTCCGCTCAGCACTGCTCCGCGCCGCACAGCTCTTCTCGGCACTGCTCTGTGCCGCGCAGCTCAGCTCGACGCCGCTTCGCGCCGTGCAGCTTCGCTCGATGCAGCACCACGTCGCATCGCACGTCTCTGCGTTGCGCCGCACCGCACCGTGCCACACCGGACCTCTCCGCGCTGCTCAGCATCGCACCGCGCTGCTACGCTCCGCACCACGCCGCAACGCATTTGCACAGAGGATGACCCTCTTGTTCTGCGGCTCCAACACCATCTATTCTTGCACAATCACTTGCATCGGAACACACTTGCATCGCTTACTCTACGTCCGTGCAGGTACTTCTCGCCATCTCAGAATTTTGGGGATCTTTGAAATTGTTGCACCTTTTCAATATGAATGTTCTCTGTTTCCTTAATTTACCTATGTAAATTTGTTGTAAATATGGCAGTTTTGTAATCGGTATTTAGGCCTGAGCCATTTGGTTTGCTTCGACATTATCAGTTCAGATTAATCCACTTACTATGAGCATTTCTGATTGGATAAATAGCTAGCTGGAATCAAATTGTGGTGAAGCGGTGAACATGATTTTTTGTTTAGTATTCTTTGATACAAGATTTCTTGATAATTATTTGGTTCTGTTTGTCATTCCCACTAAAAAAAACTTAGATGTGTATTATGACAATTATGCAAGGCTTTGTTTACAGAATATACCATAACATTTCTTTGATATTTTCTGCTCCCTTTGAGTGTTGGGACCTATCTTACGTTATTATTAATTTACACTAGCTAGAGATGTATATATGATAATTATCTCAAGTGTCATCAAATATGTTTTACTTGATATTTGTAGGATGGCTACTCCACAAACCTCTACTCCTATGGGTGATGATGAGCAACAAGGGGAAGCTTTGTCACCTAATATAGGTGAATCAAATCCGGGCAATACAAATGATGTTCCTATGAATGATGATTCAACTCAAGTTAAAACCGACAACTCACTTCCAACCGTCGGCTCAAGAAGGCTAATTTCAGATGTTTGGAAACACTTTAAGAGAAGAAAAATTGATGGGAAATTAAAAGCTGTATGCAATTACTGTGACAAACCCCTTTTGGGAGATACAAAGCAAGGGACATCACACTTGTGTAACCACTTCAAGGGTTGCAAACTTCGAACAACGAGAGACATCAGACAATCATTCATCAAAACTGAGAAAGTAGGGAGTGAAACAGTAGTTGTTGGCAATTATGTGTTTAATCAAGAAACGGCTAGGCGTGCACTCCGTAGGATGATAATTCTTAATGAGTATCCGATGTCAATCTTTGATCACATAGGCTTTAAGGAATTTTGTGCTGTTTTGCAACCTCTATTCAAGGTGGTTTCTAGAAACACTATCAAAAGTGACATTATGAAGGAGTACAAAGAAGCACAAGAGCATACAATGAAGGTGTTGTCAAGCATTCAAAGTCGAGTTGCAATCACTACTGATATGTGGACTGCTACCCATCAAAATAAAGGCTACATGACTGTTACAGCTCATTTTATTGATGATTCATGGACACTACAAAGTCGACTTGTGAGGTAATAACACCAAACTATATTAATTGTAATTCCTATAATAACTTTGTTGTTATTAATTAGATGATTGAAATTTGTATCTTAAATTTAGGTTCATTTATGTGCCTGCTCCTCATACTAGTCAAGTTCTTGCTGAAGTGTTGGTTCAATGTTTGATGGATTGGAATCTAGATAGGAAGATTTCAACTTTGACCGTTGATAATTGCACTACAAATGATGCTATGCTTGAACGCATTGTAGATAAGATTTCACCTAGGTCTCTTATTTTGGGTGGTCAATTATTTCACATGCGCTGTTGTGCTCATATATTGAATTTAATTGTGAAAGATGGTTTGTCCATAATTGCTAATGCCATTGAAAAGATTAGAGAAAGTGTTAGTTTTTGGACAGCAACACCCAAAAGAGAGGAGAAATTTATAGAGACATGTGCTCATGTGAATATTCCATTTAGCAGAAAGTTGGTTCTTGATTGCAAAAATAGGTGGAATTCTACATTCTTAATGCTTCAAGTAGCCATACAATACAAAGATGTATTTGACCGACTGTCACAACGAGAGAGTCAATATAAGGCTTTGCCTTGTGAGTATGATTGGCAAATGGCAAATGAAATTTGTCAAAAGTTGGAAATATTTTATGATGTGACACTCTTGTTTTCTGGTACTTCATATCCAACTGCAAATGTTTTTCCCCCAAAAGTATGTCAAATTAAGTTGGCTTTGATGGAGTGGCTTGAGTCTCCTATTTCTGTTATTCATCAAATGGCTGCATCCATGATTTCCAAATTTGACAAGTATTGGGGTGTGATCAATGGGGTGATGGCTGTTGGTATTGTCTTAGACCCTAGGTACAAAATTGATTTGTTGGATTACTTTTTTCCTCAAATTTATGGAGTCGAATCTGATTTTGAAATTCAAAGGGTCAAAAGTATTTGTCAAGATTTGGTAAAGGAGTATGAAATGAAAATTAAGGGTAAGAAGTCAGTTTCTTCAACTCAAAGTTCAAACCCGAATATAGTAGAAAGGGGTCTTGGAAGGAACGATTCTTGGAGGAAAGATTTTGCAAAACATCAAATTGCAAAGAAAAGTGAGCCATTGAATTATAAGTCAGAACTTGATTGCTATTTGGAGGAGCAAACATTGCCTGACTCAGATGAAGAGTTTGACATCTTAACTTGGTGGAAGGCTAATGGGTTAAAATATCCAATCTTGCAAATGGTTGCAAGAGATTTTCTTGCCATTCCTATCTCAACTGTTGCTTCTGAGTCTTCATTTAGTACTGGTGGTCGATTTCTTACTCCACATCGTAGTAGATTGCATCCAGATACTTTAGAGGCATTGATGTGTGTCCAAGATTGGCTATGGACTGACATAGAAGGTAATTAAATTAACACTTTCCATAAAATTTATATTCATATTGATTAATTGTTACAAAATTTTAATGAAGTTATTTTTTTTTCAGGGTCTTTAAGATTGAAGATGGACAAAATGAGTCTTAATACAATTATAGAATAACTAGTTGATGAAAATGTTGGTACTTAGTAGCTTTTTAATATTTCATTCCATTTCTAACAATAATATCATTATATCAATTGTTATTGATTTTTATTTGGATTTTTTTTGTTTTAGGAAACAAGTGGCAAAAGTGAAGTTATTGATGAGGGAACCATTAACAATTGAAGACTTCTTCAGTTTACACTTGTGGAATTTGTTAAATTCTGTATTTTTAATTTATTTGGACTTATGCTTTTATTTGAACTTATGCTTTTGAGATACTATAATTTTATTTGTACTTATACTTTGGATTTATGTTTACTTATGCAGTTATGTTTACTAGTTATTGCTTTGATTCAAAATCGCTAGTCTGATTCACTAGTTTTTGCTCTTGATACTAGTAAGAATTATGTCTAGAGATTCAAAATTACAATATAAGCTTATTATTTCTTTGATTTTTTTTTAATTAAAGACATGTAATTTTCACATAAAAGTTCACTTACTTACACATTTGATTCTTGATTTTTTTGTAGTAAATAATATGATTTTATTTCCAAATTTGATAGCAAATAAATGATCCGTTTCTTAGTATTTCTTCTAAAATAATCACCTTTTTTTTAAAAAAAAAATCTTTTTTTATAATTTGAAGTATCCATGGGTATCCATGGATACCCGCGGATATAAGAAAAATCCGCGGGCTTTTATCAAACGGATATCCGGCGGGTAACGGGGCGGGTTTTCTCCGGCGGGTCGGGTAGCGGGTAACTACTATCCGTGCCCGACCCGACCCCTTGCCATCCCTAGCTGCAGCAAGGGCAAAAGCATTATCTGCCAAGGCAAACGTGGTTCAGGACAAACCAAATAAGAAAAGGTACGAGCAGAAACCTAATCACAAAAATAAATTTAAAAATAATATCTCACATTCTTCTAACCCAACCTTCAAGAAGAAGGGAAACTGTTTTGTTTGTGGAAAGCCAGGACACTATGCACCTCAGTGCAGGTTTCGCATCATGAGAAACGACAACCCTCCTACGCCTAGGGTCAACCTGGCTGAAGGGGATGATGTTATAGCTGCGGTTGTTTCTCAAGTGAATGTGGTGACCGATGTGAGTAAATGGGTGGTAGATTCTGGGGCTACCCGATATATCTGTGCAAACAGAAATGCGTTTACCTCCTACAATATTGTGGGGGATGAAGAAGAACATGTGTATCTTGGTGATTCTAGGACCACTCCGGTTCTAGGAAAAGGAAAAGTTCTTCTGAAGCTCACATCTGGGAAGACTCTGGCTTTGACTGATGTGCTACATGTGCCCTCTATTAGAGTCAATTTAGTTTCTGTAGCACTTTTGGGAAAGGTTGGGGTGAAAGTGTCCTTTGAATAGGACAAAATTGTTATGACAAAGAACAATGTATTTGTGGGTAAAGGGTATTGTGATCAGGGACTCTTTGTACTCAATGTTTCTGAAGTTATGAATAAAACTGCATCTACTTCTGCTTATATGGGTGATTCTTATGACATGTGGCATGCTAGATTAGGACATGTGAATTCCTCGTATGTTATAAAATTGCAACGACTAGGCCTAATCAACATGCATGATAAACAAAGTAGAAAATGTGATATATGTGTTGAATCTAAATTAACAAAGAAAACATGCTCTGTTGTGCAACGTGAAACTGAACCTCTTAGCTTAATTCATTCTGATCTTGCTGATTTGAAACAAACTATGACTAGAGGAGGTAAAAGTTATTTTATAACCTTTATAGATGATTTCTCTAGATATACTAAAGTTTATTTGATTAGACATAAAGATGAAGCGTTTAACATGTTTTTGTCTTATAAAGCTGAAGTGGAAAATCAGTTAAATAGAAAAATTAAAAGAATAAGATCCGATAGGGGTGGTGAGTACACTTTGTTTAATGACTTTTGTGAAAAGGAAGGTATAATCCATGAGGTAACCCCACCATATTCACCTGAGTCAAATGGAGTAGCTGAGAGGAAAAATAGAACCCTTAAGGAGATGATGAATGCTCTGCTTATTAGTTCCTCTGCACCTGACAACCTTTGGGGAGAAGCCCTTTTGACGGCTTGTTTCTTGCAAAATAGGGTTCCACATAAGAAAACAGGGAAAACACCTTATGAGTTATGGAAAGGATATACACCAAACCTGAAATACTTGAGAGTGTGGGGGTGCTTAGCTAAAGTGATGTTACCAGATCCTAAGAAAAGGAAAATAGGACCTAAGACTTCTGATTGCATGTTTATTGGTTATGTGGAACATAGTGCTGCCTATAGGTTTCTTGTCCTCAAGAGTAATGTGCTTGATTGCAATACCATAGTAGAGACTAAGAATGCTGAATTCTTTGAGGACTCTTTTCCCTTGAGGTCTACCTATGATTCTGAACAACCTGTAGAAATTTCTATGAAACTATGATTGAGGATTTGAGGAGGAGTAAGAGACAAAGGAAAGAGACATCGTTTGGAGATGATTTCTACACATATCTTGTTGAGGATGACCCGTTGAGTTTTTCGGAAGCTGTTACTTCTTCTGATGCTAACCTTTGGAAACAAGCTATTAAGACTGAGATTGATTCTATTGTGAAAAATCATACTTGGACTCTAGTAGATTTACCACAAGGAGCAAAGCCTATTGGATGCAAGTGGATCTTTAAGAAAAAGTATAATCCTGATGGATCAATAGATAAGTATAAGGCTAGATTGGTAGCTAAAGGGTTCACTCAAAAGGAAAACATAGATTTCTTTGATACCTTTGCGCCTGTTACCAGGATTTCCTCTATTAGAGTTTTGATAGCCTTAGCGGCAATTCATAAGTTAGTCATTCACCAAATGGATGTGAAGACAACTTTCTTGAATGGTGATCTAGAGGAAGAGATTTATATGACTCAACCTGAAGGGTGTGTGGTTCATGGTCATGAAAACAAAGTGTGCAAACTTTTGAAATCCCTATACGGTTTAAAACAGGCACCAAAACAATGGCATGAAAAGTTTAATAAGACTTTACTTGATTATGGCTTTTTTGCTAGTGATGATGATAGATGCGTGTATACAAAATCTGAGAATGGTGATTGTGTCATTATATGCCTGTATGTGGATGACATGCTGATTTTTGGTACATGCAATGATATAGTTTTGAGAACTAAATCCTTTTTGGCATCTAAATTTGATATGAAAGACATGGGTGAAGCAAGTGTAATTTTGGGAGTTAAAATCATTAGGAAGGGAGATAGTATATTGCTATCCCAAGGACATTATGTTGAGAAACTTCTAAGGAAGTTTGGATATTATGACTCTAAGTCAGTGAGTACCCTTTATGATGCTAACTCTCAATTGAAGAAAAATAGAGGAGAACCAATTGATCAAACTCAATATGCCCAAATCATTGGGAGCTTACTGCATTTGATGAATTTCTCTAGACCTGACATTGCATATGCAGTAGGTAGATTGAGTAGATATACTCATAGTCCTAATCAGGACCATTGGGATGCACTTACGAGACTCATGAGATACTTGAGAGGTACCATGGACTATGGTATTGAATATAGTGGATTTCCCGCTGTACTGGAAGGGTACAGTGATGCTAACTGGATCTCTGATTCAGATGAGACAAAATCCACTAGTGGTTATGTATTTACACTTGGTGGTGGTGCGATTGCATGGAGATCAGCCAGACAAACTATTATAGCTAGATCAACAATGGAGTCAGAGTTTGTTGCTCTAGAAATGGCTGGTAGTGAGGCTGAGTGGTTGAAAAACTTCTTAGCTAATATTCCTTTGGGAATGAAACCAACCCCATCAGTGTCTATGCATTGTGACTCTCAATCAGCAATAGCTGTAGCTAAAAACAAAATCTTCAATGGGAAAAATAGACATATACAATTGAGACATAATGTAGTAAAACAGCTGCTAAAGGATGGAATAATTTCCATAGATTATGTGAAGTCAGAAGGAAATTTAGCAGATCCTCTGACAAAACCCCTGGGGAGGAACATGATATTAGAAACATCGAGGGGAATGAGACTTAAGCCAATTGAAAACAAACAAGTGATGGTAACCCAACCTTTGTGATTGGAGATCCCATGAATAAGGTTCATATGGGTAAGAACAAGTCACTTGTCAGTTCTGCTAGCACTAAAATTGATTTTAATCAATTTTTAATTTTTTGTCCCTTCCTATGGTGTGAGAAAGTGCTAGATACTACATTATTGAGAGGCTAAACTTTATAGTTAAGCTTTACGTGGTAGTGAGAAAGCTTAACAACTTATAAAGTTTTTAATGACTTTCATATCCCTTATGGGTGGTGTATGATTTGCATCATACACTTGATGGAATCACCTATATGAGTGTCAAGTGAGGCCGCTTGTATGAGATCCTGGCAAAATCTCTAGAGCACTCATGAATACCGGGCACGCGCATGGCCTAGTAGCGCAACACAGCGATAACGACAACGATTGTGGGGGTGTACTGTGATTGGTAGACCGCTAATACACGTCAAGTGTTTTTGGTTCATATAGCTTGCTACACCAACTACACTGTGTGTTAAGTCTTATCAGTCTATGTCTGGTTCATATAGCTTGCTACACCAGGTCTGACGCATTACATCCCATGTAATAACCCAGGAATTATTTTCTTCTTTCTTTTAAAATTGTTTTATTTTGCCTTTTGTAATATGTGGGGGATTGTTGTATTTTTTGAGTTTTGGATAGTATTACAAAAGGCAAAGTCCCACATTGCCTAGGATAGCTTTGCCTCACTAGTTTATATATCCTTTTGTGTTTATAGCTTTCAAAGAGGCTAGTAAGAGGTGGAAGCCTCGCGCGCATGAGTTTGGGCCTCATGGGCCTTTCGTAGTGCAAATCCGTCGATTTGCCCCCCCTGCGCGTGCGAGAATGGGCTCTGTACTGTTTTTACACTGTGATTTAATAAAATTATTTTCGGTTTAAGTTTATTTGAATTTAAAGCTTATCCGAAAATCATGTTTTTCATGTTACCGTTTTATTGAGTTGTGTGGTTACGAAAAATAAGGGATTTTATTTTGTGACTGTTTTATGTGTACCATCAGATCTGTTTATGACCGTTTTAATATGTACGATCGTATCTGTTTTTTACCGTTTTATATGTACGATCGTATCAGTTTATGACCGTTTTAAATTTACGATCGTATCTATTTTTTACCGTTTAAAGATATTATCGTATATTTTATTTAACGTTCATTTTATTAACGTTTTAATTTCTTTCGCTTTTAAATACCCATTCGTGCTATACGTTTGGAAAATACACTAATACACCCTTTTCGTCTTTTCCTTCTTCCTCTTCTGTTTCTGGGTTACATTTATTACTTGCCAGTTCTGTGCCTCAGTACATTCTGAGAAGTTCCTGTTGTATCCTAGGGGGCTTGCGCGGATATCCGCGGATAAGTCCTTTAGGGCAGTGCTCTTGCACGCCTCAGGAAGTGTGTTTTGTCTAAAAGTGACTACAATAGATACAGCCACCAAAAGCCAAAGCTCCTTTGGAGACTATTGATCCTCTTTTCACCCTCTTTCACGTGAACCAATTTGAAAGGTAAGGGGACTCTTTGTGAATTGTAAAGTGGCTGGAGGTTGGAGGATCCAGCCACCTTTGCATGAAATGCCTCCCTTGTGAACTGCACTTGTGAAAAAAATGTTTGCATGTGTGTGTTTGAGTTTGTTTTATGAAAATCTTTTTGGCAGTAGCTTGTGGCAGTGTTTAAAAACTTCTCTTCATCTTTTTACTCTTAATAAATTTGTGGGATGACTTCAATACAAAGGAGACCATGCCCAAATTTTGTTAGAACCTATTTCTAAACTCTCATGCATTTTTAAAAACTCAAAAATTGGTGTTGGCAGTGGCTATCTCACGTAGAAGCCCTGGACAGTACTTATATTTTTTTACATAACTTTTGATTTAGTCGTTGGGTTTTGATGAAATTTTTCCTTATTTAAAGTAGACTCAAAATTCACCAACTTTGATTTTTAGACCATTGTGAGAAAATCTCAAATGAGGGTTCATCCATGACATGCAATGAGGCTATCCTGCTTGTGAAAATTGGGTCGGGCAAGGTTCGGTTTTTGAGATTTTTACACCAAAGTAATGACCATTTTAAAATCTAATTTTTGTTCCTAAAACTAGACAAATAGAGCTTTAAAATTATATAAGTTTGGAAAATTTTCACCTACAATTACTAATTTAAAAAATTTGGTTAAAATAGAACACATGCATGGATTCCAAATTTTGAACATGAGACATAAGTCTTAGAAAAGAAATTACTGGGAAAAATGTAGGAGGAATTAGGATTCAATTTTTACCTTTTCTAAAAGATATGAATGTTAGCTTTTTGCCATAAAAAATTGAGTTAAAATCTCATTTGGAAAGTTTAAGAAAATTATACATCTTTGAGGTATGATCAATGTGAAGAACATACTCACCTGCGAACTTCTAGGAATTTTAATAATTTTTGTAGATTTAATCTGAGAGTGTGTGATACCTTTTTGAAAAATAAGTTTTAAGGGATTTAATTTGATATAATAATTTCACAGAACAAAAATCGTTTGCTAAATTAATTTTCAACAGAGATTAGGTGCTGCCAAAAAGGGATCTTGTCTTAAATTGCCTTTGAAATGTGACATTTGAATTATGGTATATTGAATGTTTAAATTAATTATAATTGTGTGCATGTAAGGCAGTAGGTAAATTTTATCCTTGCCTTAAATGATTGTAAGACCCTTGGAATGCGAACCTAGGGCATCTCTGTGCGTGTGATTTGTGCGTTTTGAAACGCTTTGTGGTATAGTTATGTGGATTGTAGTATGAATTGTATTTCTCTGTGATGTTTGTGTTCTGTGAGTATAAGACTCGAACGTGAGTGCTTATGTGGACTAGGACTCCGTCCTAGTAATCTGAGCAATTTTTTCGGTAATAATAAAAGTATAAATTCCAACAGTGAGAACAATTAATTTAGACTTAAGAATTAAATTATTTTATAAGCTTCATAAACGAACCCTTTATTTGTGCTTTAGACTTAGATAAACATTCTAGGACATTTGCGTGGAGAAATTGCTGGTAAGTATTAATTATTAAAAACTTTAGAAATTGAGAGGGTAAGGCACAAATAAAATGTAATAAAGAATCTTGATACACGATGGCGATATACGCCTTGAGAGTCGTGCAACGAGGAATACGCGTGTACGACGGACTTGCGAAGGAAGTCCCATGGGGCAATTCTGGCTGAGAGAAAGATGCAAAGATGTTGGCAGAGATCGAACGACGTGGTCACCAATAGGTGATGGAGACAACTGTCTCATATGGTATATTTTTTGTTAGAGTCAGGACAAGGTCTTGAGCTCGACGTCGAATCGATTCGTCTTATACCACTAGCAGCAGAAATCCACGGTGACGAGCAAAGATAATCTCCACATGAGAGTGTGCGAAGAGTAAGTCCTCAGAGTATGAATGACCACAGATTGACACCTGGGAGACGATCATGAGGCATTACGACCTTGGAGGGTAAGCGTCGAGTTGTGACTTCATTTACACAAATCGACTTGGCGACCTTGACAATAACCATAAGAAATTCTCAGTTGGTGAGAGCCCACCTTATACCAGGGTGATGGTGTAGTCCCAGCAGTCATTCTCCTCAATATATGTAAGACCACTGGGTTCTGGGAGTTCCAGTAGCAACTGGCCAGTGTGTTATAGTTTACAGATAAAAGTCATGGAAACAGGTAGGTTTCGAGTGTGAACGTTAGAGAACCACACTGCAGTGGTTAGCAAGATTGTGTGTATGACTTTCAAAGTCGTTCTGTGTGGTTTGGTTGATGAAGCGAAGATATTCACCCTTACGTTTTTGTTTTAGGAGCCGGTGGCAATACCTGTGGAGATCACAAAAGGGCCATCCTCATAAGTTTCGTCGCTCTCGTCATCATTCGTCTCTTTGGAGTGTCCTTGAAGAGTTCATCGATACTCGCTACTATTTCCGATGCCACACCATCCGAGGCGTTCACGTTGGTTTGATGCTTCCCGCCTTTCGTTGAACCCCTCTTACGTCAAAGAATTGGAGATGTAATTGGGTGAGAGTCAGTCAAGGGGATCTGCCGCTAGTCATGAACTTAGGGAACAGTGAGTCCTAGGATTTTGAGGAGGATTGGAGAACCATGAGAAAGATTCCGTGAAGGATCCAGTAGACAATGACCACTAGATTCTCTCCTCGGGGATCTTGTCAAAGGCCCCCCGCCATCCCATTTCTTTGGATTAGTCTAACATGCAGGGTTGGGTTTAGAGATGAATGATCTGAGATTAGGTTTTTCCTTTTTACGTATTTGAATACGGGTAAACCTAGGTTTCAGATTTTGCTATGTATATTCAGTTTTCATACTCTATTACCCTAGGTATTTGGTATATACCTTGAGCAATGTGTATATGTATATATGTTACTATTGCTTCGGAAAATATTTTGATGTATGAAATTCTCTATTTTATGCATATGTGTATACTTAATAACCAACCAAATTATCTCGTGTTCTTTATTTTATTAATTCGAAATTAAGTGCCAATTTATGTTTGAAATGAAGTTACAATTAGTTTCTTGTGAACGTAAATAACCTGTTTTAATTACTAAGTGGAACACAACTTTCAAACTTAAAATTTACATAAAACTTTTTTTTAACAATTTGGCAAAATTCCAACTTACATTTTTACAATTACATTTGACTTGCGAAATTAAACAAAATTTGGTGCTTTGTAAAATGAATAAATAAATAATCTCTTCTTTCTTTTACGAGAATTAAATAAAGTAACATGCCTATGAAATTAAAATGAGTTTAAAATGCAAATACATGTAAACCCAGATTTAGGGTGTTACAAATAACATGAATTAATAGTGTTAATCAATCATAATCACCAAAAAAGTTCAATTTTACTTACGGATTACAAACGTTTTCCACAGATATTATCTATCTTCTATTAACTTCTACATTAGAATCTTCACTTGAAGGCTCCATAGTAGGTTGCAGGTCATCAGATGATGGGACTGTATTTGATTGACCACCATTAATAATTGGGGTGGTATCAGATGACTGTCCACCACCAGTTGATGTACCACCACCATCAGCTAATGGGCCACCACTGTTAGATCCATCACCTAAGAGGAGCATAATAAAAAAAACATTAGTTTTTATCCATTACATTAAAATAAATTAGGAATTAAAAATTAAAAGTTATTCTACAAGTATACTCGATGAGTGATGAAAAGGATGTGGTAGTGGAGGATCAATAGTAGTTTGAGTCAATTGATGGGAATTGTTGGTGTGACATACCCAGCGCCCCTTTCCTCGAGTAGTTGGCATGATGATTGCCTACAAATAGAAATACAATGATTTAAAAAACCATAGGACATTACTGAAAAATAATGACATATAAGAAAGGTATTTAAGCTCAACATCAATACCATTAAAACAAGAAAGAATTAATCATAACTACTCAAGTTTGAATCATGTAATTCCTTATCATCTATGAACTCATTAATATCTTCAATCTCATCAATGAAGTGATCATTAGGCAAATTGATTACTGGATGATGTATATCATTGCTATCTACTTCTTCCATTGGGGCATTTCCATCAAACAAAGGTATTGCCTCATCATGTAAAATGCTTGGATGTGTTCTTGTAGATCCATCATCTTGATAATAATCACTAGCAGTTTGCTCATTTGATCCACCATATTCATCATTCAATGTCTCGACCATAAAGAGTTTTGGTCTAACTTTGAAAGTTGCCCATCATTCACCACTAGATCTACCCTTACTTTGTGGGTATCTTATGTAGTACACTTGTTGTGCCTGTGCAGCTAATACAAATGACTCGTATGACTGAAGCTTTGATTTATACTTGATATCAACCAACCCATATCTCTCATCAACAGTGACACCATTTGGGTCAAACCAGTGGCAACGTAGGATAATTACTCTTTCATTTCCAAGATATGACAAGTCTAATATCTTCTCAATGATGCCATAATAATCCAAATCATTCTCGCCATATATATTTCTCCGAACACACTCCCCACTATTCATGGTGGCTTTATTATGTCCATAGTCCTTAGTATGAAATCTATACCCATTAACTATTGAGCCATCAAAAGAAGTCGCAAATTTGGATGGACCATAACTTATCTCTTGAATCATTTGATCCTTAACTTGACCTGTACTTACCTATAAATGATTGCAAAGAGAATACAAGGTTTGTATCATTTATTATATATAATGAACATTAAAGAGAACATTATGTACACTTATGAGTGAGATGACTCACTTGACGTTTCAACCACCTACTGAAGTCTTTATCTCGAGCTTCCACTATTTCATCCTCATTGATATTAGGATTTGTTTCCTTTAGCAAATCCTCGAATTGTCTAATAGATAATAATATAATTAATAACATAACTAATATCATTGTAAACTATATAAATTGGGAAATTAGGGAGCAAACTTATTGGAGATAAGATTCTACTTTGCAATTTATAAGAACATATGTCTGAGTAATTTCAAGCTCTTCATCTGTTAAGATTCTTCTTTTACCCTTGCCAATAGGAAGACATAGGTATTTAAAAATAGACAACTTTTTATCAACGCCAGTATCTTCACTACCATCATCATTCCGAGGAACTTGAGTGTGTCTTATTTGTATGGTAGGATCAAAATACATAGAAGTAAAATTAGAAATTTCTTCCACAATATATGCCTCACAAATAGATCCTTCAACCTATCCATATTTCGAACCTTCCTTTTTAAGTACAACATGCACCTTTCAAATGGATACATCCATCTATGCTGCACAGGTCCTCCAACCTTAGCTTCACAGGGAGATGTACAACTAAATGTTCCACGGAATCGAAGAATGTTGGTGGAAAAATCTTTTCAAGCTTGCAAATCGTTTCAATAATGGAAAGCTTAACATTGTCCATGATGGCAGCACGTATCTCATATGTGCAAATTTCTCTGAAGAATAAGCTAAGTTATGTTAATACTCCCCATATTGGCTTTGGCAACATATCACGAAATGCCAAAGGATTTAGTCTTTGCATAAAAACATGGCAGTCATGACTTTTTATTCCGTATATCTTCCCTTCATCTATATTAATGCAGCGTGATATGTTAGATCCATACCCATATGGAAATTTTAATTTTTTTTATCCACTCACATAGTCTTTCTTTGATTATCATTCAAGACATATGTTGCCTTAGGGTTTTTATACTTTTCATTCTCAACTATCAACTCCAAATTGGGACGTTTACATATCTCCTTTAAATACGCTCTTGCATTTGCATTGTCTTTCATCTTTCCTTTTACGTCCATGATGGTGTTAAAGATATTGTCAAACACATTCTTTTCAACATGTATAACGTCCAAATTATGCCATATCATATTAGTGGACCAATAAAATAATTCCCAGAATATGCTCTTCTTCACCCAATTATGACTTGTACCAAAGCCAGGTTGCTTTTGTTTGCTCGACTGCAAGCCAAAAGTAATTGGCAGAAGTAGGTTCACCATATTTAAGACATCTATGCCACTCACTTGTTATAGAGGCAAAGATTTTTCCACTGCTGACTTCTTAAAGGAGTACCGATCATGACAAAATCGATGATCAATAGGCAATAGTTGACGATGACAATCAAACCAACAACATTTCCTACCATGCTTCAAATAAAAGGATTTACTATGCTCCATACACTAGGGGCAAGAAGTCTCCCATGAGTGCTTTAGCCAGACAACATTCCATAAGCTGGAAAGTCATTTATTGTCCACAATAAAGCTGCTTTCATAATGAAATTTTGCTTCTTACATGCATCAAAAGTGTTAACACCAATTTCCCATAATATCTTCAGCTCATCAATCAGAGGCCTGAGATAGACATCTAAGCTTTTACCAGGAGACTTTGGTCCAGGAATCACAAGACTGAGAAATATGTATTCCTTTTTCATATACATACTTGGAGGAAGATTGTATGGTGTGAGAAAAACAGGCCAATAGGAGTATCGGGTACTCGAATTACCAAATGGATTAAAATCATCTGTGAAAAGTCCAAGCTTGACATTGCACGCTCTTCTACAAATGTTGGATGGGTATGGTCAAATTGCTTCCAATCCTCAGCATCAGCTAGATGTGTCATAACTTATTCATCTTGATGCACACCATCCACATGCCAACGCATATATTTTGAAGTATTTTTAGACATAAAGAGGCGTTGGAGTCTTGGAATGATGGGGAAATATCTCAACACTGAGTAAGGCACATCTTTGTATTTTGTAGAATGTCTTGCCTTAGGTTTAAACCGCGGCTGTTTGCATATTGAGCAAATATCCTTGTCGCTATTTTCTTTGTAATACAACATGTAATGATTAAGACATGCATCTGTCTTCTCATATCCTAATCCCAGCTCATTAACCAATCTCTTCGATCTATAATAATTTTTAGGCAACTTTTCTGACTCTGGAAGCATGCTTTTGATTATGGCAATCATTCAATCATAACAACTCACACTCATGTTAAACTCTGACTTCAAATTTATGAGTTGTGTTACGGCTGGCAATTTCGTATGCTTCTTGCAACCATCCCATAAGGGTTCATCAACATCTCTTAATAAGTTATAAAACTTTGAAGCTGATGGATTTGAATCCTCCTCTATTTCTTCCACTTCTGGATTTAATCTATCCCAAGCAACATCCATAACCATATCCACATAGGGATTTTCTTTCTCCATGGCGGGTCCAATTTACAAATGTTGATACACTGTCTCTCCATCTTTCTTCACCATGGCGGGTCCAATTTACATAGTCATCCATAAATTCGTGGTCATATAGATGTTTTTCCACCAAAAATGTTTCATCCTTGTAATGATTATGACATTTCACACATGGACAAGGAATACGCCCTAATTCATCTGCAATTGTTGGGTCTCCTTTAGCATCTCGAATGAAATCATCAACTCCATTTCTAAATTCTTCACTTACAAGGCCATAACGATCCTTTCTCCGTAACATCCAACTTCGATTTGGTCTTGTAACATCCCTAATTTACGGACCTTAGAAATAAATAATAAAGAGACATCTATTATGGAATAGTCTTTATATTTAATGGTTAAAGGATACCCTTAGGTATTATTAATAATAGTTACCTTTTTATAGGAGTTGTCAGGAATGAGATAATAGGATCTAGATGGGGAGCCAAGGCCCAAGGTGAGCTGAGGCCCACTTAGCCCACACACACCACACACTTTATATAGATGAGAGAAGGGAGTGTTAGAGAGAGAGAAAAAGAAAGAAAGGGAAAGGTAGAGAGAAGGAGGAGAAGAGGAGAAGAAGAGGAAGAAGAGGAAGAAGGAGATGGAGCAGAGATCTGAAGACCTAGTGCCCAGAGCTCATCTCTATGTGTCACAGGAGGCGAGTGTTTCCCCCTAGTCCTTCCCTATCCCTTTGATTTGCATGTTTTCCCTTTTTTCTCTTTTGAACCTTAGGTTTGGAGATTTTGGGTTTTTGGTGATTATGTTTGACTAAGGGATTTTTAGGGTAAATTAATCGATTGGAAATGTAATAGAAGTGTTTAGGGTTTGATTTTGTATGCTTGGGATGAGTGGGTATCCCATTAATGGCCATGGAGATTGCAAATTCACAGCTCCATTTCCGTTCAGGCTCAGCCAAAATTTGGTTCAGCTAAGCCGAAATGTGTCAGAATGGAGTATTTAGCTCCAGGGGAGTTTTCGGCTCAGCTGAGCCGAAATGTGTTAGAATGGAGTATTCAGCTCCAGGGGAGTTTCACCTCAGCCAAAATTTGGTGCAGCTGAGTAGAAATGTGACAGAATGGAGAAAACAACTTTAGGGGAGCTTTGGCTAGGTCACGATTTTGGCCGACTAGGCTAGAATTTGGTTATTTTAAAATTCTCTTTAAATATTTCCCTTTTTGAATATTTAAATGATTTAAAATATTTATACAAATGTAGTATGAATTAATGATGAGATGATGATATGTTTTTCTTATTCTCCATATGAGTCACTTAGACTTATGCTTTTCTTATAAAAGTATAGTGATGTGCATTAAATTTATCAATGTTGAATGAGGTGTATATATATATATATATATATATATATATACACACACACACACACACACACATGAAGAAATATAAATTACTATTTGTTGAATGCGATATTAAAAAGATTACGATGTTTTGAGAAATTGAAATGGAATGTTGATGAGATGACGATATATGTGATGTGTATGTGAACTATGTGTTGGAACCATCCCTATATGTTAAAGAGGAGTTAGCTATGTCCTTTGGGAAGACTTTTTTTATAGAAAAATGATATACTTGGGAGGGTGAGTTTCAAGCCAGAACTCCTACCCACTAAAGCGACCCGAGGGTCTCGCCTAGTGGGATATCTTTCCAAGTACCACTCCTATGTTTTGACTCCAAATGGCGTGTTGGAGTGTTGAAAACTACTTCCCAAGTGGTTTAGTGACTCTTTTAGTGTATAGGGGATGGGTTATTGTCATGGTTAAGGATTGTGGATTGTTGAGATGTATTTGGATCCTTAAGTCAGGCCATAGAAGATGGCGGGTATGGTGGTGCCTTATCTAAGACTGTAAGGGACTCAAAATATGTTTTGCCGCTTGAATACAATGGGTGCATAGTTGATGCACAGAAATATTCCGAATCTTATATTTGCACAGTTGGTGCACAGACATATGAGTAGGCACGTAAGTTGAGGGTGCTTAGTTGGCTCTCAACCTAGTGCTAGGGGTTTTCATGGTGGCTAACTGGAATGGGCCTGTAGAATAGACGAGTGGGAAAATCCCTATAGATGTAAGGTCTTGCAAACCTACAAAGGTAAGCCACTATAGCACTTGTCTATTTTCGATAAAATCACACTTTTCCCGTACGATCAGCTCAAGGGACTCCCTGAATGGACACAATGTACAGACTATGGTAGGGGATGGGGCCTATGAGGGACCGCTCATATGATGTTGAAACTCCATGGAGTAGAGTCAGTCTTGATGATTGAGGTTGTTTAGTGGTTTATGCTATACATCATTTTGATGATGGATGTTGGTGTTTGTATTATGTTGTTGATGTTAGTTGAAGAATTATATTATGTCTATGAGATGGGTGACTCATGATGTTGTTGTCTGTTGGTGGTTATTGATAAATAATATGAACTGGGCTTTTGTTATAAATTATGGTAATTATATACAGTATTTTCAAAGTATATAAAGTTTTAGTTTCTTTCCTTTTCCTTGATTGGAATCTGTTTATGTATATGTATAGATTGGTCCAGCTTAGGGATAAATGAAGAAATGTTGAGATTATACTTGTGAGTATGAGCATCAAGAAAAGAAATGAGAAACCATGAGAGTTAAGAAAATGGTGTCTAGAATAAGAGTCAACCTAGAGTCTTTAGAGCACTCACTAAGACATTATGTCTTATTCCTTTTAGTTTCATGTTTTTACAGGCTAAGCAGATAGACGAGCTCAAGGGAGAAGCTTGGAGTTGCTTGCATGAAGGAAGATAATTATAGTTTTGTATCTCCCAATGTATAGGAGTTAGTTTACGGTTCAAGTACCCTTCTTTTGGTTATGTTTTGTACGGCACATAAGTGCCAAGAGCTTTGTATTAAATTTGTTTATGTAAGATATGTTAAGTTTTATTTTTCCATATAGTAAACTCTGATATCCTTATATTCTAAATTTTCAAAATTTAGTAATATAAATAGACAAAAGGTAACACACCCCTTAGGATGTTACAAGTCTCATTTCTCCTGTTGTTGATTTAACACATTAAGATAATTATGCTTAGATGAATAAAAGTATCAATAAAACATAGGGACCAGAAAAGGCATTTGCTGAGGCCATTGTATATACGCAAAGATTAGCTTCTCTATAAGAGCCAGAGAGAAAGATTGTACTGTATAATTCATAATTCACTTTGTCCTCTTTCTCACTACCATGGTGGTACCGAGAAACTATTCTTAAGCAATAATAATATGTATTACTTATCATGAAACCTGATACCAATTCTAACATTAGTATCGGAGCAATAACACTTTATCTTTTTATCGTCGTCTATGTGACTAGGTTGCGCACTATGTGCTTATAGTGATTGAAAGGCTTAAGAACTATATCTATGTTAAAAGACATGCATTACCAATACTTGCATTACAAAATAAATAAAAAAATTAACAATTATCATATTTAGTGAAAATTGTCACATACCTAAGAACGAATGAAATGAGCAAATGAACAAGGAGAAGAGAACAAGTGCTTCAGATTACATGCATTTTAATCATAACATGTATCAACATGGAGCTTAATTTCAGTCCTCATTTAATATGAATTGTAATTATAATAAATTTTATTATTTATAATTTATTTTTATGATATTAATAATTACACGGTTTAAAAAAGGGATTTTTTTTAATTTGCCAAAAGTTTAAATGTGATTGACATTTGAATGTAATTAAAATATGTTATAAATTTTAATGTGATTGACATTTGTTGCTAAAAATTAAATATATTTTTCATGAAAATATCAAGATAAATTTATACTTAACATATAAAATATATAAAATATAACATACAGGATGAAATTTTTTTATAAAAATAAGTAGGAAAATTTATGTTGAGTTCACGGCAATAAAATTTTTTATTAAAGATTTTTGTTTAATCAAAATTATTTTTTTACATAATTAATATATATTTAATTACATAACAAAAACCAAATTAAAATCAACATAATCACTATTATTTACCCAATGCAAAATTAGTGTCAAAAATTAATTTTTAAGCAAATAATTATTCATTTTTTTTATTATCTTCTCAATTAAATAAATTATTCAAGATTTTCATCTAGCCAGATTAATTTTAATTTTACTTTATATGTTGATATGTATATGCCAAAATATTAAAATAAAAGTTATATATAAAATTTAACATGAAGGACTTAATTTGTTGTTTTTTTTTATAAAAGCAAGTATAAAATTTTACACTTATTTTGGATTAGTGCACTTATAAAGTTAATTACTAATTATTTTTTTTGATAGAAAATGTATAGGAAATTATATTTAAAAAAATTGACCCTAATCCTTAACAATGCAAATATATAATGGTTTAATTTTTTTGCCTTTTTCTTAGTTTTATTTACTTAAATATCTATAGCTTAATTTTTTCTGACTTAATTAAAATAATAAATTTTATAACAAAGTTGTTTGTGCATTGTGTTATGTTTTTTAATACACAATTCACACAAATAAAAACATATTAAGATAAAATTTATACATATGAAGTGAAAAAACACAATATAATTAATTGAAATATATATTTTAATAATTATAAAAGTAGCTGGCATGAGTAACATTGTAATGTTATGTTTTCCACTTTTTTTAAGGCTAAATAGGTAATTAAATTATGCATTTTAATGAATCAATTAATATACATACAAATCTTTATATAAATATTATTTATTTAGAAAATTTAATGATAATCAATTTTGGCTCCATTTTAATCATAACATGCATCAACATGGAGCTGAATTTCAATCATTATTTAATATGAATTGTAATTATAATAAATTTTTTTATATTTAATTATGATTCAAATTTATTTATAACTAGTATGTAGACCCGTGTCCCGTGCCACGCACGAGGAATTAGCATTTTATAATTATTCTAATAAATATGTAATATTAATTTTTTTAAGAAAAGTATATCTTTTATTAATATATAAATTTCTAAATGTATTTATTTTAATACTTATTATAATAAAGGGACTATAAGTTTTAATAATATTAGTAAAATTAAGTATGATGATGTTTATTTTCATATTAATATTGTAGTGATATTTGTATTTTAATATATATATTTAATATTGTGCGAACTAAATTGCTATTAGGATGACAATAGGGCAATGTGGGTACGGGTAGTAGCCTCTCATCATCATCCCGTCGGATGAAAATACACCTCGAGGTGTATTTATAATTACTTTATTATTTATAAAGTATTTTTTATAGTGCTTGTGTTTGTCTTGTATCTGCACAAATATCTGTTAAGCGAGTATCAATGAATTTTATAAAATTTACAAGTATATTCACTGGTATACGTGAATATTTGTTAAAAAACCAAAAAATTAAGTTAAATTAAAAACAAACAAATTTGAAGCATATTATTATACTAAAATAAAATACTTTTGAAACATATATTTACACTAAAAATAAATAACTTTGAATTATTTATATTTATATTTAATATTTCTAATCTTAATTTATATATAATTAATTAAAGTTATTTAAGTAATTTCAAATCATAGATACCCGTAGGCTCAGGTACCTTATTACCTACTCATGCTTTGTTAATAAGTAAATAGAGAAAAAAATGATTTATTTTAATATGTGTCCATAAAATCTCATAATTGGATTAGAATTACAATATGTGTCCGTAAAATATTATTATAGTTCTTATCTCAATTCTCAAACACATTCACGTATCTAGTTAATAAACTTTAGTGGTAATAAGAAATTAAAAAATAAATATATATAATAAAGGAAATTTCTATAGAATAAATGCTAGCTAAATATACAAATACATCTATAGAAAATATCATGTTAGCAAAATATCATTCTAGAAATTATAATCCATTATAATACTCCAATTATTCTAAAATATCATATGTCAATATATAGTCTCTTATCTTCATAATAACATATGTTTCTGTGGCCCGTTCCAGTAATCAAAACATATATGCACGAATGCATATTCACCAATCTAAAACAACCTCCTTTAACATTCCTTCTAGTAATTACACTAAGATATAAGACTTAAAACATATTGAAGCAGTCCCGTGGTGATTGAAACCAGTTCATCAAATAATATTGAAGCCCTCCACGAACAGAAAGCCAATGCCATTGTGTATCTTGACTTTTTCATCAAAGCTTCAATGTCTGAGTATTTTGCAGAAAAAACAATTGAATTTAGACCTTTCAATATAACCCACACAATTGTGAAAAATACTGCATGCCACATCCCAACCTTACTTGCTTCCCCTTGTATCATACCCTTAAATTGATAATGCAATATTTTGTCAGTTACAACACAGTTACATATGATATGATATATGTAAAAAATGGAAAGTAAATAAGTATAAAATCAGAAGGGTAGAGTCATCGTTTTGTTGATCATGAAGTCATTGTTCTCTAATAATCAAATACCAGCCTTCCTTAATTTATTATCAGGAGAAATACTGTCTGCAAAATGAGAGAAGATTAGAAACTAACAATTAAAAATATAGAGAACATAAATATAAAAAAAAATAGAGAACAATGCTGACCTTCCTTCTCAAATAGCATGCTTTTGATACTCAAATCATGACTGAAAAAATGACAATAAGTAAATTTGTACCAATTTTTAATGGAAGAAATTAAAACAAAGTAGTATAAAGAAAGAAACCATTTTTCAATGGAAGAAGGGTAGAGAAGAAAAAAAAAGTGGGAAAAAATGATGAAAAATGGTTAATAAACCGTGTTTATTAAGTAGTACCTTTGCTTACCTATAGGAGAGGGATTTTCAAATCACACATTCCACCTTTTGATATTGTCACGATGCTTCTCTACATGTGCTGGATCTGTTAATGAAAGTGTAGGTCATGAAAAAAAAAAGTATGTTGAATGGGCAATGAAATGGTGCACTAAATATTCAACTTTGAATTATCAATTTAGTATTTCGTCATTCAAATTATCAATATCATTTATCTTTTATATATTTTATATTTTATATGATAATATAATATAATAATATAATTATAAAAAAGGAAATTTCATAAAATTTTATATGATAATATAATATAATAATATAATTTCATAAAAAGGAAATTTTTAATATTTTGTTCGTCATTCAGATATCAGATTTTGTGTAATTTATTCATGATTTTTTTTTTGAAATTTTAATATTTATTTAATCTATATTATTTCAATATTTGTAACTGAAGAATAAATAAATAAAATATGAACAACTTGATAATAGGATTAAAAGTAAAAGTGATAAATTGAACTTTATTCCACAATGTGATAAAAAATTACAACAAAAAATACATTATATTATCAATTTACAACAAAAGAAAATACATTATATTATCAATTTGTACCTTCTCGTCATTCATCATGTGTCCAAATTTGGATATTTTATCTCAACACCTACCATCTTAAAAAGACATAGAAGGTACAAATAACAAAGCAAAAAATGGTAATGAAAAACAAAAATAATAAGAAGAGTAAGTGGAAAGCATGATAATCCCTAACAAAGAAGAGGATTAAGGCCTTGCAAAAAAGTAGATAAGAGGAAAAGCATTGGATATAGGAAATACTCCCCAGTATATATAGGGTACTTGAATATTAATTTACCTGCATAGTTTCCTTAATTTAATAATGAAAGAAAATATCAATATTGTTCTTATTTTAGGAAGAAATTGTGTTGAACAAATTTCTCTATTTGATAACAACTTTATAATAGATTTTATTATATAATATTGGATTTTATATATTTGTAAATAAGGTAATTAAAACATAAAATAATTGATTGATTCAATAAATATGATAATTATTTTATTTTTAATCATACTAATCTATAATTAATCAATAATAATAATATTTTATTTATTCAAGAATCACAACTGATTTATATATTCAATAACCGTATTTAAATTAGCTAATATGAGTCTCTAACCCAGTGGGTTGGGGGACATCCGTGGTCTCTGACTTAGGACCTAAAAAAAGAATTAGTTAATATGTTAACAAAATTATTGTAAATATTTTTTTTGTTTTCTATATATAGACTATTCAATAAATTTAATTTGAAAATAGTGCAAATGAATGTGAGCAATAATCAAAATTATTTAGGTTAATTGACACATAAATTATAATTAATAAGGATTTTATTATATATTATTAGATTTTATATATTTGTAAATAAGATAATCAAATCTTAATAATTAATTGATTTAATAATTATAAAATTTATTTTATTTTTTTATCATATCAATTGTAATTAGTCAATAATTTATTTATTCAACAATCATAATTGATTTATATATTCAATAACTGCACTTAAATTATTTAATATGATAACAAATAACAACATTATTGTAAATATTTGTTTGTTTTTATAAATAGACTATTCTATAAACTTAATTTTAAAATGGTGCAAATTTAATAAACATTTCGTGGATTTAAATATTTGATTTGATTGATTTATAATTTTTAATTGTTTCATTTTTTTTTTTGAATAGAGTTTCAAAATTTTAATTTCTGAAAATTTTAATATAAAAATAAATTAAATGGACATACTATTTCTTGGCCCACTGAAAATCCATTAAATTCGTGTAATAGAATTAAGATAGGGATTCATTATATTTTAAAGATTAAAACTCGTGTAATAATAATAATAATAATAATAATAATAATAATAATAATAATAATAATAATAATAATAATAATAAGATGAATTCTCTTATCAATTAAATTTTTATAAACAATTTTAAAATAATTAGAAATATGATAAGAAAATGATTATGGATAATAAAGTGAATTCTATTATCAATTAAATTTTCAGAAACAATTTTAAAATAATAAGAAATATGATAAGAAAATGATTATTATAGAAAGAATGTGGATTGTTTGATTGACATGTGGCAAAGGAGGACTCTAAATGGGGATTGCTTTGTATATAGTATAGAAAAATATTGATATTGATTTAATTTTCTGATATTAATAATTGCATGGTTTAAAATAAGGATTTTTTTTTTTAATTTGCCAAAAAATTAAATGTGATTGTTGGCATTTGAATGTAATTAAAATATGTTCTAAATTTTAATGTGATTGACATTTGTTGCTAAAAATTAAATATATTTTTCATGAAAGTATCAAGATAAATTTAAGCTTAACTTAACATATAAAATATATAAAATATAACATACGGGATGAACACTTTTTATAAAAACAAGTATTTTTGTCAAAATAATGATGGGGTCTCAAAAGAAATAATTTTTTGTCCAAAATGGGGGCATTTTTGTATTTTTCTTCTTGGGATCTCAAAAGAAAATATTTTTCCGCTCAAAACATGATTGTTTTGTTTTTTTTAATGTCAAATTGTCAATTACATGAAAAAGCATTCACTATTCACTTGAAGATACACGAAATTCAAAGAAATATTTACTGCAAGTAAATTAGATTCGGTATAAAAATAATGTTTACATTTATAACACACAGGATGAGCAATTTTTATAAAAACTAGTAGGAAAATTAACACTAAATTCACAGGATAAACTTTTTTACTAAACATTTTTTTAATCAAAATTAATTTTTTTTACATTATTAATATATATATTTAAGTACATAACAAAAATCAAATTAAATTAACATAATCATTATTATTTTCTCCATGCAAAAATAGTATCTAAAATTAATTTTTAAGCAAATATTTGTTCATTTTTTATTGATGATATTCACACTTAAATAAATTATTCATGATTTTTTTCTACCTGGATAAATTTTAAGTTTCTTGTACATTGATATGTATATGTCAATATTTTAAAATAAAAATCATATATAAAATATAACAGATACTCAGATAGGGATGAATATTTTTTTTTCTTATAAAAGCAAGTAAAAATTTTCACTGAATTCGCAGGGATGAACAATTTGCCTGAGGTTACTTAAATTATTATGGTGAAATTATATTTTTTATTATAATAATTTTAATTATAATGTATTTTTTTTATGGCAGTCTCTTTCTTGATTTACATAATTTTTTGAATGTTTTATTTTACGAACATAGAAATTATAAAAAAAAAATATAACAAATGAGGATGAATATTTTTCATGAAAGTATCAAGATAAATTTGTACTTAACCTAAAATATAAAATATATAAAATATAACACACGGGATGAACATCTTTTTATAAAAACAAGTAGGAAAATTTACAATGAGTTCATAGCAATAAACTTTTTTACTAAAGATTTTTTTTCAATCAAAATTAAAATTTCTTTTACATAATTAATATATATTTAATTACATAACAAAAATCAAATTAAAATCAACACAATCACTATTATTTTTTCTACTCAAAATTAGTGGTAAAAATTAATTTTTAAGCAAATAATTATTCATTTTATTTATTATCTTCTCAATTAAATAAATTATTCAATATTTTCTTCTAGCTGGATAAATTTTAATTTTCTTTTATACTTTGATATGTATATGCCAAAACATTAAAGTAAAAGCTATATATATAATTAAACACAAAGGGCTTAATTTGTTGTTTTCTTTTATAAAAGCAAGTGGAAAATTTACACTTAATTCACGAAAATTAACAATTTACCAGAAATCACATTAATATTTTATTATGGTGAAAATTTATTATTTTATTATAATAATTTTAATTCAAATGTATTTTTTATGGTTGTCTCTTTCCTGATGTAAATAATTTATTGAATGTTTTATTTTATGAACATAGAAAGTATGAAAAAAATATAACAAACAGGGTTGAATATTTTTCATAAAAGTATGAAAAAAAATTTAGACTTAACTTATCATTTAAAATATTTTTTTTGAAAAGAACTTTTCATTTAAAATATGTAAAATATAACACACGGGAATGAACATTTTTTTTATAAAAACAAATAGGAAAATTTAAATTGAATTCATGGGATAAACTTTTTTAGTAAAGATTTTTTATTTTCAATCAAAATTAACTTTTCTTTTAGATAATTAATATATATTTAATTACATATAAAAAATCAAGTATAAATTTCCACTTAATTCAAGGGGATGAACAATTTACCTAAAGTTACCTTAATATTTAAATTATTAAGGTGAAACTATATTTCTTTTTTATTATAATAATTTAAATTTTAATGTATTTTTTATGGTTGTTTCTTTACTTATTTAAATAATTTTTTGAACCAAAAGTTGTTGGCACAAGTGGTTCGGCTTTTGGATTCCTTAACCAAGGTTTGGGGTTCGATCCCTGGCTTGGGCATGAAGTCACAACTGAAAGTACCACTTTACACTTAACTTACCATATAAAATGTAACACACATGGTTGATTTTTTTTTATATATATATAAGAACAAGTAGAAAATTTTATATTGGCAAAAAAAAATTTTTTTTTGACAGAAAGAGGCTTAAGCCATTTCATTAATAACCAAATCAGCAATACAATGAGAAGTATTCATGAAAACTGAAGGAGAAGCATGAGATATGGATGCCCTTGCAAGAACATGAATCACCATATTGGCTTGCCATATGGAGGTACCACTTTACACTTAACTTACCATATAAAATATAACACGTATGGTTGAATATTTTTTATTATAAGAACAAGTAGAAAAATTTATACTGGCAAAATTTTTATTTTTGACAGAAAGAGGCTTAAGCCATTTCATTAATTACCAAATCAGCAATACAATGAAGAGTATTCATGAAAACTGAAGGAGAAGCATGAGATATGGATGCCAACTGGAGGTAGCACTTTACACTTAACTTACCATATAAAATATAACACACATGGTTGAATTTTTTTTTTATATATATAAGAACAAGTAGAAAATTTTATACTGGCAATTTTTTTTTTTTTTTGACAGAAAGAGGCTTAAGCCATTTCATTAATAACCAAATCAGCAATACAATGAGGAGTATTCATGAAAACTGAAGGAGAAGCATGAGACATGGATGCCCTTGCAAGAACATGAGCCACCATATTGGCTTGCCTCCTAATAAACTTTATTGTAAAGTTTTGATTCCTAGCTAGGATATATTATTACATTCAGCTATAGTCCTTCCTAGCTCAGAGACATCAGCAGACTTATCGTTCAGTTTATCCACCACTGGCTTTTAATCTAATTCAATCACCAAATGATTATAACCAAAAGAACAGATCCAAAGAAGAGCCTGCAGTAGTCCAATTGCCTCCCCAAGCACCACATCATAGCAGACCTGATGCAACAAAGTTTGTGCACTTACAAAACAGCCTTCACTGTCTCTAATACACATACCCCAGCCTGTGAGGTTGTATTGTGACCAAAAAGCTGTGTCCACATTGCATTTAACCGTACCAGTTTGGGGAGCATACCAACGAGGAATACTCCTAACTGTCCAAACAGGATCATCATCTTCTTGGACCAATGATCTAGCAGCTTTCCAAACACCAAGAACAGTGTCAGCTCTGGTACAAACACTGTTACTAGCCACATTAGCATTCTGCCATAATTTCTCATTTCGTGCAGTCCACAAGCTCCTAAGAACAATAGCAGCTCGAGCTTCATTATCTTTTTCTAATTTCTGCAGCAGCAGAAACCAAAACCCAGAGAAAGATTCACAAGTATCCAAAAGTGGAATAACACTGCCCCAAAGGTATACTTCCTGCCAACATCTTTGGCTGATTGTACATCCCAAACATATATGAAAACAATTTTTGAGATCATTATCACAAAAAACCCAGGTTGATGGACATGCAACACCTTTATCCCTCAATCTAATCCGTGTTGGAATAACATCCCTACATACCCTCCACAGAAGGAACTTTACCTTAGCTGGAACTTTCAATCTCCAAATCAGCCTCCACTGTCCATCAACATGTAAGTGAGAGTTATCCACCACCTCTTCCATCAACAATCTATAAGCCGATCGATCAGTATATTGTCCAGAACGCTCAGGGGCCCAGATTCGTTTATCTTGCTCCACTAGATTAAACAAAGGAACCTGCAAGATGGATGCAGCCAGTTCATCAACAACTAAGTCATTAATAAGTTGCATGTTCCAAGACTTTTCAGTAGGCATCAACAAATCACTAACATGAAAATTTTGTATGATGGGAGGATAATGCTCATTCCAACCAACCCTGCCACAATCCTTCAACCACGGTTCTCCCCACACTCTAATGTGTTCCCAAACCCAATGGACCATCTATAGCCTTGTTTCAATAGCACTTGTGAAGCGCAGATGCTACGCCAAGCATAAGAAGGGTTATGACCCACCACAGCTTCTAAAAAATCCCCCTATGGGAAGTATTTAGCTTTGAAGATCTTAGATACCATAGCATCGGGGTTGGAAATGAATTTAAAGCCATGAAAGTCCCTGAATCCTTGACCACCTAACTCCTTCAGCACAGTTAATTTGTCCCAAGATAACCACTTAATACCCTTTGATTCCCTTGAGAAAGAACCCCACCAATAAGAATTCAACATTCTTTGAATTTCCTCACATAAAGACGGTGGAAATAAATAAACACTCATGCCATAAGTAGGAATAGCTTGAGCAACAGATTTAATAAGTACCTCTTTACCAGCAATAGATAGAGACTTTCCTCTCCACATATTCAGCTTCCTCCAAATGCGTTCTTTCACATAGTTAAAGGTTGCCTTCTTGCTTCTCCCAATACAAGCAGGTAGCTCCAAATATTTACCAGAGCCCAGGCCTTGATGAACATTAAGAACATCAATGATGTCTTCTCTTAGTTGATGGTTAACGTTACTGCTAAACATAACTTCAGACTTCTGTAAATTTATGGCCTGGCCAGAAGCCTTCTCATAGGTGTTAAGAATCTCCTTCATGGTAGCACTCTCCTGGACAAATGCCCTGAAAAAAAGGAAACAATCATCTGCAAAAAGCAGATGAGAAACAATGGGAGCTCCTTTACAAATTTTGATTCTGTGTATATCACCCCGGCCCTCACTGTTTTTAATCAAAGAAGATAAACCTTCTGCACAAAAAATGAAGAGATAGGGGGATAAAGGATCCCCTGTCTCAATCCACGCCCTGATTTAATCGGCCCCACCTGATCTTCATTCATCAAAACTGTATAGTTCACACTGGTGACACACATCATGATCCACCTAATCCATTTCTGGTCAAAACCCATCTTCTGCATCATAGCCTCCAGGTAGCCCCAATCTACACGATCATATGCCTTGCTAATGTCAATTTTTACTACCACTGCACCATCCTTACCACGATTCTTGCACTTAAGATAATGAATTATCTCAGTAGCCACCAGAGCGTTATCTAGAATAGATCTGCCTTCCACAAAACCAGACTGCTCCTCAGAGATACATTTAGCAATGACACCTTTGAGTCTAGAAGCCAACACCTTCGCCATAATTTTGTAAACAACTTTGCACAAAGAGATGGGTCTTAAGTCCTTCATAGAAACTGGAATATCACACTTGGGTATGAGAGCAACCAAACTGTCATTGACCATAGCAGGCAAAGAACCAGATTCCAACATTGTTCAATCAAAGTTAAAATTTCTTTTTCACAATTAATATATATTTAATTACATAATAAAAATCAAACTAAATCAACATAATCAATATTATTTTCTCGACACAAAATTAGTGTCTAAAATAATTTTTTAAACAAATAATTATTTGTTTATTTATTATCTTCTCATTTAAATAAATTATTCATGTGTTTTTTCCTACTTGGACAAACTTTAATTTTCTTTTAGAGATTGATATGTATGTGCCAATATATTAAAATAAAAATTATATATAAAATATATCACATGATTTTTTTTTTATAAAACCAACTAGAAATTGCCACTTAATTTACGAGATGAACAATTTACCTGAAGCCACATTAATATCTAAATTATTATGGTGAAACTATTATTTTTTGTTATAATAATTTTAATTTGAATGTATTTTTTTATGGCTGTCTCTTTTCTAATTTAAATAATTTATTGAATATTTTATTTTATGACCATGAAAAGTATGAAAAATTATAACAAATGAGAATAATTTTTTTTTTATTAAAATATGAAGAGAAAAAATATAACAAACTATATTACATATAATACAAAATTTAAATAAAAGTTTTTAATCATCCTGTTTACCCCGTGCATTGCACGGAACAAAATCTAGTATATTAAAAATAGATGATTGAATTTGATTAACAAATTCTGAAAACATCAAGCTGACACAACTTATGTTCTCATAAGTTTTAAAGAAGAAATAAATGTCACATCTAATCATTCCTTTTTATTTAAAAGAAAATGCAATCCAAATAACTTGAGATCTTAATGACACTAATAGCAGTAATAGGAATGAATCTTTCAAATTAACACAGTACCAATTTACACAAATCTTGTTCTAGTATTAAATGACCATTCAATGTGTTCTTATTTGAAAATTTGAATTTACACGTAGGTTATCTCTAAAATAAACTAGTGCGTGTATCCCGTGCAGGGTTATTATTTTATGAGAGGTGAAGTAATTTTTTTAATTTATATATAATAATATATAAATAAATTTATATATCCAATTTAAAAATGTTTGATATATGATCATCTTTTAAAAAGTTATTTATTAATAATACGATTTTATAACTATTAATTTAACTTAAACTATTTTTAGTTTCAAAAAGCAATTTATAATAAATTAAAATTTCAAGATGTCAGTTATAACAAATATTAAATAATTAATATTAGAAAAATACGAATTTAATAGTTTAATCCCAACTATTATCAATTTCAAAAAATAATTTATAACATTTTAAAAAAAATTTAAATTTTAAGAATGCATTATAATAATTTTTCAAGAATTAACATTAGTTAATTTGAAATTACTTATTTAAACCAAAAAATCATTTATTATTTCTTTTAAATTGTTTTGAATATCAAGAAAACATTTGTAACAATTTTAAATAATTAAAATTAATAAATTTGAGTTTAATTATTTAATGTCAAACATTCATAGCTTCAATGAAGCATTTATAACATTTTTTAAAAAAGTTTTAAAATATTAAAATAGAAATTATAACAATTTTTAAATATTTAAAGTTATTAAATTTTAATGTAACTATTTATTTTCAACAATTTCTTGTTTCAATAAATCATTTGTAATTTTTTTTAAGTTTAGAATTAAAAAAACATATATAACAATTTTCAAATAATTGATAGGTTTAATTACTTTTTTGTCCTCTAATTTATTTATTACGTTTAATTTGGTCCCTTTACCTTTAAAAGGTTCAATTAAGCCCCTTAATTTTTAAAATGGAGTCAATATGGTCCTTCCGTCCAAATTGAGACTAACACGATTAATTTTGGTTAATTTTTTGGTTGACATGTGTCCTATCGCATTAACATTATTAGTCTCAATTTGGACTAAAGGTTTAGTCTCAATTTAGACAAAAGGACTAAGTTGAACCCATTTTAAAAATTAAGGGACTTAATTGAATCTTTTAAAAATAAAGGGACCAAATTTAACAAATAAATTATAGGATCAAAAAAGTAATTAAACCTAATCAAAAGGCATTATTTTTTTCTTAAACAACTTACTTTTCGCATAAGATCTATTTTTTTATCGCAAAAAATTTATTATATATAATAATCATAATGAAAACAATATATATATATATATATATATATATATATATATATATATATAGAGAGAGAGAGAGAGAGAGAGAGAGAGAGAGAGAGAGAGAGAGAGAGAGAGAATTACAGTAACACCCCCTGAACTTTTATCAAATTACACATAACTCCACTCTTTTTTATTTTCGTGCATTAACCCCCTTTAAGTTTGAAAATATTACACTAACATCCCCTTATATGTTTGAAAACATTACACTAATACCCTCTTAAACCTTACACTAACACCCCCATAGGGGAGGCGAAAGTAATGGTTAAAAAAGCATGAAGTGCTTGTGTAATTACACGAAATCTCAGGGGGTGTTGCTGCAATTTACTCATATATATATATATATAATTATTTTTACTATAAAATTAAAATAATTGTCAAGAAATCAAATAAGTTTATATTTTAATTTTAAGCACAACTAAGTTAATAATTTTTTTATAAAAGAAAATTAGAAATAATATGTATTAAAATGTGTATATTTGTAAACCCGATCACATTTTATTAAATGAGTTTAAAGAATATATTTGTGATTCAATAAATTTAAATATGACAATATATATATATATATATATATATATATATATATTGAAAATTTTATTTGTCAATACAATTAATTTTTTAATTAATAAAAAGTTAAATTATAATATTTTAAATAATGGTAACTTAGTGAATTTTTAATTTAACAAAGATATATAAAAGATAAGTAAATGTTTTAGATTGTTTTTTCTTGTTTTATTTGTCATTTATACTTTTATTATGATTTAACGTAATTGATTGATTTAATCAAAATATATAGTCATTTATATCAAATATTTATTATTATAAAACAGACTTTTATTATGATTAAAAGTAATGTGTGATTCAAATTTTTTAGATCAAAACTTTGTGCTTCCAAGATTAACGCATATTACTAATTTGTCTACATATCTTCCTTTTAATGCATTTGATATTATTGAAAGTGTAAATGTAGTAACTTGAAAGAAATTGTAAGGATTGCAACAATAATAAATATTTACGTTGATTTCTAAAATTTAATGTTTATTTAATCAATATTATTTTAATATTTGTAGCTGAATAATAATTTCGTAACAAAAAAAAATGCTGAATAATAAATTAATAAAATATGAACATTTTATTTATATTTATAATAATAATAATCTAAAAAGACTACAACTTGATATCAAGAGTAAAAACTACAACCAAAATGATTTAAACATTTTACACAACTTTTACAAACTACTCTTCACCACTGCCTCCTAAATAAAACTACAAATAGATCCCCTCACATATTACATTTGACCAACAAAATCGATATAAATCATCTCCAAGATAACAATTATTTAGCAATTTAGTCTTTTTTTTCATCATCTTATATCTTTTTTCCCATCATCTTGTAAGTCAGTCTTTGTTCGTCCCCATATATTAATGTAATTTTTTTTTGCTTCGTACTGATATATCACGAACACACTTAGTAGGCAGCCTCTACAAAAAAACAAATAAAGATGATATTAAAAAAATTCTAAACAACAAAATAATTGCAAAACACAATAAACTAATACTCATTGAAAACTTACCGGTACTTGTTGTCGTTCCAATGCATCTAACACAGATAAGAAAAAGAAGAAGTAAGAATAAGGAAAAACTAAATTAAATAAGAACACAAAGTTTTAAAAACAAGAGTAACAAAAAAACTTCAAATCAATAAATAGTTGCAGAAGAATGATTAAGAGTAGGGAAGAGGAGGAAAGTAAGGCAATCTTTGTTGGAAAAATTAAGGCATTGCAAAAGAGTAGAGAATGAGAAAAATAATGAGTACAGACAATGCCCTAATATATATAGGATATATGAATGACTTTGTGCTTCCACGATTTTAAATGATGATTGATCAATTGTTATCCTTGATATTTTTACTAATTAATTTATTGATTTTAAATCCCCCTTTATTTTGGAATTGATTGAAAACATTTCTTACTTTCATTTAATTTTATTTTGAATTTTTGTAACTATTTTAATTTACTTGAAATTACCAACTTCATCCTTAAAGTTTTGGGAAAAAAATTGAAATTACCAAAATGACCAGTGTATATTCCTTTAAGTAATATATATATATATATATATATATATATATATATGTGTGTGTGTGTGTGTGTGTGTGGGGGGGGGGGGGGGGGGAAATTTTATTCGTCAATTCAATTAATTTTTTAATTAATAAAAAGTTAAATTATAAATTTTTAAATAATGGTTACTTAGTGAAATTTTAATTTAACAAAGATATATAAAAGATAAGTAAATGTTTTAGATTGTTTTTTCTTGTTTTATTTGTCATTTATACTTTTATTATGATTTAACGTAATTGATTGATTTAATCAAAATATATAGTCATTTATATCAAATATTTATTATTATAAAACAGACTTTTATTATGATTAAATGTAATGTGTGATTCAAATTTTCTAGATCAAAACTTTGTGCTCCCAAGATTAACGCATATTACTAATTTGTCTACATATTTTCCTTTTAATGCATTTGATATTATTGAAAGTGTAAATGTAGTAACTTGAAAGAAACTGTAAGGCTTGCAACAATTATAAATATTTAAGTTGATTTAAAAATTTTAATGTTTATTTAGTCAATATTATTTTAATATTTGTAGCTGAATAATAATTTCGTAACAAAAAAAAAAGGCTGAATAATAAATAAATAAAATATGAACATTTTATTTAAATTTATAATAATAATAATCTAACAAGACTACAACTTGATATCAAGAGTAAAAATTACAACCAAAATGATTTAAACATTTTACACAACTTTTACAAACTACTCTTCACCACTGCCTCCTAAATAAAACTACAAATAGATCCCCTCACATATTACATTTGACGAACAAAATTTATATAACTCATCTCCAAGATAACAATTATTTAGCAATTTAGTCTTTTTTTCATCATCTTATATCTTTTTTTCCATCATCAAGTAAGTCAGTCTTTGTTCGTCCCCATATATTAATGTAATATTTTTTTTGCTTCGTACTGATATATATTCACGATCACGAACACACTTAGTAGGCAGCCTCTCCAAAAAAACAAATAAAGATGATATTAAAAAAATTCTAAACAACAAAATAATTGCAAAACAAAATAAACTAATACTCATTGAAAACTTACCGGTAGTTGTTGTCGTTCCAATGCATCTAACACAGATAAGAAAAAGAAGAAGTAAGAATACGAAAAACTAAATTAAATAAGAACACAAAGTTTTAAAAAGAAGAGTAACAAAAAAAATCCAAATGAATAAACAGTTGCAGAAGAATGAATAAGAGTAGGGAAGAGGAGAAAAGTAAGGCAATCTTTGTTGGGACAATTAAGGCATTGCAAAAGAGTAGAGAAGGAGAAAAATAATGAGTACAAACAATGCCCTAATATAATATGAATGACTTTGTGCTTCCACGATTTTAAACGATGATTGATCAATTATTATCCTTGATAGTTTTACTAATTAATTTATTGATTTTAAATCCCCCTTTAATTTGGAATTGATTGAAAACATTTTTTACTTTCATTTAATTTTAATTTTAATTATTGTAACTGTTTTAATTAACTTGAAATTACCAACTTGATCCTTAAAGTTTTGGGGGGAAAATTGAAATAACCAAAATGACCAGTGTATATTCATTTAAGTAATAAAGGATAAAGGATGTTGATTATTCTTTTACTTTTTTATCTTTTCTTTTTTAAAAAAAAAATTGTATGGTGATTATTACTATTAAATAAATCATTGTTAATGTTAACTAAAAAAAAGAGAACATCAAGCTGTCACAACTAGTGTTCTCAAAATTTGTCAAAAAGATGTCATATCTAATCAACGTCTTTTACTATTTTAAAAAAATAGTTTTAAATAATTATTAGATTACAATATTTGGTTTTTGACTTTTTAATTTCTATGATTTCACAAAGGCTGTTTATGATTATTATTTTTTCAATTAATCCTTAAAGCTGAAATGCAAGAAAGATATATACACAAAACTTTAGAATTATATTTTTTATTTAATATTTTTATTTTACTATTTTTCAAATTTCTATTTTAATCCGAGTAAATAACAAAAGCAAAACATTAAGCAACAACAAATTACAAAAAAGCAAAGAACAAAAAAAAAAACAGAATGGGCTAGGCCCAATTGGTCACTCTTCAACCCAAACATATAATCAATATCAATATTCAATTTTTTTTTATTTTGTTTTGACAGCTATCAATATCATCATCAATATTCTAAAATAAAACAAGTAAATAATAGAAAGTAATAAGGGAGGGAAAAGGTCTCAAAATCCCTAGAAAGTAGAAACAGCATTAGCTGCATTAAAACAGAAGAGGGAACTGCGTGTGGGTGCTACTGTTCGGGTCAGTGAAGAACACATAAACTGTTGTATTAAAAGAATGTGGGAATTTCTTACCAATTCTCCGTGCTTTTTCTTTCCTTGTCTTCTTGCTGCAGTGATGTGTAGCAGAAATTTCAAATGATGGAAGCTGAAGCATAAGGTAGCTGGAGGCTGAAGCACAGGGTGGCTGGAAGCAAAGGTTGAGAGCTTGAAATGGAACCGAACAAGGGGCTTTCATAGGGTGGCACATAACATGGACTAGGGGTGCAGAACAGAGGATTTGAATTTTTATTTTAATTTCTCTTTGCATCTTTTGATTTTTCTTTTTTTATTTTATTTGTATTTTTCTTCCTTTTTTTTTTTTTTTTTAGATTTTTGTGATTTTCTCTATTTTCTGATTGTATATATGGACTCTTTGTTATGTGTCTGGAAGCCCAAATTTATTTATACATTGTTATTTAGGCACTTACTATTTAAAACCCTCATTTTTTCTAAGTACACCCCTGTCCTTCTTTTGATAATTTTTCTACCTGATTTATCCTTTTAAACCCTTATCTTACAACTCCCATGTTTATTAGTCTTTAAAATCTTATTTTTATACTATCTTTATTGTTCTTTAAACCTTAATTTTGAACCCCTTCTAAAATCTTATTTTCATCATACCTTTATTGTTCTTTAAACCCTTATTTTGAACTCCATCTTCACCCTATATTCATTATATAGTACTGCATTTTCCATCAATATTACTTGTAATATTATGCGTTTTCCTTCATGTGGCATTGTATTTCAGGTACGTTCTTCAATAACTTCATCTATTATACACCTTAATTGCAAATAAGCAAAGCTTTTGGCATGGCTCCTCGCATTGTTTTGTGCATCGCCAATTTTGAATATGCGTTTTCAGCCTCTAACTCTAGGTCTCCAGTGTGAGCCTCTCAACTCTAGGTCTACAACATTCAAATAAGCATGTGCACGTCAACGATTGCAATGACTTGTTAAGTGTGTTCGTTAAGGTATGTTTTATTACTTCCGAAAATGTCTTTCTGGAATAACGTATACCTATTCCGGAAATGTATTTCTAGAACTATGACACATAATTCCATAAATACATTTCCATAATAGGTATACGTTATTCTTGAAAGACATTTTCGGTATTGTTTTATTTGTTTTATCTCGCCAAAACTTTATTTCTTTTCTAATTTTTTTTTGTATGTGAACATGAAATATCATGTTAGTAGGATGTCTAAAGAGATGGATATACCAATTAATGGGAGGAAAATAAGAGCGTGTGTGTGAAGAAGAGAGGGGTTTACAAAAGAGAAGAAGGGGGATTCCAAGGGGTGTACTGATTTAAGGAAAAAAAAGGATATAATGGATAATTAAAAACTAAAGATAAGGGATGAGGGTGTACTTAGAAAAAATTGGGGTGTAAATAGAAAGTGCGTGTTATTTACTTATCATCCATTTTGTTATTTTTCTTGTTAAATGGGTTCTAATGGCCAAAAAAGAACAAGGAGAAAAATAGTGATAACCTGTGATTAGAGGATCTAGGCCCAAATGCCCCAATTGTGAAATTCATGATAAAAAAGAAATGAGAATTTGTTATTGGTTTAAAATTGATTCAATATAGTTTTCAGAAATGAAGAGATAATAGTTATAGGAAATAAAGAAAAGTAAATAAAATCTATTTAGCAGAAAGGAAAGGGGAGGAAAGATATGGTAAATAGGGAGAGAAAGGAATAAAGAAAGAAAAAATTGAAATAAAAATATGTAGGGACTTATTTAGATGCAAAAATATGTATAAGAGCAAAAAAGGATGGAATTGGTATTAAAAGTGGTGACAAATTGGATGTTCACATGGAAAATTTGAACCTTTTTTTTAATGTAAATTTTAAATAATAAAAAGGGAAAAATGTAGAACAAAATTGGGTGTTTACTTTTACTCCTTTCTCATGAAGCATTGATACTTCAATTTACTAGCTACATGAAACATGTAAATATAGAAACATACAAGATTGTCTATTAATGAGCCAAAAATGAAAATTGTAAAAAATAGTAAGTATTTTATGGTGACAATGATTTATAATTTTTTTTCTTATAATTTCCCAAAAAATATGTTCTTAATTTTGATTCATAGAATTGCAATTATATAGTATTTATAAAGTTTCATGAATTTTCATAATATCTAAATTTATATCTTACATGTATCGTATCTTATATATCTGGTTCTTATTATGAGGTCCAATTAACTAATTTATCAAGATTAAAGAATTCGGTTAATTTAGCTGAGAGCATTAAATTTGTCTTAAATTGATATATTTTTCCAAAACTATCCTTGTAAACAAAGCTAACAAACGTAAATGAGTTATACTTTTCTCATGTTACGTTATTCTAGAATTGACTTTAATTAAGGGTATTTTTGTGAAAATAATTAAAGCATGAAACATTTTAGATTAGACCTTATAAAAAGGACCAAATCACACTTTTAATTTGGATCTTATAATAAAAACAGAGGGAGTATATTTTTAAAATAAGTGTATGGTTGTATCGGATATTGTATTTGTACATCATATCCCCTTCTCCACTGCTAACGATAACTCGCAACAACTCTATTCACAAACCAAAAAACACCAAACACTCATTGCACTGTTCTCACCCAACATAACCAACACCGGACACACTAGTAGAATTGGAGCCCACCATCAATCCCTCTACCCAGAACACGCACCCATTATGATTAAGCCCAATTGAGCAGACCAGAACCCATTACACACACCCATGCATGCACCAATCACACACATTTTCTTCTCTCCATTAAATAAAAGCACGACACTAGAAGGGGGAGAAGGGTTCTGGTTTTTCTTTTTCCTCACTCACAACAATGACACTTTGATTTTGGTTGTTTCTCTTGATCATGGTTTTAAATTGCAGTCCGTAACTCTTAAAAGTTCTTTTTTGACTCACCACCGCCACCATATCAACATTTTTTTTTTTTGCAATTTCTGACAACATTAAATCGCCTTATTAATCCTACAATTTCAAGTGGACACATCCGAGTTGTGGCAGTTTGACATTTTCACATTTTCATTATTACAAATAAATTATTATGATTATTACTTTTATTATTTTCCTAAGAAATAAAATAAAAAGGATAAATTCTATGATTACAAGTGGAGACATATGAGTTACAACGAACCCATGTTCCTGTACCATTTTACAAATGAATTATTGTAATTATTATCATTATTATTTTCATATAAAAATAAAATAAAATGGTTTAACTTAGGCATGACACCTTGTTAATCCTATATTTAACATGACACACCCAAGTTGTTACAGCTTGGTTGTTACAGCTTGGGGATGCCAAATTTAATAATAAAAAAAAACAATGTATAATTCTTTTTAATAAAGAACTGTGTGACTCTAAATTTCTCATTGCACCGGAGAATATTTTGGTTAAACCATCTTACAAGCTAGTCAAATAAGTTTATAAATTACTAGAGTGACTTGCTAATCATACTCGTAGAAGTGAAGATTATCCTTGTTGACGTCAAAACACATTTCAAAAATTTTCTTTTTAAATAAAATTAATAAAATCTTTATAATAATTTTCTAAACTTATAAATTAATAATAAAAATATTCATTTTCATATTTCTGTAGTTAATTTTAAAACTTAACAATAATTTGCACAATTAACTATGAGGTAACCATTTTTAATTGTTACATTAGGAGTGTAGTGGGATTTAGTTTCCACCTTTCTTTATGCATAATCCTCTCCAAGCCTAACTTGATTTTTCGTTGACCGTCTTTCTTTTGTTTTCGTAAGATTTTTTTTCTTCGAATTTTTCAATTTAATAAAATTTGGTGGCAACTCCAAAACCAACATTTATTTTCTTTTATTTATTTTTGTTGTTTCTCGTCACAATTTGGGTCGTGACAAGAATGTTGTACCATTGTTTGTTTGGATGCCTTTAAATTCTTCGTGAACTAGATTCCAAGATTGTCTCTTTATATGGTAATGTTTTTTCCTTATTTCTTTGAATGCTTTATTTTGAAATTGTGTTATGACTACTGAATACTTTTCAAATTGTTGTGAATCTTAATTAGTATGTCATTTGTTGTTGATTTTCATTAGATAGTTTTGTTTCTTGTGTTATTGATGTCATTAATAGCTTGGTAAATTGTAAGTACTAACTATTTTACAGTTTTCTTTTTGTCATCGGTCAGCGATTGTAAGATCCCTAAGTTATGGACCTTAGAAATAAATAATAAAGAGACATTTTTTTATGGAATAGCCTTTATATTTAATGGTTAAAAGATACCCTTAGGTATTATTAATAATAGTTACCTTTTTATAGGAGTTGTTAGGAATGAGATAATAGGATCCAGATGGGGAGCCAAGGCCCAAGGTGAGCTGAGGCCCACTTAGCCCACACACACTACCCACTTTATATAGATGAGAGAAGAGAATGTTAGAGAGAGAAAGAAGAAAAGAAAAAGAAAGGTAGAGAGAAGGAGGAGAAGAGGAGAAGAAGAGGAAGATGAAGATGGAGCAAAGATCTGAAGACCCAGTGCCGGGAGCTCATCTCTACGTGTCCCGGGAGGTGAGTGCTTCCCCCTAGTCCTTTTCCTATCCACTTGATTTGTATGTTTTCCCCTTTTTCTCTTTTGAACATAAGGTTTAGAGATATTGGGTTTTTGGGGATTATGATTGAGTAATGGGTTTTTCGGGTAAATCAATCGGTTGGAAATGTAATAGAAGTGTTTAAGATTTGATTTTATAAGGTTGGGATGATTGGGTATGTCATTGATAGCCATAGAACTTGCAATTTCGCAAACCCATGTTCGTCTCGACCTAGCCACAATTTGGTGCAACTGGGCCGGAATGTGTTAGAATGGAGAAAATAAGCTTCAGGGGAGTTTCGGCCCAGCCGAAACTTGGTGTAGCTGGGCCAAAATGTGGCAGAGGAGAAATTAGCTCCGGGGGAGTTTCGGCTGAGCCGAAACTTGGTGCAGCTGGGCCGAAATGTGGCAAAGAGGAAATAAACTATTTAGGGGAGCTTCGGCTGGGCCGCGATTTTGGCTGGCTGGGCTGGAATTTATATTTTTTAAAATTCTCTTAAAATATCTCTTTTTCTTTATTATTTAAATGATTTTAAATATTTATACAAATGTAATATGTTTAATTATAAGATGATTATGTTGTTCTTGAGGTGTTTATATTATGGCATGGTAGTTACATTATTGTTGTAATAATTATATTTTGATGAGGTAGAGGTATTATTATTGGGATGTATATGAATTGTTGATGATGATGTTGTGAGATGGATAAATGATAGGTTGAATTATAAATATTATGTTAAGTTGAAGTATATTATTTGTACATGAAGAAATGTAATTGTTATTTGTTGAATATAACATTGAGAAGATTATGATGTTTTAAGAATTTGAAATGAAATATTAATGAGTATGATTTTGAAAAGATGATGATGATGATGTTTGTTAACTATGTGTTGGAACCATCCCTATATGTTAGAAATGAGTTAGCTATGACCTTTGGGAAGACTTTTATAGAAAAATGGTATACTTGGGAGGGTGAGTTTCACGCCAGAACTCCGGCCCACTAAAGCGACCCGAGGGTCTCGCCTAGTGGGATATCTTCCCAAGTACCACCCCTATGTTTTGACTCCGAATGGCGTGTTGGAGTGTTGATAACTACTTCTCAAGAGGTTTAATGACTATTTTAGTGTATAGGGGATGGATTGTTGTCGTGGTTGAGGATTGTTGATTGATGAGATGTATTTGGATCCTTAAGTTAGGCCATAGAAGATGGCGGGTATGGAGGTGTCGTATCTCGGACTGTAAGAGACTCCAAATATGTTTTAGCAGCTGGAATACGGTGGGTGCACATAGTTAGTGCACAGAAATATTTCGAATGTCGTATTTGCACAATTGGTGCATACGTGTGCATAGTTGGTGCACAGACATATGGGTTGGCACGTAAGTTGAGGGTGCTAGGTAGGCTCTCAACCTAGTGCCGGAGGTTTTCGTGGTGGCTAACGGTGGGCCTATAGAATAGCTAAGTGGGCGAATTCTTATAGATGTAAGGTTTTGCAAACCTTACAGAGGTAAGCCAATATCCACACTTGTCTATATTCAATTAAAACCACACTTCCTCCATAGGGTCAGCTCAAGGGACTCCCTGAATGGTCAAAATGTGAGACTATGGTAGGGGATGGGACCTATGAAGGATCGCTCATATGGTGTCGAAACTCCATGGAGTAAAGTTAGTATTTGATGTTTGAGGTTGCCTGTTGGCTTTTGGTGTACATCAATTGTGATGATGGTTGGTGATGATTGATTTACTATGAGACTTTTGGATTGATGATGTTTAAATGTGATTTATGATGGTTGACGTTGTTGGCTATTGGTGTCTTATTGATGTTTATGTATATTTATGAAATGATTTAATATAAATCTGTATCTTTGTCTAGATTTATAGTTATTATGTACAGTATTTTCGAAGTATATAAAGTTTAGTTTCTTTCCTTTTCCTTGATTGGAATATGTTTATGTATATGTATAGATTTCTCCAGGTTGGGGATAAAGGAAGAGATGTTGAGATTATAGTTGTGAGTATGAGTATCAAGAAAAGAAATGAGAAGCCATGAGAGTTAAGAAAAGGATCTTTAGAATAGAAAGTTAACCTAAAGTCCTTAGAGCACTCACTGAGACATTATGTCTCATCCCTTTTAGTTTCATGTTTTTACAGGTTTAGAAGGTTGATGCTTCATGGAAAGAGCTTGGAGCATGGAATTGCTTGTTGGGACAAAGATTATTATAGTGTTGTATCTCCCAATGTATGGGAGTTAGTTTATATTCAAGTACCCTTTTGATTATGTTTTGTATGGCACATAAGTGACAAGAGCTTTGTATTAAATATGTTTTAAGTTTTATTTTTCCGCATAGTAAACTCTAATATCCTTATATTCTAAATTTTCAGAATTTAGTAATATAAATAGGTAAAAGGTACACACCTCTTGGGGTGTTATAGCGACCACAGGTGTCCCTCAATCCACTGGGTCAGAGACTAATCCCGTTGGGTCAGTGACCACG